>OX377620.1:0-600000 GCA_947397865.1 Polietes domitor
TCGCCTGCAATCGCATTCGCAAGACAACACTTCGTTTCAACTCCGAAAAATCGAGATATTTCGGCCCACTGTGCACGTAGAGCGTTGCCAACGACATCGTTCGTTAGCTAAGCCTTCTGCCAAGAAACACAATGCGGTTTCATCGAAATCGGTACACGGGTTCGCGAGCAATAGCATTCGCAAGCCAACATTTCGTTGCAACTCCGAAAAATAGCTGTATCTCGGCCCACTGTGCACGGATCGTGTTGCCACATCGATCGTTCGCTAGTTCACCCTTTTCCGAAGAAACCGAAATTTCGTTCATCAAAATCGGTCCACGGGTTCTCGAGCATTAGCTTCAGCAAAATAAGAATTATTTTCGGAAAAAAATTAAAAAAAAAAGTATGCTCCAACTCCGAACACTGTGCACCGATTTCAAACATGTTGGAGAGAGATTTGTTGTCCACAACATGGACAAGCGAACAAAATTGGTTTCATCGAAATCGGTCCACGGGTTCGCCTGCAATCGCATTCGCAAGACAACACTTCGTTTCAACTCCGAAAAAACGAGATATTTCGGCCCACTGTGCACGTAGAGCGTTGCCAACGACATCGTTCGTTAGCTAAGCCTTCTGCCAAGAAACACAATGCGGTTTCATCGAAATCGGTACACGGGTTCGCGAGCAATAGCATTCGCAAGCCAACATTTCGTTGCAACTCCGAAAAATAGCTGTATCTCGGCCCACTGTGCACGGATCGTGTTGCCACATCGATCGTTCGCTAGTTCACCCTTTTCCGAAGAAACCGAAATTTCGTTCATCAAAATCGGTCCACGGGTTCTCGAGCATTAGCTTCAGCAAAATAAGAATTATTTTCGGAAAAAAATTAAAAAAAAAAGTATGCTCCAACTCGGAACACTGTGCACCGATTTCAACATGTTGGAGAGAGATTTGTTGTCCACAACATGGACAAGCGAACAAAATTGGTTTCATCGAAATCGGTCCACGGGTTCGCCTGCAATCGCATTCGCAAGACAACACTTCGTTTCAACTCCGAAAAATCGAGATATTTCGGCCCACTGTGCACGTAGAGCGTTGCCAACGACATCGTTCGTTAGCTAAGCCTTCTGCAAGAAACACAATGCGGTTTCATCGAAATCGGTACACGGGTTCGCGAGCAATAGCATTCGCAAGCCAACATTTCGTTGCAACTCCGAAAAATAGCTGTATCTCGGCCCACTGTGCACGGATCGTGTTGCCACATCGATCGTTCGCTAGTTCACCCTTTTCCGAAGAAACCGAAATTCGTTCATCAAATCGGTCCACGGGTTCTCGAGCATTAGCTTCAGCAAAATAAGAATTATTTTCGGAAAAAATTAAAAAAAAAGTATGCTCCAACTCCGAACACTGTGCACCGATTTCAAACATGTTGGAGAGAGATTTGTTGTCCACAACATGGACAAGCGAACAAAATTGGTTTCATCGAAATCGGTCCACGGGTTCGCCTGCAATCGCATTCGCAAGACAACACTTCGTTTCAACTCCGAAAAATCGAGATATTTCGGCCACTGTGCACGTAGAGCGTTGCCAACGACATCGTTCGTTAGCTAAGCCTTCTGCCAAGAAACACAATGCGGTTTCATCGAAATCGGTACACGGGTTCGCGAGCAATAGCATTCGCAAGCCAACATTTCGTTGCAACTCCGAAAAATAGCTGTATCTCGGCCCACTGTGCACGGATCGTGTTGCCACATCGATCGTTCGCTAGTTCACCCTTTTCCGAAGAAACCGAAATTTCGTTCATCAAAATCGGTCCACGGGTTCTCGAGCATTAGCTTCAGCAAAATAAGAATTATTTTCGGAAAAAAATTAAAAAAAAAAGTATGCTCCAACTCCGAACACTGTGCACCGATTTCAAACATGTTGGAGAGAGATTTGTTGTCCACAACATGGACAAGCGAACAAAATTGGTTTCATCGAAATCGGTCCACGGGTTCGCCTGCAATCGCATTCGCAAGACAACACTTCGTTTCAACTCCGAAAAATCGAGATATTTCGGCCCACTGTGCACGTAGAGCGTTGCCAACGACATCGTTCGTTAGCTAAGCTTCTGCCAAGAAACACAATGCGGTTTCATCGAAATCGGTACACGGGTTCGCGAGCAATAGCATTCGCAAGCCAACATTCGTTGCAACTCCGAAAAATAGCTGTATCTCGGCCCACTGTGCACGGATCGTGTTGCCACATCGATCGTTCGCTAGTTCACCCTTTTCCGAAGAAACCGAAATTTCGTTCATCAAAATCGGTCCACGGGTTCTCGAGCATTAGCTTCAGCAAAATAAGAATTATTTTCGGAAAAAAATTAAAAAAAAAAGTATGCTCCAACTCCGAACACTGTGCACCGATTTCAAACATGTTGGAGAGAGATTTGTTGTCCACAACATGGACAAGCGAACAAAATTGGTTTCATCGAAATCGGTCCACGGGTTCGCCTGCAATCGCATTCGCAAGACAACACTTCGTTTCAACTCCGAAAAATCGAGATATTTCGGCCCACTGTGCACGTAGAGCGTTGCCAACGACATCGTTCGTTAGCTAAGCCTTCTGCCAAGAAACACAATGCGGTTTCATCGAAATCGGTACACGGGTTCGCGAGCAATAGCATTCGCAAGCCAACATTTCGTTGCAACTCCGAAAAATAGCTGTATCTCGGCCCACTGTGCACGGATCGTGTTGCCACATCGATCGTTCGCTAGTTCACCCTTTTCCGAAGAAACCGAAATTTCGTTCATCAAAATCGGTCCACGGGTTCTCGAGCATTAGCTTCAGCAAAATAAGAATTATTTTCGGAAAAAAATTAAAAAAAAAAGTATGCTCCAACTCCGAACACTGTGCACCGATTTCAAACATGTTGGAGAGAGATTTGTTGTCCACAACATGGACAAGCGAACAAAATTGGTTTCATCGAAATCGGTCCACGGGTTCGCCTGCAATCGCATTCGCAAGACAACACTTCGTTTCAACTCCGAAAAAACGAGATATTTCGGCCCACTGTGCACGTAGAGCGTTGCCAACGACATCGTTCGTTAGCTAAGCCTTCTGCCAAGAAACACAATGCGGTTTCATCGAAATCGGTACACGGGTTCGCGAGCAATAGCATTCGCAAGCCAACATTTCGTTGCAACTCCGAAAAATAGCTGTATCTCGGCCCACTGTGCACGGATCGTGTTGCCACATCGATCGTTCGCTAGTTCACCCTTTTCCGAAGAAACCGAAATTTCGTTCATCAAAATCGGTCCACGGGTTCTCGAGCATTAGCTTCAGCAAAATAAGAATTATTTTCGGAAAAAAATTAAAAAAAAAAGTATGCTCCAACTCCGAACACTGTGCACCGATTTCAAACATGTTGGAGAGAGATTTGTTGTCCACAACATGGACAAGCGAACAAAATTGGTTTCATCGAAATCGGTCCACGGGTTCGCCTGCAATCGCATTCGCAAGACAACACTTCGTTTCAACTCCGAAAAATCGAGATATTTCGGCCCACTGTGCACGTAGAGCGTTGCCAACGACATCGTTCGTTAGCTAAGCCTTCTGCCAAGAAACACAATGCGGTTTCATCGAAATCGGTACACGGGTTCGCGAGCAATAGCATTCGCAAGCCAACATTTCGTTGCAACTCCGAAAAATAGCTGTATCTCGGCCCACTGTGCACGGATCGTGTTGCCACATCGATCGTTCGCTAGTTCACCCTTTTCCGAAGAAACCGAAATTTCGTTCATCAAAATCGGTCCACGGGTTCTCGAGCATTAGCTTCAGCAAAATAAGAATTATTTTCGGAAAAAAATTAAAAAAAAAAGTATGCTCCAACTCGGAACACTGTGCACCGATTTCAAACATGTTGGAGAGAGATTTGTTGTCCACAACATGGACAAGCGAACAAAATTGGTTTCATCGAAATCGGTCCACGGGTTCGCCTGCAATCGCATTCGCAAGACAACACTTCGTTTCAACTCCGAAAAATCGAGATATTTCGGCCCACTGTGCACGTAGAGCGTTGCCAACGACATCGTTCGTTAGCTAAGCCTTCTGCCAAGAAACACAATGCGGTTTCATCGAAATCGGTACACGGGTTCGCGAGCAATAGCATTCGCAAGCCAACATTTCGTTGCAACTCCGAAAAATAGCTGTATCTCGGCCCACTGTGCACGGATCGTGTTGCCACATCGATCGTTCGCTAGTTCACCCTTTTCCGAAGAAACCGAAATTTCGTTCATCAAAATCGGTCCACGGGTTCTCGAGCATTAGCTTCAGCAAAATAAGAATTATTTTCGGAAAAAAATTAAAAAAAAAAGTATGCTCCAACTCCGAACACTGTGCACCGATTTCAAACATGTTGGAGAGAGATTTGTTGTCCACAACATGGACAAGCGAACAAAATTGGTTTCATCGAAATCGGTCCACGGGTTCGCCTGCAATCGCATTCGCAAGACAACACTTCGTTTCAACTCCGAAAAAACGAGATATTTCGGCCCACTGTGCACGTAGAGCGTTGCCAACGACATCGTTCGTTAGCTAAGCCTTCTGCCAAGAAACACAATGCGGTTTCATCGAAATCGGTACACGGGTTCGCGAGCAATAGCATTCGCAAGCCAACATTTCGTTGCAACTCCGAAAAATAGCTGTATCTCGGCCCACTGTGCACGGATCGTGTTGCCACATCGATCGTTCGCTAGTTCACCCTTTTCCGAAGAAACCGAAATTTCGTTCATCAAAATCGGTCCACGGGTTCTCGAGCATTAGCTTCAGCAAAATAAGAATTATTTTCGGAAAAAAATTAAAAAAAAAAGTATGCTCCAACTCGGAACACTGTGCACCGATTTCAAACATGTTGGAGAGAGATTTGTTGTCCACAACATGGACAAGCGAACAAAATTGGTTTCATCGAAATCGGTCCACGGGTTCGCCTGCAATCGCATTCGCAAGACAACACTTCGTTTCAACTCCGAAAAATCGAGATATTTCGGCCCACTGTGCACGTAGAGCGTTGCCAACGACATCGTTCGTTAGCTAAGCCTTCTGCCAAGAAACACAATGCGGTTTCATCGAAATCGGTACACGGGTTCGCGAGCAATAGCATTCGCAAGCCAACATTTCGTTGCAACTCCGAAAAATAGCTGTATCTCGGCCCACTGTGCACGGATCGTGTTGCCACATCGATCGTTCGCTAGTTCACCCTTTTCCGAAGAAACCGAAATTTCGTTCATCAAAATCGGTCCACGGGTTCTCGAGCATTAGCTTCAGCAAAATAAGAATTATTTTCGGAAAAAAATTAAAAAAAAAAGTATGCTCCAACTCCGAACACTGTGCACCGATTTCAAACATGTTGGAGAGAGATTTGTTGTCCACAACATGGACAAGCGAACAAAATTGGTTTCATCGAAATCGGTCCACGGGTTCGCCTGCAATCGCATTCGCAAGACAACACTTCGTTTCAACTCCGAAAAATCGAGATATTTCGGCCCACTGTGCACGTAGAGCGTTGCCAACGACATCGTTCGTTAGCTAAGCCTTCTGCCAAGAAACACAATGCGGTTTCATCGAAATCGGTACACGGGTTCGCGAGCAATAGCATTCGCAAGCCAACATTTCGTTGCAACTCCGAAAAATAGCTGTATCTCGGCCCACTGTGCACGGATCGTGTTGCCACATCGATCGTTCGCTAGTTCACCCTTTTCCGAAGAAACCGAAATTTCGTTCATCAAAATCGGTCCACGGGTTCTCGAGCATTAGCTTCAGCAAAATAAGAATTATTTTCGGAAAAAAATTAAAAAAAAAAGTATGCTCCAACTCGGAACACTGTGCACCGATTTCAAACATGTTGGAGAGAGATTTGTTGTCCACAACATGGACAAGCGAACAAAATTGGTTTCATCGAAATCAGAGCGAAGTTCGATGAAATTGTATATAAGGCCGCATCAAAGCGTTTTCAGCTGATCTTTCCGATGGCATGGATTCCGTAGTGAATGAATAGAGGTGGAATAGTGTGAGATGGGGAAAAAGAGTGTGAAAAGGCGAAAATTTTTGCAAAATTCGAATCGCGCGATTCGAATTTTGCAAAAATTTTCGCCTTTTCACACTCTTTTTCCCCATCTCACACTATTCCACCTCTATTGCCCCCTCCCACCCCTCTTTACCACCCCTTCCTCCTACTCTTCTCCCACTCTTCCCCTCTCTCCTGTTCTCATCTCTATCTTCGTCCGTCTCTGTAATCTCTAATCTCTAGTACTTTGTCGATCGTCGGTAGTGTGTAGTGGTTGTATGGTTTTTGTGGTTTTCTAAGTGTATTTAGGTGTCTTAGCAGATTTGAATGTAACACATTCGAATTTGTCAAAGTTATTTGTGGGATTATCGGGGTATTTGTTGTGTCTGAAAGTCTTTTATGTGATTTTAGTGGTTTTTGAATGCAACACATTCGAATTTGCTAGGTTATTGAATTAATTTATTCTTCTTACGAAGGAAATGTAATTTTAGGTATTGGAATTGAATATTAGAAGCCATCTCATACTATAGACAATTCAATCTGTGACCAACCGTACAGACTTCTACCTGTAGTTACTAATGTAGCATGTTGTATATATACGCCATTTTTAACAAAAAGACATATGCGAATCATTTATAAACACTTGACACATTTAAGAACACACATTAAAGAACAACTTGTCCATGCAACAAAGCACCCACGTAAACCGACCAATCACAAGCTTTCTCTCCATAAACATAATAAACAACCATGCACAACAAATGTTTATTGAGAGAAAGCTTGTGATTGGTCGGTCTCTCCATAAACATAATAAACAACCATGCACAACAAATGTTTATTGAGAGAAAGCTTGTGATTGGTCGGTTTACGTCTGTTAATTCTATTTTCTTCATTTGTCGTATTAGTCACCATCACATTGTGGATAGAGTGTGGTTCAGTGGTTAGAGCGTCCGGCCAGCAACTATGCGATCCAAGTTCGAAACCGCGTCGACGTGTTATATATATTTATTTTCGTTTTTTATTTATTTCTGACGTTCGCAGAATGCCCACTCGACCGCGCATATCAGGTTCGAGACCGGGTCATGACAAATTATTATTATATTTTTCGTTTTATCATTTTTTTATGAGGTTTACAGAACGTCCGCCCATGAACGCGCAACCCAGGTTCGAGACTGGGTCGGCCAAATTATTATTTTTTTTTACTTTTTATTATTTATTTTTAATTTATTTCTGAGCTTGGCAAAACGTCCGCCCGGCCGCGCAGCCCAGGTTCGAGACCGTGTCAAGACAAATTATTATTTTTTTATTATTTATTTCTGAGGTTTGCAAAACGTCCGCCCATGACCGCGCAACCCAGGTTCGAGACTGGGTCGGGCCAAATTATTATTTTATTTTACTTTTTATTATTTATTTTTAATTTATTTCTGAGCTTTGCAAAACGTCCGCCCGGCCGCGCAGCCCAGGTTCGAGACCGTGTCAAGACAAATTATTATTTTTTATTATTTATTTCTGAGGTTTGCAAAACGTCCGCCCATGAACGCGCAACCCAGGTTCGAGACTGGGTCGGGCCAAATTATTATTTTATTTTACTTTTTATTATTTATTTTTAATTTATTTCTGAGCTTTGCAAAACGTCCGCCCGGCCGCGCAGCCCAGGTTCGAGACCGTGTCAAGACAAATTATTATTTTTTTTATTATTTATTTCGAAGGTTTGCAAAACGTCCGCCCGACCGCGCAAACCAGGTTCGAGACAGAGTCAAGACAAATTATTATTTTATTTTTCTTTTTATTATAATATGTGATTTTTTGTAAATTAGGAATTCAAATTAAAAATGATTGGACAGGATGATTTGTGGTCCATGTTGGCCAAATGGAAATACTTTTGTCGAAGACCAAATGAAAGCTAGTATCGTCTAGTTTCATAGTGTGTAGGCCAAAATTCGGAAATAATCTTCAAAATACCATTTTGTAGCGAAAAACGGTTTAGTTTCATTCTGAAAATATCTTCAAACTACCCATTTTTAGCGAAAAACTGAATGATGATTTGTGCGTCCATTCTGGCCAAATGGAAATGCTTTGGTTGATGGGACTACTAACAAATGAAAGCTAGTAGCGTCTAGTTTCATTGTGTATAGTCTAAAATTCTGAAATAATCTCCAAAATACCATTTTTAACGAAAAACTGAAAATTCCTGAAGAAGATGATTTGTGTTTCCATTGTGGCCAAATGGAAATACTTTGGTTGATGGGACTACTGCCAAATGAAAGCTAGTAGCGTCTAGTTTCATTGTGTATAGGCCAAAATTCTGTTATAATTATCAAATTTTAGCGAAAAAAATGAAACTTCCTGGAGAGGATGATTTGTGCGTCCATTGTGGCCAAATGAAAAAACTTTGGTTGATGGGACTACTAACAAATGAAAGCTAGTAGCGTCTAGTTTCATTGTGTATAGTCTAAAATTCTGAAATAATCTCCAAAATACCATTTTTAACGAAAAACTGAAAATTCCTGAAGAAGATGATTTGTGTTTCCATTGTGGCCAAATGGAAATACTTTGGTTAATGGGACTACTACCAAATGAAAGCTAGTAGCGTCTATTTTCATTTTGTATAGGCAAAAATTCTGAAATGATCTTCAAAATACCATTTTTAACGAAAAACTGAAAATTCCTGAAGAAGATGATTTGTGCATCCATTGTGGCCAAATGGAAATACTTTGTTTAATGGGACTACTACCAAATGAAAGCTAGTAGCGTGTAGTTTAATTTTGTATAGGCAAAAATTCTGAAATGATCTTCAAAATACCATTTGTAACGAAAAACTGAAAATTCCTGAAGAAGATGATTTGTGCGTCTATTGTGGCCAAATGAGAACACTTCTATAGGAGCTGAATTAAATTTCACAGCCTAATTTGAAACTCAATTATCTCAGTTCGACAGTACTGTTGCTTTAAGCATGTCATTTATCTTCTGCAGCTGTCATAAATCAAATCGGGATATGACTAAATCTGAACTGATTCAGTTTTTAAAAATAAACGAACGTATGGTAATCAGCAAGGAAAGGTCTCTTAGAAGAAAAGACAACAAGAATGCGTACTTATACGCATCAGTGTTGCATACCGTCACCAGAAATACAAAAGGGTTTATCATCAGATTACATTATAAGGCAATTGCGTTCCATCATGGGACTACACAGTAAAAAAATAGTTGTTTTTCAAACAAATTTGTTTTTCGGGCTGATTTAATTTCGCTCACTAAGTCGCAATTTTTGGCAAAAGGCTAAAACATTGTCAAACGAAAACTCAGTTGAATTTTTGTGTTGTTCGGCCCTTTTGCATTTCTGGTGACGATATGGGCATTTATGCGTTACGGGGCTGCTTTACCGAAAAAGCTCTTTAACTCTCTTTTACCGTTAACCACCGAACTGTATAGGTAGTAAAATTGCACTTTTTGGTGCGGGTTTGCTCATTGCTACAACTTAGAGTAACTATAAATACAGGGTACTGCAGAATGAACTATTTATTTAAGTTAAACTATTGTTTATAACTATTATTATTTTTATACCCTACACCACAGGGTATAATGACTGTGCATTTATTTGTAACACCTAAAAGGAAGCTAGATCGGTACACGGGTTCGCGAGCAATAGCATTCGCAAGCCAACATTTCGTTGCAACTCCGAAAAATAGCTGTATCTCGGCCCACTGTGCACGGATCGTGTTGCCACATCGATCGTTCGCTAGTTCACCCTTTTCCGAAGAAACCGAAATTTGGTTCATCAAAATCGGTCCACGGGTTCTCGAGCATTAGCTTCAGCAAAATAAGAATTATTTTCGGAAAAAAATTAAAAAAAAAAGTATGCTCCAACTCCGAACACTGTGCACCGATTTCAAACATGTTGGAGAGAGATTTGTTGTCCACAACATGGACAAGCGAACAAAATTGGTTTCATCGAAATCGGTCCACGGGTTCGCCTGCAATCGCATTCGCAAGACAACACTTCGTTTCAACTCCGAAAAAACGAGATATTTCGGCCCACTGTGCACGTATCGCGTTGCCAACGACATCGTTCGTTAGCTAAGCCTTCTGCCAAGAAACACAATGCGGTTTCGTCAAAATCGGTACACGGGTTCGCGAGCAATATCATTCGCAAGCCAACATTTCGTTGCAACTCCGAAAAATAGCTGTATCTCGGCCCACTGTGCACGGATCGTGTTGCCACATCGATCGTTCGCTAGTTCACCCTTTTCCGAAGAAACCGAAATTTGGTTCATCAAAATCGGTCCACGGGTTCTCGAGCATTAGCTTCAGCAAAATAAGAATTATTTTCGGAAAAAAATTAAAAAAAAAGTATGCTCCAACTCCGAACACTGTGCACCGATTTCAAACATGTTGGAGAGAGATTTGTTGTCCACAACATGGACAAGCGAACAAAATTGGTTTCATCGAAATCGGTCCACGGGTTCGCCTGCAATCGCATTCGCAAGACAACACTTCGTTTCAACTCCGAAAAAACGAGATATTTCGGCCCACTGTGCACGTATCGCGTTGCCAACGACATCGTTCGTTAGCTAAGCCTTCTGCCAAGAAACACAATGCGGTTTCGTCAAAATCGGTACACGGGTTCGCGAGCAATAGCATTCGCAAGCCAACATTTCGTTGCAACTCCGAAAAATAGCTGTATCTCGGCCCACTGTGCACGGATCGTGTTGCCACATCGATCGTTCGCTAGTTCACCCTTTTCCGAAGAAACCGAAATTTGGTTCATCAAAATCGGTCCACGGGTTCTCGAGCATTAGCTTCAGCAAAATAAGAATTATTTTCGGAAAAAAATTAAAAAAAAAGTATGCTCCAACTCCGAACACTGTGCACCGATTTCAAACATGTTGGAGAGAGATTTGTTGTCCACAACATGGACAAGCGAACAAAATTGGTTTCATCGAAATCGGTACACGGGTTCGCCTGCAATCGCATTCGCAAGACAACACTTCGTTTCAACTCCGAAAAACGAGATATTTCGGCCCACTGTGCACGTATCGCGTTGCCAACGACATCGTTCGTTAGCTAAGCCTTCTGCCAAGAAACACAATGCGGTTTCGTCAAAATCGGTACACGGGTTCGCGAGCAATAGCATTCGCAAGCCAACATTTCGTTGCAACTCCGAAAAATAGCTGTATCTCGGCCCACTGTGCACGGATCGTGTTGCCACATCGATCGTTCGCTAGTTCACCCTTTTCCGAAGAAACCGAAATTTGGTTCATCAAAATCGGTCCACGGGTTCTCGAGCATTAGCTTCAGCAAAATAAGAATTATTTTCGGAAAAAAATTAAAAAAAAAAAGTATGCTCCAACTCCGAACACTGTGCACCGATTTCAAACATGTTGGAGAGAGATTTGTTGTCCACAACATGGACAAGCGAACAAAATTGGTTTCATCGAAATAGGTCCACGGGTTCGCCTGCAATCGCATTCGCAAGACAACACTTCGTTTCAACTCCGAAAAAACGAGATATTTCGGCCCACTGTGCACGTATCGCGTTGCCAACGACATCGTTCGTTAGCTAAGCCTTCTGCCAAGAAACACAATGCGGTTTCGTCAAAATCGGTACACGGGTTCGCGAGCAATAGCATTCGCAAGCCAACATTTCGTTGCAACTCCGAAAAATAGCTGTATCTCGGCCCACTGTGCACGGATCGTGTTGCCACATCGATCGTTCGCTAGTTCACCCTTTTCCGAAGAAACCGAAATTTGGTTCATCAAAATCGGTCCACGGGTTCTCGAGCATTAGCTTCAGCAAAATAAGAATTATTTTCGGAAAAAAATTAAAAAAAAAAGTATGCTCCAACTCCGAACACTGTGCACCGATTTCAAACATGTTGGAGAGAGATTTGTGGTCCACAACATGGACAAGCGAACAAAATTGGTTTCATCGAAATCGGTCCACGGGTTCGCCTGCAATCGCATTCGCAAGACAACACTTCGTTTCAACTCCGAAAAAACGAGATATTTCGGCCCACTGTGCACGTATCGCGTTGCCAACGACATCGTTCGTTAGCTAAGCCTTCTGCCAAGAAACACAATGCGGTTTCGTCAAAATCGGTACACGGGTTCGCGAGCAATAGCATTCGCAAGCCAACATTTCGTTGCAACTCCGAAAAATAGCTGTATCTCGGCCCACTGTGCACGGATCGTGTTGCCACATCGATCGTTCGCTAGTTCACCCTTTTCCGAAGAAACCGAAATTTGGTTCATCAAAATCGGTCCACGGGTTCTCGAGCATTAGCTTCAGCAAAATAAGAATTATTTTCGGAAAAAAATTAAAAAAAAAAGTATGCTCCAACTCCGAACACTGTGCACCGATTTCAAACATGTTGGAGAGAGATTTGTTGTCCACAACATGGACAAGCGAACAAAATTGGTTTCATCGAAATCGGTCCACGGGTTCGCCTGCAATCGCATTCGCAAGACAACACTTCGTTTCAACTCCGAAAAATCGAGATATTTCGGCCCACTGTGCACGTATCGCGTTGCCAACGACATCGTTCGTTAGCTAAGCCTTCTGCCAAGAAACACAATGCGGTTTCGTCAAAATCGGTACACGGGTTCGCGAGCAATAGCATTCGCAAGCCAACATTTCGTTGCAACTCCGAAAAATAGCTGTATCTCGGCCCACTGTGCACGGATCGTGTTGCCACATCGATCGTTCGCTAGTTCACCCTTTTCCGAAGAAACCGAAATTTGGTTCATCAAAATCGGTCCACGGGTTCTCGAGCATTAGCTTCAGCAAAATAAGAATTATTTTCGGAAAAAAATTAAAAAAAAAAGTATGTTCCAACTCCGAACACTGTGCACCGATTTCAAACATGTTGGAGAGAGATTTGTTGTCCACAACATGGACAAGCGAACAAAATTGGTTTCATCGAAATCGGTCCACGGGTTCGCCTGCAATCGCATTCGCAAGACAACACTTCGTTTCAACTCCGAAAAATCGAGATATTTCGGCCCACTGTGCACGTATCGCGTTGCCAACGACATCGTTCGTTAGCTAAGCCTTCTGCCAAGAAACACAATGCGGTTTCGTCAAAATCGGTACACGGGTTCGCGAGCAATAGCATTCGCAAGCCAACATTTCGTTGCAACTCCGAAAAATAGCTGTATCTCGGCCCACTGTGCACGGATCGTGTTGCCACATCGATCGTTCGCTAGTTCACCCTTTTCCGAAGAAACCGAAATTTGGTTCATCAAAATCGGTCCACGGGTTCTCGAGCATTAGCTTCAGCAAAATAAGAATTATTTTCGGAAAAAAATTAAAAAAAAAGTATGCTCCAACTCCGAACACTGTGCACCGATTTCAAACATGTTGGAGAGAGATTTGTTGTCCACAACATGGACAAGCGAACAAAATTGGTTTCATCGAAATCGGTCCACGGGTTCGCCTGCAATCGCATTCGCAAGACAACACTTCGTTTCAACTCCGAAAAAACGAGATATTTCGGCCCACTGTGCACGTAGAGCGTTGCCAACGACATCGTTCGTTAGCTAAGCCTTCTGCCAAGAAACACAATGCGGTTTCGTCAAAATCGGTACACGGGTTCGCGAGCAATAGCATTCGCAAGCCAACATTTCGTTGCAACTCCGAAAAATAGCTGTATCTCGGCCCACTGTGCACGGATCGTGTTGCCACATCGATCGTTCGCTAGTTCACCCTTTTCCGAAGAAACCGAAATTTGGTTCATCAAAATCGGTCCACGGGTTCTCGAGCATTAGCTTCAGCAAAATAAGAATTATTTTCGGAAAAAAATTAAAAAAAAAGTATGCTCCAACTCCGAACACTGTGCACCGATTTCAAACATGTTGGAGAGAGATTTGTTGTCCACAACATGGACAAGCGAACAAAATTGGTTTCATCGAAATCGGTCCACGGGTTCGCCTGCAATCGCATTCGCAAGACAACACTTCGTTTCAACTCCGAAAAAACGAGATATTTCGGCCCACTGTGCACGTATCGCGTTGCCAACGACATCGTTCGTTAGCTAAGCCTTCTGCCAAGAAACACAATGCGGTTTCGTCAAAATCGGTACACGGGTTCGCGAGCAATAGCATTCGCAAGCCAACATTTCGTTGCAACTCCGAAAAATAGCTATATCTCGGCCCACTGTGCACGGATCGTGTTGCCACATCGATCGTTCGCTAGTTCACCCTTTTCCGAAGAAACCGAAATTTGGTTCATCAAAATCGGTCCACGGGTTCTCGAGCATTAGCTTCAGCAAAATAAGAATTATTTTCGGAAAAAAATTAAAAAAAAAAGTATGCTCCAACTCCGAACACTGTGCACCGATTTCAAACATGTTGGAGAGAGATTTGTTGTCCACAACATGGACAAGCGAACAAAATTGGTTTCATCGAAATCGGTCCACGGGTTCGCCTGCAATCGCATTCGCAAGACAACACTTCGTTTCAACTCCGAAAAAACGAGATATTTCGGCCCACTGTGCACGTATCGCGTTGCCAACGACATCGTTCGTTAGCTAAGCCTTCTGCCAAGAAACACAATGCGGTTTCGTCAAAATCGGTACACGGGTTCGCGAGCAATAGCATTCGCAAGCCAACATTTCGTTGCAACTCCGAAAAATAGCTGTATCTCGGCCCACTGTGCACGGATCGTGTTGCCACATCGATCGTTCGCTAGTTCACCCTTTTCCGAAGAAACCGAAATTTGGTTCATCAAAATCGGTCCACGGGTTCTCGAGCATTAGCTTCAGCAAAATAAGAATTATTTTCGGAAAAAAATTAAAAAAAAAAGTATGCTCCAACTCCGAACACTGTGCACCGATTTCAAACATGTTGGAGAGAGATTTGTTGTCCACAACATGGACAAGCGAACAAAATTGGTTTCATCGAAATCGGTCCACGGGTTCGCCTGCAATCGCATTCGCAAGACAACACTTCGTTTCAACTCCGAAAAAACGAGATATTTCGGCCCACTGTGCACGTATCGCGTTGCCAATGACATCGTTCGTTAGCTAAGCCTTCTGCCAAGAAACACAATGCGGTTTCGTCAAAATCGGTACACGGGTTCGCGAGCAATAGCATTCGCAAGCCAACATTTCGTTGCAACTCCGAAAAATAGCTGTATCTCGGCCCACTGTGCACGGATCGTGTTGCCACATCGATCGTTCGCTAGTTCACCCTTTTCCGAAGAAACCGAAATTTGGTTCATCAAAATCGGTCCACGGGTTCTCGAGCATTAGCTTCAGCAAAATAAGAATTATTTTCGGAAAAAAATTAAAAAAAAAAGTATGCTCCAACTCCGAACACTGTGCACCGATTTCAAACATGTTGGAGAGAGATTTGTTGTCCACAACATGGACAAGCGAACAAAATTGGTTTCATCGAAATCGGTCCACGGGTTCGCCTGCAATCGCATTCGCAAGACAACACTTCGTTTCAACTCCGAAAAAACGAGATATTTCGGCCCACTGTGCACGTATCGCGTTGCGAACGACATCGTTCGTTAGCTAAGCCTTCTGCCAAGAAACACAATGCGGTTTCGTCAAAATCGGTACACGGGTTCGCGAGCAATAGCATTCGCAAGCCAACCTTTCGTTGCAACTCCGAAAAATAGCTGTATCTCGGCCCACTGTGCACGGATCGTGTTGCCACATCGATCGTTCGCTAGTTCACCCTTTTCCGAAGAAACCGAAATTTGGTTCATCAAAATCGGTCCACGGGTTCTCGAGCATTAGCTTCAGCAAAATAAGAATTATTTTCGGAAAAAAATTAAAAAAAAAAGTATGCTCCAACTCCGAACACTGTGCACCGATTTCAAACATCTTGGAGAGAGATTTGTTGTCCACAACATGGACAAGCGAACAAAATTGGTTTCATCGAAATCGGTCCACGGGTTCGCCTGCAATCGCATTCGCAAGACAACACTTCGTTTCAACTCCGAAAAAACGAGATATTTCGGCCCACTGTGCACGTATCGCGTTGCCAACGACATCGTTCGTTAGCTAAGCCTTCTGCCAAGAAACACAATGCGGTTTCGTCAAAATCGGTACACGGGTTCGCGAGCAATAGCATTCGCAAGCCAACATTTCGTTGCAACTCCGAAAAATAGCTGTATCTCGGCCCACTGTGCACGGATCGTGTTGCCACATCGATCGTTCGCTAGTTCACCCTTTTCCGAAGAAACCGAAATTTGGTTCATCAAAATCGGTCCACGGGTTCTCGAGCATTAGCTTCAGCAAAATAAGAATTATTTTCGGAAAAAAATTAAAAAAAAAAGTATGCTCCAACTCCGAACACTGTGCACCGATTTCAAACATGTTGGAGAGAGATTTGTTGTCCACAACATGGACAAGCGAACAAAATTGGTTTCATCGAAATCGGTCCACGGGTTCGCCTGCAATCGCATTCGCAAGACAACACTTCGTTTCAACTCCGAAAAAACGAGATATTTCGGCCCACTGTGCACGTATCGCGTTGCCAACGACTTCGTTCGTTAGCTAAGCCTTCTGCCAAGAAACACAATGCGGTTTCGTCAAAATCGGTACACGGGTTCGCGAGCAATAGCATTCGCAAGCCAACATTTCGTTGCAACTCCGAAAAATAGCTGTATCTCGGCCCACTGTGCACGGATCGTGTTGCCACATCGATCGTTCGCTAGTTCACCCTTTTCCGAAGAAACCGAAATTTGGTTCATCAAAATCGGTCCACGGGTTCTCGAGCATTAGCTTCAGCAAAATAAGAATTATTTTCGGAAAAAAATTAAAAAAAAAAGTATGCTCCAACTCCGAACACTGTGCACCGATTTCAAACATGTTGGAGAGAGATTTGTTGTCCACAACATGGACTAGCGAACAAAATTGGTTTCATCGAAATCGGTCCACGGGTTCGCCTGCAATCGCATTCGCAAGACAACACTTCGTTTCAACTCCGAAAAATCGAGATATTTCGGCCCACTGTGCACGTATCGCGTTGCCAACGACATCGTTCGTTAGCTAAGCCTTCTGCCAAGAAACACAATGCGGTTTCGTCAAAATCGGTACACGGGTTCGCGAGCAATAGCATTCGCAAGCCAACATTTCGTTGCAACTCCGAAAAATAGCTGTATCTCGGCCCACTGTGCACGGATCGTGTTGCCACATCGATCGTTCGCTAGTTCACCCTTTTCCGAAGAAACCGAAATTTGGTTCATCAAAATCGGTCCACGGGTTCTCGAGCATTAGCTTCAGCAAAATAAGAATTATTTTCGGAAAAAAATTAAAAAAAAAGTATGCTCCAACTCCGAACACTGTGCACCGATTTCAAACATGTTGGAGAGAGATTTGTTGTCCACAACATGGACAAGCGAACAAAATTGGTTTCATCGAAATCGGTCCACGGGTTCGCCTGCAATCGCATTCGCAAGACAACACTTCGTTTCAACTCCGAAAAAACGAGATATTTCGGCCCACTGTGCACGTATCGCGTTGCCAACGACATCGTTCGTTAGCTAAGCCTTCTGCCAAGAAACACAATGCGGTTTCGTCAAAATCGGTACACGGGTTCGCGAGCAATAGCATTCGCAAGCCAACATTTCGTTGCAACTCCGAAAAATAGCTGTATCTCGGCCCACTGTGCACGGATCGTGTTGCCACATCGATCGTTCGCTAGTTCACCCTTTTCCGAAGAAACCGAAATTTGGTTCATCAAAATCGGTCCACGGGTTCTCGAGCATTAGCTTCAGCAAAATAAGAATTATTTTCGGAAAAAAATTAAAAAAAAAAGTATGCTCCAACTCCGAACACTGTGCACCGATTTCAAACATGTTGGAGAGAGATTTGTTGTCCACAACATGGACAAGCGAACAAAATTGGTTTCATCGAAATCGGTCCACGGGTTCGCCTGCAATCGCATTCGCAAGACAACACTTCGTTTCAACTCCGAAAAAACGAGATATTTCGGCCCACTGTGCACGTATCGCGTTGCGAACGACATCGTTCGTTAGCTAAGCCTTCTGCCAAGAAACACAATGCGGTTTCGTCAAAATCGGTACACGGGTTCGCGAGCAATAGCATTCGCAAGCCAACCTTTCGTTGCAACTCCGAAAAATAGCTGTATCTCGGCCCACTGTGCACGGATCGTGTTGCCACATCGATCGTTCGCTAGTTCACCCTTTTCCGAAGAAACCGAAATTTGGTTCATCAAAATCGGTCCACGGGTTCTCGAGCATTAGCTTCAGCAAAATAAGAATTATTTTCGGAAAAAAATTAAAAAAAAAAGTATGCTCCAACTCCGAACACTGTGCACCGATTTCAAACATGTTGGAGAGAGATTTGTTGTCCACAACATGGACAAGCGAACAAAATTGGTTTCATCGAAATCGGTCCACGGGTTCGCCTGCAATCGCATTCGCAAGACAACACTTCGTTTCAACTCCGAAAAAACGAGATATTTCGGCCCACTGTGCACGTATCGCGTTGCCAACGACATCGTTCGTTAGCTAAGCCTTCTGCCAAGAAACACAATGCGGTTTCGTCAAAATCGGTACACGGGTTCGCGAGCAATAGCATTCGCAAGCCAACATTTCGTTGCAACTCCGAAAAATAGCTGTATCTCGGCCCACTGTGCACGGATCGTGTTGCCACATCGATCGTTCGCTAGTTCACCCTTTTCCGAAGAAACCGAAATTTGGTTCATCAAAATCGGTCCACGGGTTCTCGAGCATTAGCTTCAGCAAAATAAGAATTATTTTCGGAAAAAAATTAAAAAAAAAAGTATGCTCCAACTCCGAACACTGTGCACCGATTTCAAACATGTTGGAGAGAGATTTGTTGTCCACAACATGGACAAGCGAACAAAATTGGTTTCATCGAAATCGGTCCACGGGTTCGCCTGCAATCGCATTCGCAAGACAACACTTCGTTTCAACTCCGAAAAAACGAGATATTTCGGCCCACAGTGCACGTATCGCGTTGCCAACGACATCGTTCGTTAGCTAAGCCTTCTGCCAAGAAACACAATGCGGTTTCGTCAAAATCGGTACACGGGTTCGCGAGCAATAGCATTCGCAAGCCAACATTTCGTTGCAACTCCGAAAAATAGCTGTATCTCGGCCCACTGTGCACGGATCGTGTTGCCACATCGATCGTTCGCTAGTTCACCCTTTTCCGAAGAAACCGAAATTTGGTTCATCAAAATCGGTCCACGGGTTCTCGAGCATTAGCTTCAGCAAAATAAGAATTATTTTCGGAAAAAAATTAAAAAAAAAAAGTATGCTCCAACTCCGAACACTGTGCACCGATTTCAAACATGTTGGAGAGAGATTTGTTGTCCACAACATGGACAAGCGAACAAAATTGGTTTCATCGAAATCGGTCCACGGGTTCGCCTGCAATCGCATTCGCAAGACAACACTTCGTTTCAACTCCGAAAAAACGAGATATTTCGGCCCACTGTGCACGTATCGCGTTGCCAACGACATCGTTCGTTAGCTAAGCCTTCTGCCAAGAAACACAATGCGGTTTCGTCAAAATCGGTACACGGGTTCGCGAGCAATAGCATTCGCAAGCCAACATTTCGTTGCAACTCCGAAAAATAGCTGTATCTCGGCCCACTGTGCACGGATCGTGTTGCCACATCGATCGTTCGCTAGTTCACCCTTTTCCGAAGAAACCGAAATTTGGTTCATCAAAATCGGTCCACGGGTTCTCGAGCATTAGCTTCAGCAAAATAAGAATTATTTTCGGAAAAAAATTAAAAAAAAAGTATGCTCCAACTCCGAACACTGTGCACCGATTTCAAACATGTTGGAGAGAGATTTGTTGTCCACAACATGGACAAGCGAACAAAATTGGTTTCATCGAAATCGGTCCACGGGTTCGCCTGCAATCGCATTCGCAAGACAACACTTCGTTTCAACTCCGAAAAAACGAGATATTTCGGCCCACTGTGCACGTATCGCGTTGCCAACGACATCGTTCGTTAGCTAAGCCTTCTGCCAAGAAACACAATGCGGTTTCGTCAAAATCGGTACACGGGTTCGCGAGCAATAGCATTCGCAAGCCAACATTTCGTTGCAACTCCGAAAAATAGCTGTATCTCGGCCCACTGTGCACGGATCGTGTTGCCACATCGATCGTTCGCTAGTTCACCCTTTTCCGAAGAAACCGAAATTTGGTTCATCAAAATCGGTCCACGGGTTCTCGAGCATTAGCTTCAGCAAAATAAGAATTATTTTCGGAAAAAAATTAAAAAAAAAAGTATGCTCCAACTCCGAACACTGTGCACCGATTTCAAACATGTTGGAGAGAGATTTGTTGTCCACAACATGGACAAGCGAACAAAATTGGTTTCATCGAAATCGGTCCACGGGTTCGCCTGCAATCGCATTCGCAAGACAACACTTCGTTTCAACTCCGAAAAAACGAGATATTTCGGCCCACAGTGCACGTATCGCGTTGCCAACGACATCGTTCGTTAGCTAAGCCTTCTGCCAAGAAACACAATGCGGTTTCGTCAAAATCGGTACACGGGTTCGCGAGCAATAGCATTCGCAAGCCAACATTTCGTTGCAACTCCGAAAAATAGCTGTATCTCGGCCCACTGTGCACGGATCGTGTTGCCACATCGATCGTTCGCTAGTTCACCCTTTTCCGAAGAAACCGAAATTTGGTTCATCAAAATCGGTCCACGGGTTCTCGAGCATTAGCTTCAGCAAAATAAGAATTATTTTCGGAAAAAAATTAAAAAAAAAAGTATGCTCCAACTCCGAACACTGTGCACCGATTTCAAACATGTTGGAGAGAGATTTGTTGTCCACAACATGGACAAGCGAACAAAATTGGTTTCATCGAAATCGGTCCACGGGTTCGCCTGCAATCGCATTCGCAAGACAACACTTCGTTTCAACTCCGAAAAAACGAGATATTTCGGCCCACTGTGCACGTATCGCGTTGCCAACGACATCGTTCGTTAGCTAAGCCTTCTGCCAAGAAACACAATGCGGTTTCGTCAAAATCGGTACACGGGTTCGCGAGCAATAGCATTCGCAAGCCAACATTTCGTTGCAACTCCGAAAAATAGCTGTATCTCGGCCCACTGTGCACGGATCGTGTTGCCACATCGATCGTTCGCTAGTTCACCCTTTTCCGAAGAAACCGAAATTTGGTTCATCAAAATCGGTCCACGGGTTCTCGAGCATTAGCTTCAGCAAAATAAGAATTATTTTCGGAAAAAAATTAAAAAAAAAGTATGCTCCAACTCCGAACACTGTGCACCGATTTCAAACATGTTGGAGAGAGATTTGTTGTCCACAACATGGACAAGCGAACAAAATTGGTTTCATCGAAATCGGTCCACGGGTTCGCCTGCAATCGCATTCGCAAGACAACACTTCGTTTCAACTCCGAAAAAACGAGATATTTCGGCCCACTGTGCACGTATCGCGTTGCCAACGACATCGTTCGTTAGCTAAGCCTTCTGCCAAGAAACACAATGCGGTTTCGTCAAAATCGGTACACGGGTTCGCGAGCAATAGCATTCGCAAGCCAACATTTCGTTGCAACTCCGAAAAATAGCTGTATCTCGGCCCACTGTGCACGGATCGTGTTGCCACATCGATCGTTCGCTAGTTCACCCTTTTCCGAAGAAACCGAAATTTGGTTCATCAAAATCGGTCCACGGGTTCTCGAGCATTAGCTTCAGCAAAATAAGAATTATTTTCGGAAAAAAATTAAAAAAAAAGTATGCTCCAACTCCGAACACTGTGCACCGATTTCAAACATGTTGGAGAGAGATTTGTTGTCCACAACATGGACAAGCGAACAAAATTGGTTTCATCGAAATCGGTCCACGGGTTCGCCTGCAATCGCATTCGCAAGACAACACTTCGTTTCAACTCCGAAAAAACGAGATATTTCGGCCCACTGTGCACGTATCGCGTTGCGAACGACATCGTTCGTTAGCTAAGCCTTCTGCCAAGAAACACAATGCGGTTTCGTCAAAATCGGTACACGGGTTCGCGAGCAATAGCATTCGCAAGCCAACCTTTCGTTGCAACTCCGAAAAATAGCTGTATCTCGGCCCACTGTGCACGGATCGTGTTGCCACATCGATCGTTCGCTAGTTCACCCTTTTCCGAAGAAACCGAAATTTGGTTCATCAAAATCGGTCCACGGGTTCTCGAGCATTAGCTTCAGCAAAATAAGAATTATTTTCGGAAAAAAATTAAAAAAAAAAGTATGCTCCAACTCCGAACACTGTGCACCGATTTCAAACATGTTGGAGAGAGATTTGTTGTCCACAACATGGACAAGCGAACAAAATTGGTTTCATCGAAATCGGTCCACGGGTTCGCCTGCAATCGCATTCGCAAGACAACACTTCGTTTCAACTCCGAAAAAACGAGATATTTCGGCCCACAGTGCACGTATCGCGTTGCCAACGACATCGTTCGTTAGCTAAGCCTTCTGCCAAGAAACACAATGCGGTTTCGTCAAAATCGGTACACGGGTTCGCGAGCAATAGCATTCGCAAGCCAACATTTCGTTGCAACTCCGAAAAATAGCTGTATCTCGGCCCACTGTGCACGGATCGTGTTGCCACATCGATCGTTCGCTAGTTCACCCTTTTCCGAAGAAACCGAAATTTGGTTCATCAAAATCGGTCCACGGGTTCTCGAGCATTAGCTTCAGCAAAATAAGAATTATTTTCGGAAAAAAATTAAAAAAAAAAGTATGCTCCAACTCCGAACACTGTGCACCGATTTCAAACATGTTGGAGAGAGATTTGTTGTCCACAACATGGACAAGCGAACAAAATTGGTTTCATCGAAATCGGTCCACGGGTTCGCCTGCAATCGCATTCGCAAGACAACACTTCGTTTCAACTCCGAAAAAACGAGATATTTCGGCCCACTGTGCACGTATCGCGTTGCCAACGACATCGTCGTTAGCTAAGCCTTCTGCCAAGAAACACAATGCGGTTTCGTCAAAATCGGTACACGGGTTCGCGAGCAATAGCATTCGCAAGCCAACATTTCGTTGCAACTCCGAAAAATAGCTGTATCTCGGCCCACTGTGCACGGATCGTGTTGCCACATCGATCGTTCGCTAGTTCACCCTTTTCCGAAGAAACCGAAATTTGGTTCATCAAAATCGGTCCACGGGTTCTCGAGCATTAGCTTCAGCAAAATAAGAATTATTTTCGGAAAAAAATTAAAAAAAAAAGTATGCTCCAACTCCGAACACTGTGCACCGATTTCAAACATGTTGGAGAGAGATTTGTTGTCCACAACATGGACAAGCGAACAAAATTGGTTTCATCGAAATCGGTCCACGGGTTCGCCTGCAATCGCATTCGCAAGACAACACTTCGTTTCAACTCCGAAAAAACGAGATATTTCGGCCCACAGTGCACGTATCGCGTTGCCAACGACATCGTTCGTTAGCTAAGCCTTCTGCCAAGAAACACAATGCGGTTTCGTCAAAATCGGTACACGGGTTCGCGAGCAATAGCATTCGCAAGCCAACATTTCGTTGCAACTCCGAAAAATAGCTGTATCTCGGCCCACTGTGCACGGATCGTGTTGCCACATCGATCGTTCGCTAGTTCACCCTTTTCCGAAGAAACCGAAATTTGGTTCATCAAAATCGGTCCACGGGTTCTCGAGCATTAGCTTCAGCAAAATAAGAATTATTTTCGGAAAAAAATTAAAAAAAAAAGTATGCTCCAACTCCGAACACTGTGCACCGATTTCAAACATGTTGGAGAGAGATTTGTTGTCCACAACATGGACAAGCGAACAAAATTGGTTTCATCGAAATCGGTCCACGGGTTCGCCTGCAATCGCATTCGCAAGACAACACTTCGTTTCAACTCCGAAAAAACGAGATATTTCGGCCCACTGTGCACGTATCGCGTTGCCAACGACATCGTTCGTTAGCTAAGCCTTCTGCCAAGAAACACAATGCGGTTTCGTCAAAATCGGTACACGGGTTCGCGAGCAATAGCATTCGCAAGCCAACATTTCGTTGCAACTCCGAAAAATAGCTGTATCTCGGCCCACTGTGCACGGATCGTGTTGCCACATCGATCGTTCGCTAGTTCACCCTTTTCCGAAGAAACCGAAATTTGGTTCATCAAAATCGGTCCACGGGTTCTCGAGCATTAGCTTCAGCAAAATAAGAATTATTTTCGGAAAAAAATTAAAAAAAAAGTATGCTCCAACTCCGAACACTGTGCACCGATTTCAAACATGTTGGAGAGAGATTTGTTGTCCACAACATGGACAAGCGAACAAAATTGGTTTCATCGAAATCGGTCCACGGGTTCGCCTGCAATCGCATTCGCAAGACAACACTTCGTTTCAACTCCGAAAAAACGAGATATTTCGGCCCACAGTGCACGTATCGCGTTGCCAACGACATCGTTCGTTAGCTAAGCCTTCTGCCAAGAAACACAATGCGGTTTCGTCAAAATCGGTACACGGGTTCGCGAGCAATAGCATTCGCAAGCCAACATTTCGTTGCAACTCCGAAAAATAGCTGTATCTCGGCCCACTGTGCACGGATCGTGTTGCCACATCGATCGTTCGCTAGTTCACCCTTTTCCGAAGAAACCGAAATTTGGTTCATCAAAATCGGTCCACGGGTTCTCGAGCATTAGCTTCAGCAAAATAAGAATTATTTTCGGAAAAAAATTAAAAAAAAAAGTATGCTCCAACTCCGAACACTGTGCACCGATTTCAAACATGTTGGAGAGAGATTTGTTGTCCACAACATGGACAAGCGAACAAAATTGGTTTCATCGAAATCGGTCCACGGGTTCGCCTGCAATCGCATTCGCAAGACAACACTTCGTTTCAACTCCGAAAAAACGAGATATTTCGGCCCACAGTGCACGTATCGCGTTGCCAACGACATCGTTCGTTAGCTAAGCCTTCTGCCAAGAAACACAATGCGGTTTCGTCAAAATCGGTACACGGGTTCGCGAGCAATAGCATTCGCAAGCCAACATTTCGTTGCAACTCCGAAAAATAGCTGTATCTCGGCCCACTGTGCACGGATCGTGTTGCCACATCGATCGTTCGCTAGTTCACCCTTTTCCGAAGAAACCGAAATTTGGTTCATCAAAATCGGTCCACGGGTTCTCGAGCATTAGCTTCAGCAAAATAAGAATTATTTTCGGAAAAAAATTAAAAAAAAAAGTATGCTCCAACTCCGAACACTGTGCACCGATTTCAAACATGTTGGAGAGAGATTTGTTGTCCACAACATGGACAAGCGAACAAAATTGGTTTCATCGAAATCGGTCCACGGGTTCGCCTGCAATCGCATTCGCAAGACAACACTTCGTTTCAACTCCGAAAAAACGAGATATTTCGGCCCACTGTGCACGTATCGCGTTGCCAACGACATCGTCGTTAGCTAAGCCTTCTGCCAAGAAACACAATGCGGTTTCGTCAAAATCGGTACACGGGTTCGCGAGCAATAGCATTCGCAAGCCAACATTTCGTTGCAACTCCGAAAAATAGCTGTATCTCGGCCCACTGTGCACGGATCGTGTTGCCACATCGATCGTTCGCTAGTTCACCCTTTTCCGAAGAAACCGAAATTTGGTTCATCAAAATCGGTCCACGGGTTCTCGAGCATTAGCTTCAGCAAAATAAGAATTATTTTCGGAAAAAAATTAAAAAAAAAAGTATGCTCCAACTCCGAACACTGTGCACCGATTTCAAACATGTTGGAGAGAGATTTGTTGTCCACAACATGGACAAGCGAACAAAATTGGTTTCATCGAAATCGGTCCACGGGTTCGCCTGCAATCGCATTCGCAAGACAACACTTCGTTTCAACTCCGAAAAAACGAGATATTTCGGCCCACAGTGCACGTATCGCGTTGCCAACGACATCGTTCGTTAGCTAAGCCTTCTGCCAAGAAACACAATGCGGTTTCGTCAAAATCGGTACACGGGTTCGCGAGCAATAGCATTCGCAAGCCAACATTTCGTTGCAACTCCGAAAAATAGCTGTATCTCGGCCCACTGTGCACGGATCGTGTTGCCACATCGATCGTTCGCTAGTTCACCCTTTTCCGAAGAAACCGAAATTTGGTTCATCAAAATCGGTCCACGGGTTCTCGAGCATTAGCTTCAGCAAAATAAGAATTATTTTCGGAAAAAAATTAAAAAAAAAAGTATGCTCCAACTCCGAACACTGTGCACCGATTTCAAACATGTTGGAGAGAGATTTGTTGTCCACAACATGGACAAGCGAACAAAATTGGTTTCATCGAAATCGGTCCACGGGTTCGCCTGCAATCGCATTCGCAAGACAACACTTCGTTTCAACTCCGAAAAAACGAGATATTTCGGCCCACTGTGCACGTATCGCGTTGCCAACGACATCGTTCGTTAGCTAAGCCTTCTGCCAAGAAACACAATGCGGTTTCGTCAAAATCGGTACACGGGTTCGCGAGCAATAGCATTCGCAAGCCAACATTTCGTTGCAACTCCGAAAAATAGCTGTATCTCGGCCCACTGTGCACGGATCGTGTTGCCACATCGATCGTTCGCTAGTTCACCCTTTTCCGAAGAAACCGAAATTTGGTTCATCAAAATCGGTCCACGGGTTCTCGAGCATTAGCTTCAGCAAAATAAGAATTATTTTCGGAAAAAAATTAAAAAAAAAGTATGCTCCAACTCCGAACACTGTGCACCGATTTCAAACATGTTGGAGAGAGATTTGTTGTCCACAACATGGACAAGCGAACAAAATTGGTTTCATCGAAATCGGTCCACGGGTTCGCCTGCAATCGCATTCGCAAGACAACACTTCGTTTCAACTCCGAAAAAACGAGATATTTCGGCCCACAGTGCACGTATCGCGTTGCCAACGACATCGTTCGTTAGCTAAGCCTTCTGCCAAGAAACACAATGCGGTTTCGTCAAAATCGGTACACGGGTTCGCGAGCAATAGCATTCGCAAGCCAACATTTCGTTGCAACTCCGAAAAATAGCTGTATCTCGGCCCACTGTGCACGGATCGTGTTGCCACATCGATCGTTCGCTAGTTCACCCTTTTCCGAAGAAACCGAAATTTGGTTCATCAAAATCGGTCCACGGGTTCTCGAGCATTAGCTTCAGCAAAATAAGAATTATTTTCGGAAAAAAATTAAAAAAAAAAGTATGCTCCAACTCCGAACACTGTGCACCGATTTCAAACATGTTGGAGAGAGATTTGTTGTCCACAACATGGACAAGCGAACAAAATTGGTTTCATCGAAATCGGTCCACGGGTTCGCCTGCAATCGCATTCGCAAGACAACACTTCGTTTCAACTCCGAAAAAACGAGATATTTCGGCCCACTGTGCACGTATCGCGTTGCCAACGACATCGTTCGTTAGCTAAGCCTTCTGCCAAGAAACACAATGCGGTTTCGTCAAAATCGGTACACGGGTTCGCGAGCAATAGCATTCGCAAGCCAACATTTCGTTGCAACTCCGAAAAATAGCTGTATCTCGGCCCACTGTGCACGGATCGTGTTGCCACATCGATCGTTCGCTAGTTCACCCTTTTCCGAAGAAACCGAAATTTGGTTCATCAAAATCGGTCCACGGGTTCTCGAGCATTAGCTTCAGCAAAATAAGAATTATTTTCGGAAAAAAATTAAAAAAAAAGTATGCTCCAACTCCGAACACTGTGCACCGATTTCAAACATGTTGGAGAGAGATTTGTTGTCCACAACATGGACAAGCGAACAAAATTGGTTTCATCGAAATCGGTCCACGGGTTCGCCTGCAATCGCATTCGCAAGACAACACTTCGTTTCAACTCCGAAAAAACGAGATATTTCGGCCCACTGTGCACGTATCGCGTTGCCAACGACATCGTTCGTTAGCTAAGCCTTCTGTCAAGAAACACAATGCGGTTTCGTCAAAATCGGTACACGGGTTCGCGAGCAATAGCATTCGCAAGCCAACATTTCGTTGCAACTCCAAAAAATAGCTGTATCTCGGCCCACTGTGCACGGATCGTGTTGCCACATCGATCGTTCGCTAGTTCACCCTTTTCCGAAGAAACCGAAATTTGGTTCATCAAAATCGGTCCACGGGTTCTCGAGCATTAGCTTCAGCAAAATAAGAATTATTTTCGGAAAAAAATTAAAAAAAAAGTATGCTCCAACTCCGAACACTGTGCACCGATTTCAAACATGTTGGAGAGAGATTTGTTGTCCACAACATGGACAAGCGAACAAAATTGGTTTCATCGAAATCGGTCCACGGGTTCGCCTGCAATCGCATTCGCAAGACAACACTTCGTTTCAACTCCGAAAAAACGAGATATTTCGGCCCACTGTGCACGTATCGCGTTGCCAACGACATCGTTCGTTAGCTAAGCCTTCTGCCAAGAAACACAATGCGGTTTCGTCAAAATCGGTACACGGGTTCGCGAGCAATAGCATTCGCAAGCCAACATTTCGTTGCAACTCCGAAAAATAGCTATATCTCGGCCCACTGTGCACGGATCGTGTTGCCACATCGATCGTTCGCTAGTTCACCCTTTTCCGAAGAAACCGAAATTTGGTTCATCAAAATCGGTCCACGGGTTCTCGAGCATTAGCTTCAGCAAAATAAGAATTATTTTCGGAAAAAAATTAAAAAAAAGTATGCTCCAACTCCGAACACTGTGCACCGATTTCAAACATGTTGGAGAGAGATTTGTTGTCCACAACATGGACAAGCGAACAAAATTGGTTTCATCGAAATCGGTCCACGGGTTCGCCTGCAATCGCATTCGCAAGACAACACTTCGTTTCAACTCCGAAAAAACGAGATATTTCGGCCCACTGTGCACGTATCGCGTTGCCAACGACATCGTTCGTTAGCTAAGCCTTCTGCCAAGAAACACAATGCGGTTTCGTCAAAATCGGTACACGGGTTCGCGAGCAATAGCATTCGCAAGCCAACATTTCGTTGCAACTCCGAAAAATAGCTGTATCTCGGCCCACTGTGCACGGATCGTGTTGCCACATCGATCGTTCGCTAGTTCACCCTTTTCCGAAGAAACCGAAATTTGGTTCATCAAAATCGGTCCACGGGTTCTCGAGCATTAGCTTCAGCAAAATAAGAATTATTTTCGGAAAAAAATTAAAAAAAAAGTATGCTCCAACTCCGAACACTGTGCACCGATTTCAAACATGTTGGAGAGAGATTTGTTGTCCACAACATGGACAAGCGAACAAAATTGGTTTCATCGAAATCGGTCCACGGGTTCGCCTGCAATCGCATTCGCAAGACAACACTTCGTTTCAACTCCGAAAAAACGAGATATTTCGGCCCACTGTGCACGTATCGCGTTGCCAACGACATCGTTCGTTAGCTAAGCCTTCTGCCAAGAAACACAATGCGGTTTCGTCAAAATCGGTACACGGGTTCGCGAGCAATAGCATTCGCAAGCCAACATTTCGTTGCAACTCCGAAAAATAGCTGTATCTCGGCCCACTGTGCACGGATCGTGTTGCCACATCGATCGTTCGCTAGTTCACCCTTTTCCGAAGAAACCGAAATTTGGTTCATCAAAATCGGTCCACGGGTTCTCGAGCATTAGCTTCAGCAAAATAAGAATTATTTTCGGAAAAAAATTAAAAAAAAAAGTATGCTCCAACTCCGAACACTGTGCACCGATTTCAAACATGTTGGAGAGAGATTTGTTGTCCACAACATGGACAAGCGAACAAAATTGGTTTCATCGAAATCGGTCCACGGGTTCGCCTGCAATCGCATTCGCAAGACAACACTTCGTTTCAACTCCGAAAAAACGAGATATTTCGGCCCACTGTGCACGTATCGCGTTGCCAACGACATCGTTCGTTAGCTAAGCCTTCTGCCAAGAAACACAATGCGGTTTCGTCAAAATCGGTACACGGGTTCGCGAGCAATAGCATTCGCAAGCCAACATTTCGTTGCAACTCCGAAAAATAGCTGTATCTCGGCCCACTGTGCACGGATCGTGTTGCCACATCGATCGTTCGCTAGTTCACCCTTTTCCGAAGAAACCGAAATTTGGTTCATCAAAATCGGTCCACGGGTTCTCGAGCATTAGCTTCAGCAAAATAAGAATTATTTTCGGAAAAAAATTAAAAAAAAAAGTATGCTCCAACTCCGAACACTGTGCACCGATTTCAAACATGTTGGAGAGAGATTTGTTGTCCACAACATGGACAAGCGAACAAAATTGGTTTCATCGAAATCGGTCCACGGGTTCGCCTGCAATCGCATTCGCAAGACAACACTTCGTTTCAACTCCGAAAAAACGAGATATTTCGGCCCACTGTGCACGTATCGCGTTGCGAACGACATCGTTCGTTAGCTAAGCCTTCTGCCAAGAAACACAATGCGGTTTCGTCAAAATCGGTACACGGGTTCGCGAGCAATAGCATTCGCAAGCCAACATTTCGTTGCAACTCCGAAAAATAGCTGTATCTCGGCCCACTGTGCACGGATCGTGTTGCCACATCGATCGTTCGCTAGTTCACCCTTTTCCGAAGAAACCGAAATTTGGTTCATCAAAATCGGTCCACGGGTTCTCGAGCATTAGCTTCAGCAAAATAAGAATTATTTTCGGAAAAAAATTAAAAAAAAAAGTATGCTCCAACTCCGAACACTGTGCACTGATTTCAAACATGTTGGAGAGAGATTTGTTGTCCACAACATGGACAAGCGAACAAAATTGGTTTCATCGAAATCGGTCCACGGGTTCGCCTGCAATCGCATTCGCAAGACAACACTTCGTTTCAACTCCGAAAAAACGAGATATTTCGGCCCACAGTGCACGTATCGCGTTGCCAACGACATCGTTCGTTAGCTAAGCCTTCTGCCAAGAAACACAATGCGGTTTCGTCAAAATCGGTACACGGGTTCGCGAGCAATAGCATTCGCAAGCCAACATTTCGTTGCAACTCCGAAAAATAGCTGTATCTCGGCCCACTGTGCACGGATCGTGTTGCCACATCGATCGTTCGCTAGTTCACCCTTTTCCGAAGAAACCGAAATTTGGTTCATCAAAATCGGTCCACGGGTTCTCGAGCATTAGCTTCAGCAAAATAAGAATTATTTTCGGAAAAAAATTAAAAAAAAAGTATGCTCCAACTCCGAACACTGTGCACCGATTTCAAACATGTTGGAGAGAGATTTGTTGTCCACAACATGGACAAGCGAACAAAATTGGTTTCATCGAAATCGGTCCACGGGTTCGCCTGCAATCGCATTCGCAAGACAACACTTCGTTTCAACTCCGAAAAAACGAGATATTTCGGCCCACTGTGCACGTATCGCGTTGCCAACGACATCGTTCGTTAGCTAAGCCTTCTGCCAAGAAACACAATGCGGTTTCGTCAAAATCGGTACACGGGTTCGCGAGCAATAGCATTCGCAAGACAACACTTCGTTTCAACTCCGAAAAAACGAGATATTTCGGCCCACAGTGCACGTATCGTGTTGCCACATCGATCGTTCGCTAGTTCACCCTTTTCCGAAGAAACCGAAATTTGGTTCATCAAAATCGGTCCACGGGTTCTCGAGCATTAGCTTCAGCAAAATAAGAATTATTTTCGGAAAAAAATTAAAAAAAAAAGTATGCTCCAACTCCGAACACTGTGCACCGATTTCAAACATGTTGGAGAGAGATTTGTTGTCCACAACATGGACAAGCGAACAAAATTGGTTTCATCGAAATCGGTCCACGGGTTCGCCTGCAATCGCATTCGCAAGACAACACTTCGTTTCAACTCCGAAAAAACGAGATATTTCGGCCCACTGTGCACGTATCGCGTTGCCAACGACATCGTTCGTTAGCTAAGCCTTCTGCCAAGAAACACAATGCGGTTTCGTCAAAATCGGTACACGGGTTCGCGAGCAATAGCATTCGCAAGCCAACATTTCGTTGCAACTCCGAAAAATAGCTGTATCTCGGCCCACTGTGCACGGATCGTGTTGCCACATCGATCGTTCGCTAGTTCACCCTTTTCCGAAGAAACCGAAATTTGGTTCATCAAAATCGGTCCACGGGTTCTCGAGCATTAGCTTCAGCAAAATAAGAATTATTTTCGGAAAAAAATTAAAAAAAAAGTATGCTCCAACTCCGAACACTGTGCACCGATTTCAAACATGTTGGAGAGAGATTTGTTGTCCACAACATGGACAAGCGAACAAAATTGGTTTCATCGAAATCGGTCCACGGGTTCGCCTGCAATCGCATTCGCAAGACAACACTTCGTTTCAACTCCGAAAAAACGAGATATTTCGGCCCACAGTGCACGTATCGCGTTGCCAACGACATCGTTCGTTAGCTAAGCCTTCTGCCAAGAAACACAATGCGGTTTCGTCAAAATCGGTACACGGGTTCGCGAGCAATAGCATTCGCAAGCCAACATTTCGTTGCAAAAATAGCTGTATCTCGGCCCACTGTGCACGGATCGTGTTGCCACATCGATCGTTCGCTAGTTCACCCTTTTCCGAAGAAACCGAAATTTGGTTCATCAAAATCGGTCCACGGGTTCTCGAGCATTAGCTTCAGCAAAATAAGAATTATTTTCGGAAAAAAATTAAAAAAAAAAGTATGCTCCAACTCCGAACACTGTGCACCGATTCCAAACATGTTGGAGAGAGATTTGTTGTCCACAACATGGACAAGCGAACAAAATTGGTTTCATCGAAATCGGTCCACGGGTTCGCCTGCAATCGCATTCGCAAGACAACACTTCGTTTCAACTCCGAAAAAACGAGATATTTCGGCCCACTGTGCACGTATCGCGTTGCCAACGACATCGTTCGTTAGCTAAGCCTTCTGCCAAGAAACACAATGCGGTTTCGTCAAAATCGGTACACGGGTTCGCGAGCAATAGCATTCGCAAGCCAACATTTCGTTGCAACTCCGAAAAATAGCTGTATCTCGGCCCACTGTGCACGGATCGTGTTGCCACATCGATCGTTCGCTAGTTCACCCTTTTCCGAAGAAACCGAAATTTGGTTCATCAAAATCGGTCCACGGGTTCTCGAGCATTAGCTTCAGCAAAATAAGAATTATTTTCGGAAAAAAATTAAAAAAAAAGTATGCTCCAACTCCGAACACTGTGCACCGATTTCAAACATGTTGGAGAGAGATTTGTTGTCCACAACATGGACAAGCGAACAAAATTGGTTTCATCGAAATCGGTCCACGGGTTCGCCTGCAATCGCATTCGCAAGACAACACTTCGTTTCAACTCCGAAAAAACGAGATATTTCGGCCCACTGTGCACGTATCGCGTTGCCAACGACATCGTTCGTTAGCTAAGCCTTCTGCCAAGAAACACAATGCGGTTTCGTCAAAATCGGTACACGGGTTCGCGAGCAATAGCATTCGCAAGCCAACATTTCGTTGCAACTCCGAAAAATAGCTGTATCTCGGCCCACTGTGCACGGATCGTGTTGCCACATCGATCGTTCGCTAGTTCACCCTTTTCCGAAGAAACCGAAATTTGGTTCATCAAAATCGGTCCACGGGTTCTCGAGCATTAGCTTCAGCAAAATAAGAATTATTTTCGGAAAAAAATTAAAAAAAAAAAGTATGCTCCAACTCCGAACACTGTGCACCGATTTCAAACATGTTGGAGAGAGATTTGTTGTCCACAACATGGACAAGCGAACAAAATTGGTTTCATCGAAATCGGTCCACGGGTTCGCCTGCAATCGCATTCGCAAGACAACACTTCGTTTCAACTCCGAAAAAACGAGATATTTCGGCCCACTGTGCACGTATCGCGTTGCCAACGACATCGTTCGTTAGCTAAGCCTTCTGCCAAGAAACACAATGCGGTTTCGTCAAAATCGGTACACGGGTTCGCGAGCAATAGCATTCGCAAGCCAACATTTCGTTGCAACTCCGAAAAATAGCTGTATCTCGGCCCACTGTGCACGGATCGTGTTGCCACATCGATCGTTCGCTAGTTCACCCTTTTCCGAAGAAACCGAAATTTGGTTCATCAAAATCGGTCCACGGGTTCTCGAGCATTAGCTTCAGCAAAATAAGAATTATTTTCGGAAAAAAATTAAAAAAAAAGTATGCTCCAACTCCGAACACTGTGCACCGATTTCAAACATGTTGGAGAGAGATTTGTTGTCCACAACATGGACAAGCGAACAAAATTGGTTTCATCGAAATCGGTCCACGGGTTCGCCTGCAATCGCATTCGCAAGACAACACTTCGTTTCAACTCCGAAAAAACGAGATATTTCGGCCCACTGTGCACGTATCGCGTTGCCAACGACATCGTTCGTTAGCTAAGCCTTCTGCCAAGAAACACAATGCGGTTTCGTCAAAATCGGTACACGGGTTCGCGAGCAATAGCATTCGCAAGCCAACATTTCGTTGCAACTCCGAAAAATAGCTGTATCTCGGCCCACTGTGCACGGATCGTGTTGCCACATCGATCGTTCGCTAGTTCACCCTTTTCCGAAGAAACCGAAATTTGGTTCATCAAAATCGGTCCACGGGTTCTCGAGCATTAGCTTCAGCAAAATAAGAATTATTTTCGGAAAAAAATTAAAAAAAAAAGTATGCTCCAACTCCGAACACTGTGCACCGATTTCAAACATGTTGGAGAGAGATTTGTTGTCCACAACATGGACAAGCGAACAAAATTGGTTTCATCGAAATCGGTCCACGGGTTCGCCTGCAATCGCATTCGCAAGACAACACTTCGTTTCAACTCCGAAAGAACGAGATATTTCGGCCCACTGTGCACGTATCGCGTTGCCAACGACATCGTTCGTTAGCTAAGCCTTCTGCCAAGAAACACAATGCGGTTTCGTCAAAATCGGTACACGGGTTCGCGAGCAATAGCATTCGCAAGCCAACATTTCGTTGCAACTCCGAAAAATAGCTGTATCTCGGCCCACTGTGCACGGATCGTGTTGCCACATCGATCGTTCGCTAGTTCACCCTTTTCCGAAGAAACCGAAATTTGGTTCATCAAAATCGGTCCACGGGTTCTCGAGCATTAGCTTCAGCAAAATAAGAATTATTTTCGGAAAAAAATTAAAAAAAAAAGTATGCTCCAACTCCGAACACTGTGCACCGATTTCAAACATGTTGGAGAGAGATTTGTTGTCCACAACATGGACAAGCGAACAAAATTGGTTTCATCGAAATCGGTCCACGGGTTCGCCTGCAATCGCATTCGCAAGACAACACTTCGTTTCAACTCCGAAAAAACGAGATATTTCGGCCCACAGTGCACGTATCGCGTTGCCAACGACATCGTTCGTTAGCTAAGCCTTCTGCCAAGAAACACAATGCGGTTTCGTCAAAATCGGTACACGGGTTCGCGAGCAATAGCATTCGCAAGCCAACATTTCGTTGCAACTCCGAAAAATAGCTGTATCTCGGCCCACTGTGCACGGATCGTGTTGCCACATCGATCGTTCGCTAGTTCACCCTTTTCCGAAGAAACCGAAATTTGGTTCATCAAAATCGGTCCACGGGTTCTCGAGCATTAGCTTCAGCAAAATAAGAATTATTTTCGGAAAAAAATTAAAAAAAAAAGTATGCTCCAACTCCGAACACTGTGCACCGATTTCAAACATGTTGGAGAGAGATTTGTTGTCCACAACATGGACAAGCGAACAAAATTGGTTTCATCGAAATCGGTCCACTTGTTCGCCTGCAATCGCATTCGCAAGACAACACTTCGTTTCAACTCCGAAAGAACGAGATATTTCGGCCCACTGTGCACGTATCGCGTTGCCAACGACATCGTTCGTTAGCTAAGCCTTCTGCCAAGAAACACAATGCGGTTTCGTCAAAATCGGTACACGGGTTCGCGAGCAATAGCATTCGCAAGCCAACATTTCGTTGCAACTCCGAAAAATAGCTGTATCTCGGCCCACTGTGCACGGATCGTGTTGCCACATCGATCGTTCGCTAGTTCACCCTTTTCCGAAGAAACCGAAATTTGGTTCATCAAAATCGGTCCACGGGTTCTCGAGCATTAGCTTCAGCAAAATAAGAATTATTTTCGGAAAAAAATTAAAAAAAAAAGTATGCTCCAACTCCGAACACTGTGCACCGATTTCAAACATGTTGGAGAGAGATTTGTTGTCCACAACATGGACAAGCGAACAAAATTGGTTTCATCGAAATCGGTCCACGGGTTCGCCTGCAATCGCATTCGCAAGACAACACTTCGTTTCAACTCCGAAAAAACGAGATATTTCGGCCCACAGTGCACGTATCGTGTTGCCACATCGATCGTTCGCTAGTTCACCCTTTTCCGAAGAAACCGAAATTTGGTTCATCAAAATCGGTCCACGGGTTCTCGAGCATTAGCTTCAGCAAAATAAGAATTATTTTCGGAAAAAAATTAAAAAAAAAAGTATGCTCCAACTCCGAACACTGTGCACCGATTTCAAACATGTTGGAGAGAGATTTGTTGTCCACAACATGGACAAGCGAACAAAATTGGTTTCATCGAAATCGGTCCACGGGTTCGCCTGCAATCGCATTCGCAAGACAACACTTCGTTTCAACTCCGAAAAAACGAGATATTTCGGCCCACTGTGCACGTATCGCGTTGCCAACGACATCGTTCGTTAGCTAAGCCTTCTGCCAAGAAACACAATGCGGTTTCGTCAAAATCGGTACACGGGTTCGCGAGCAATAGCATTCGCAAGCCAACATTTCGTTGCAACTCCGAAAAATAGCTGTATCTCGGCCCACTGTGCACGGATCGTGTTGCCACATCGATCGTTCGCTAGTTCACCCTTTTCCGAAGAAACCGAAATTTGGTTCATCAAAATCGGTCCACGGGTTCTCGAGCATTAGCTTCAGCAAAATAAGAATTATTTTCGGAAAAAAATTAAAAAAAAAAGTATGCTCCAACTCCGAACACTGTGCACCGATTTCAAACATGTTGGAGAGAGATTTGTTGTCCACAACATGGACAAGCGAACAAAATTGGTTTCATCGAAATCGGTCCACGGGTTCGCCTGCAATCGCATTCGCAAGACAACACTTCGTTTCAACTCCGAAAAAACGAGATATTTCGGCCCACTGTGCACGTATCGCGTTGCCAACGACATCGTTCGTTAGCTAAGCCTTCTGCCAAGAAACACAATGCGGTTTCGTCAAAATCGGTACACGGGTTCGCGAGCAATAGCATTCGCAAGCCAACATTTCGTTGCAACTCCGAAAAATAGCTGTATCTCGGCCCACTGTGCACGGATCGTGTTGCCACATCGATCGTTCGCTAGTTCACCCTTTTCCGAAGAAACCGAAATTTGGTTCATCAAAATCGGTCCACGGGTTCTCGAGCATTAGCTTCAGCAAAATAAGAATTATTTTCGGAAAAAAATTAAAAAAAAAGTATGCTCCAACTCCGAACACTGTGCACCGATTTCAAACATGTTGGAGAGAGATTTGTTGTCCACAACATGGACAAGCGAACAAAATTGGTTTCATCGAAATCGGTCCACGGGTTCGCCTGCAATCGCATTCGCAAGACAACACTTCGTTTCAACTCCGAAAAAACGAGATATTTCGGCCCACTGTGCACGTATCGCGTTGCCAACGACATCGTTCGTTAGCTAAGCCTTCTGCCAAGAAACACAATGCGGTTTCGTCAAAATCGGTACACGGGTTCGCGAGCAATAGCATTCGCAAGCCAACATTTCGTTGCAACTCCGAAAAATAGCTGTATCTCGGCCCACTGTGCACGGATCGTGTTGCCACATCGATCGTTCGCTAGTTCACCCTTTTCCGAAGAAACCGAAATTTGGTTCATCAAAATCGGTCCACGGGTTCTCGAGCATTAGCTTCAGCAAAATAAGAATTATTTTCGGAAAAAAATTAAAAAAAAAGTATGCTCCAACTCCGAACACTGTGCACCGATTTCAAACATGTTGGAGAGAGATTTGTTGTCCACAACATGGACAAGCGAACAAAATTGGTTTCATCGAAATCGGTCCACGGGTTCGCCTGCAATCGCATTCGCAAGACAACACTTCGTTTCAACTCCGAAAAAACGAGATATTTCGGCCCACTGTGCACGTATCGCGTTGCCAACGACATCGTTCGTTAGCTAAGCCTTCTGCCAAGAAACACAATGCGGTTTCGTCAAAATCGGTACACGGGTTCGCGAGCAATAGCATTCGCAAGCCAACATTTCGTTGCAACTCCGAAAAATAGCTGTATCTCGGCCCACTGTGCACGGATCGTGTTGCCACATCGATCGTTCGCTAGTTCACCCTTTTCCGAAGAAACCGAAATTTGGTTCATCAAAATCGGTCCACGGGTTCTCGAGCATTAGCTTCAGCAAAATAAGAATTATTTTCGGAAAAAAATTAAAAAAAAAGTATGCTCCAACTCCGAACACTGTGCACCGATTTCAAACATGTTGGACAGAGATTTGTTGTCCACAACATGGACAAGCGAACAAAATTGGTTTCATCGAAATCGGTCCACGGGTTCGCCTGCAATCGCATTCGCAAGACAACACTTCGTTTCAACTCCGAAAAAACGAGATATTTCGGCCCACTGTGCACGTATCGCGTTGCCAACGACATCGTTCGTTAGCTAAGCCTTCTGCCAAGAAACACAATGCGGTTTCGTCAAAATCGGTACACGGGTTCGCGAGCAATAGCATTCGCAAGCCAACATTTCGTTGCAACTCCGAAAAATAGCTGTATCTCGGCCCACTGTGCACGGATCGTGTTGCCACATCGATCGTTCGCTAGTTCACCCTTTTCCGAAGAAACCGAAATTTGGTTCATCAAAATCGGTCCACGGGTTCTCGAGCATTAGCTTCAGCAAAATAAGAATTATTTTCGGAAAAAAATTAAAAAAAAAAGTATGCTCCAACTCCGAACACTGTGCACCGATTTCAAACATGTTGGAGAGAGATTTGTTGTCCACAACATGGACAAGCGAACAAAATTGGTTTCATCGAAATCGGTCCACGGGTTCGCCTGCAATCGCATTCGCAAGACAACACTTCGTTTCAACTCCGAAAAAACGAGATATTTCGGCCCACAGTGCACGTATCGCGTTGCCAACGACATCGTTCGTTAGCTAAGCCTTCTGCCAAGAAACACAATGCGGTTTCGTCAAAATCGGTACACGGGTTCGCGAGCAATAGCATTCGCAAGCCAACATTTCGTTGCAACTCCGAAAAATAGCTGTATCTCGGCCCACTGTGCACGGATCGTGTTGCCACATCGATCGTTCGCTAGTTCACCCTTTTCCGAAGAAACCGAAATTTGGTTCATCAAAATCGGTCCACGGGTTCTCGAGCATTAGCTTCAGCAAAATAAGAATTATTTTCGGAAAAAAATTAAAAAAAAAAGTATGCTCCAACTCCGAACACTGTGCACCGATTTCAAACATGTTGGAGAGAGATTTGTTGTCCACAACATGGACAAGCGAACAAAATTGGTTTCATCGAAATCGGTCCACGGGTTCGCCTGCAATCGCATTCGCAAGACAACACTTCGTTTCAACTCCGAAAAAACGAGATATTTCGGCCCACTGTGCACGTATCGCGTTGCCAACGACATCGTTCGTTAGCTAAGCCTTCTGCCAAGAAACACAATGCGGTTTCGTCAAAATCGGTACACGGGTTCGCGAGCAATAGCATTCGCAAGCCAACATTTCGTTGCAACTCCGAAAAATAGCTGTATCTCGGCCCACTGTGCACGGATCGTGTTGCCACATCGATCGTTCGCTAGTTCACCCTTTTCCGAAGAAACCGAAATTTGGTTCATCAAAATCGGTCCACGGGTTCTCGAGCATTAGCTTCAGCAAAATAAGAATTATTTTCGGAAAAAAATTAAAAAAAAAAGTATGCTCCAACTCCGAACACTGTGCACCGATTTCAAACATGTTGGAGAGAGATTTGTTGTCCACAACATGGACAAGCGAACAAAATTGGTTTCATCGAAATCGGTCCACGGGTTCGCCTGCAATCGCATTCGCAAGACAACACTTCGTTTCAACTCCGAAAAAACGAGATATTTCGGCCCACAGTGCACGTATCGCGTTGCCAACGACATCGTTCGTTAGCTAAGCCTTCTGCCAAGAAACACAATGCGGTTTCGTCAAAATCGGTACACGGGTTCGCGAGCAATAGCATTCGCAAGCCAACATTTCGTTGCAAAAATAGCTGTATCTCGGCCCACTGTGCACGGATCGTGTTGCCACATCGATCGTTCGCTAGTTCACCCTTTTCCGAAGAAACCGAAATTTGGTTCATCAAAATCGGTCCACGGGTTCTCGAGCATTAGCTTCAGCAAAATAAGAATTATTTTCGGAAAAAAATTAAAAAAAAAAGTATGCTCCAACTCCGAACACTGTGCACCGATTCCAAACATGTTGGAGAGAGATTTGTTGTCCACAACATGGACAAGCGAACAAAATTGGTTTCATCGAAATCGGTCCACGGGTTCGCCTGCAATCGCATTCGCAAGACAACACTTCGTTTCAACTCCGAAAAAACGAGATATTTCGGCCCACTGTGCACGTATCGCGTTGCCAACGACATCGTTCGTTAGCTAAGCCTTCTGCCAAGAAACACAATGCGGTTTCGTCAAAATCGGTACACGGGTTCGCGAGCAATAGCATTCGCAAGCCAACATTTCGTTGCAACTCCGAAAAATAGCTGTATCTCGGCCCACTGTGCACGGATCGTGTTGCCACATCGATCGTTCGCTAGTTCACCCTTTTCCGAAGAAACCGAAATTTGGTTCATCAAAATCGGTCCACGGGTTCTCGAGCATTAGCTTCAGCAAAATAAGAATTATTTTCGGAAAAAAATTAAAAAAAAAAGTATGCTCCAACTCCGAACACTGTGCACCGATTTCAAACATGTTGGAGAGAGATTTGTTGTCCACAACATGGACAAGCGAACAAAATTGGTTTCATCGAAATCGGTCCACGGGTTCGCCTGCAATCGCATTCGCAAGACAACACTTCGTTTCAACTCCGAAAAAACGAGATATTTCGGCCCACTGTGCACGTATCGCGTTGCCAACGACATCGTTCGTTAGCTAAGCCTTCTGCCAAGAAACACAATGCGGTTTCGTCAAAATCGGTACACGGGTTCGCGAGCAATAGCATTCGCAAGCCAAAATTTCGTTGCAACTCCGAAAAATAGCTGTATCTCGGCCCACTGTGCACGGATCGTGTTGCCACATCGATCGTTCGCTAGTTCACCCTTTTCCGAAGAAACCGAAATTTGGTTCATCAAAATCGGTCCACGGGTTCTCGAGCATTAGCTTCAGCAAAATAAGAATTATTTTCGGAAAAAAATTAAAAAAAAAGTATGCTCCAACTCCGAACACTGTGCACCGATTTCAAACATGTTGGAGAGAGATTTGTTGTCCACAACATGGACAAGCGAACAAAATTGGTTTCATCGAAATCGGTCCACGGGTTCGCCTGCAATCGCATTCGCAAGACAACACTTCGTTTCAACTCCGAAAAAACGAGATATTTCGGCCCACTGTGCACGTATCGCGTTGCCAACGACATCGTTCGTTAGCTAAGCCTTCTGCCAAGAAACACAATGCGGTTTCGTCAAAATCGGTACACGGGTTCGCGAGCAATAGCATTCGCAAGCCAACATTTCGTTGCAACTCCGAAAAATAGCTGTATCTCGGCCCACTGTGCACGGATCGTGTTGCCACATCGATCGTTCGCTAGTTCACCCTTTTCCGAAGAAACCGAAATTTGGTTCATCAAAATCGGTCCACGGGTTCTCGAGCATTAGCTTCAGCAAAATAAGAATTATTTTCGGAAAAAAATTAAAAAAAAAAGTATGCTCCAACTCCGAACACTGTGCACCGATTTCAAACATGTTGGAGAGAGATTTGTTGTCCACAACATGGACAAGCGAACAAAATTGGTTTCATCGAAATCGGTCCACGGGTTCGCCTGCAATCGCATTCGCAAGACAACACTTCGTTTCAACTCCGAAAAAACGAGATATTTCGGCCCACAGTGCACGTATCGCGTTGCCAACGACATCGTTCGTTAGCTAAGCCTTCTGCCAAGAAACACAATGCGGTTTCGTCAAAATCGGTACACGGGTTCGCGAGCAATAGCATTCGCAAGCCAACATTTCGTTGCAACTCCGAAAAATAGCTGTATCTCGGCCCACTGTGCACGGATCGTGTTGCCACATCGATCGTTCGCTAGTTCACCCTTTTCCGAAGAAACCGAAATTTGGTTCATCAAAATCGGTCCACGGGTTCTCGAGCATTAGCTTCAGCAAAATAAGAATTATTTTCGGAAAAAAATTAAAAAAAAAAGTATGCTCCAACTCCGAACACTGTGCACCGATTTCAAACATGTTGGAGAGAGATTTGTTGTCCACAACATGGACAAGCGAACAAAATTGGTTTCATCGAAATCGGTCCACGGGTTCGCCTGCAATCGCATTCGCAAGACAACACTTCGTTTCAACTCCGAAAAAACGAGATATTTCGGCCCACTGTGCACGTATCGCGTTGCCAACGTCATCGTTCGTTAGCTAAGCCTTCTGCCAAGAAACACAATGCGGTTTCGTCAAAATCGGTACACGGGTTCGCGAGCAATAGCATTCGCAAGCCAACATTTCGTTGCAACTCCGAAAAATAGCTGTATCTCGGCCCACTGTGCACGGATCGTGTTGCCACATCGATCGTTCGCTAGTTCACCCTTTTCCGAAGAAACCGAAATTTGGTTCATCAAAATCGGTCCACGGGTTCTCGAGCATTAGCTTCAGCAAAATAAGAATTATTTTCGGAAAAAAATTAAAAAAAAAAGTATGCTCCAACTCCGAACACTGTGCACCGATTTCAAACATGTTGGAGAGAGATTTGTTGTCCACAACATGGACAAGCGAACAAAATTGGTTTCATCGAAATCGGTCCACGGGTTCGCCTGCAATCGCATTCGCAAGACAACACTTCGTTTCAACTCCGAAAAAACGAGATATTTCGGCCCACTGTGCACGTATCGCGTTGCCAACGACATCGTTCGTTAGCTAAGCCTTCTGCCAAGAAACACAATGCGGTTTCGTCAAAATCGGTACACGGGTTCGCGAGCAATAGCATTCGCAAGCCAACATTTCGTTGCAACTCCGAAAAATAGCTGTATCTCGGCCCACTGTGCACGGATCGTGTTGCCACATCGATCGTTCGCTAGTTCACCCTTTTCCGAAGAAACCGAAATTTGGTTCATCAAAATCGGTCCACGGGTTCTCGAGCATTAGCTTCAGCAAAATAAGAATTATTTTCGGAAAAAAATTAAAAAAAAAAGTATGCTCCAACTCCGAACACTGTGCACCGATTTCAAACATGTTGGAGAGAGATTTGTTGTCCACAACATGGACAAGCGAACAAAATTGGTTTCATCGAAATCGGTCCACGGGTTCGCCTGCAATCGCATTCGCAAGACAACACTTCGTTTCAACTCCGAAAAAACGAGATATTTCGGCCCACAGTGCACGTATCGCGTTGCCAACGACATCGTTCGTTAGCTAAGCCTTCTGCCAAGAAACACAATGCGGTTTCGTCAAAATCGGTACACGGGTTCGCGAGCAATAGCATTCGCAAGCCAACATTTCGTTGCAACTCCGAAAAATAGCTGTATCTCGGCCCACTGTGCACGGATCGTGTTGCCACATCGATCGTTCGCTAGTTCACCCTTTTCCGAAGAAACCGAAATTTGGTTCATCAAAATCGGTCCACGGGTTCTCGAGCATTAGCTTCAGCAAAATAAGAATTATTTTCGGAAAAAAATTAAAAAAAAAAGTATGCTCCAACTCCGAACACTGTGCACCGATTTCAAACATGTTGGAGAGAGATTTGTTGTCCACAACATGGACAAGCGAACAAAATTGGTTTCATCGAAATCGGTCCACGGGTTCGCCTGCAATCGCATTCGCAAGACAACACTTCGTTTCAACTCCGAAAAAACGAGATATTTCGGCCCACTGTGCACGTATCGCGTTGCCAACGACATCGTTCGTTAGCTAAGCCTTCTGCCAAGAAACACAATGCGGTTTCGTCAAAATCGGTACACGGGTTCGCGAGCAATAGCATTCGCAAGCCAACATTTCGTTGCAACTCCGAAAAATAGCTGTATCTCGGCCCACTGTGCACGGATCGTGTTGCCACATCGATCGTTCGCTAGTTCACCCTTTTCCGAAGAAACCGAAATTTGGTTCATCAAAATCGGTCCACGGGTTCTCGAGCATTAGCTTCAGCAAAATAAGAATTATTTTCGGAAAAAAATTAAAAAAAAAAGTATGCTCCAACTCCGAACACTGTGCACCGATTTCAAACATGTTGGAGAGAGATTTGTTGTCCACAACATGGACAAGCGAACAAAATTGGTTTCATCGAAATCGGTCCACGGGTTCGCCTGCAATCGCATTCGCAAGACAACACTTCGTTTCAACTCCGAAAAAACGAGATATTTCGGCCCACTGTGCACGTATCGCGTTGCCAACGACATCGTTCGTTAGCTAAGCCTTCTGCCAAGAAACACAATGCGGTTTCGTCAAAATCGGTACACGGGTTCGCGAGCAATAGCATTCGCAAGCCAACATTTCGTTGCAACTCCGAAAAATAGCTGTATCTCGGCCCACTGTGCACGGATCGTGTTGCCACATCGATCGTTCGCTAGTTCACCCTTTTCCGAAGAAACCGAAATTTGGTTCATCAAAATCGGTCCACGGGTTCTCGAGCATTAGCTTCAGCAAAATAAGAATTATTTTCGGAAAAAAATTAAAAAAAAAGTATGCTCCAACTCCGAACACTGTGCACCGATTTCAAACATGTTGGAGAGAGATTTGTTGTCCACAACATGGACAAGCGAACAAAATTGGTTTCATCGAAATCGGTCCACGGGTTCGCCTGCAATCGCATTCGCAAGACAACACTTCGTTTCAACTCCGAAAAAACGAGATATTTCGGCCCACTGTGCACGTATCGCGTTGCCAACGTCATCGTTCGTTAGCTAAGCCTTCTGCCAAGAAACACAATGCGGTTTCGTCAAAATCGGTACACGGGTTCGCGAGCAATAGCATTCGCAAGCCAACATTTCGTTGCAACTCCGAAAAATAGCTGTATCTCGGCCCACTGTGCACGGATCGTGTTGCCACATCGATCGTTCGCTAGTTCACCCTTTTCCGAAGAAACCGAAATTTGGTTCATCAAAATCGGTCCACGGGTTCTCGAGCATTAGCTTCAGCAAAATAAGAATTATTTTCGGAAAAAAATTAAAAAAAAAAGTATGCTCCAACTCCGAACACTGTGCACCGATTTCAAACATGTTGGAGAGAGATTTGTTGTCCACAACATGGACAAGCGAACAAAATTGGTTTCATCGAAATCGGTCCACGGGTTCGCCTGCAATCGCATTCGCAAGACAACACTTCGTTTCAACTCCGAAAAAACGAGATATTTCGGCCCACAGTGCACGTATCGCGTTGCCAACGACATCGTTCGTTAGCTAAGCCTTCTGCCAAGAAACACAATGCGGTTTCGTCAAAATCGGTACACGGGTTCGCGAGCAATAGCATTCGCAAGCCAACATTTCGTTGCAACTCCGAAAAATAGCTGTATCTCGGCCCACTGTGCACGGATCGTGTTGCCACATCGATCGTTCGCTAGTTCACCCTTTTCCGAAGAAACCGAAATTTGGTTCATCAAAATCGGTCCACGGGTTCTCGAGCATTAGCTTCAGCAAAATAAGAATTATTTTCGGAAAAAAATTAAAAAAAAAAGTATGCTCCAACTCCGAACACTGTGCACCGATTTCAAACATGTTGGAGAGAGATTTGTTGTCCACAACATGGACAAGCGAACAAAATTGGTTTCATCGAAATCGGTCCACGGGTTCGCCTGCAATCGCATTCGCAAGACAACACTTCGTTTCAACTCCGAAAAAACGAGATATTTCGGCCCACTGTGCACGTATCGCGTTGCCAACGACATCGTTCGTTAGCTAAGCCTTCTGCCAAGAAACACAATGCGGTTTCGTCAAAATCGGTACACGGGTTCGCGAGCAATAGCATTCGCAAGCCAACATTTCGTTGCAACTCCGAAAAATAGCTGTATCTCGGCCCACTGTGCACGGATCGTGTTGCCACATCGATCGTTCGCTAGTTCACCCTTTTCCGAAGAAACCGAAATTTGGTTCATCAAAATCGGTCCACGGGTTCTCGAGCATTAGCTTCAGCAAAATAAGAATTATTTTCGGAAAAAAATTAAAAAAAAAAGTATGCTCCAACTCCGAACACTGTGCACCGATTTCAAACATGTTTGAGAGAGATTTGTTGTCCACAACATGGACAAGCGAACAAAATTGGTTTCATCGAAATCGGTCCACGGGTTCGCCTGCAATCGCATTCGCAAGACAACACTTCGTTTCAACTCCGAAAAAACGAGATATTTCGGCCCACTGTGCACGTATCGCGTTGCCAATGACATCGTTCGTTAGCTAAGCCTTCTGCCAAGAAACACAATGCGGTTTCGTCAAAATCGGTACACGGGTTCGCGAGCAATAGCATTCGCAAGCCAACATTTCGTTGCAACTCCGAAAAATAGCTGTATCTCGGCCCACTGTGCACGGATCGTGTTGCCACATCGATCGTTCGCTAGTTCACCCTTTTCCGAAGAAACCGAAATTTGGTTCATCAAAATCGGTCCACGGGTTCTCGAGCATTAGCTTCAGCAAAATAAGAATTATTTTCGGAAAAAAATTAAAAAAAAAAGTATGCTCCAACTCCGAACACTGTGCACCGATTTCAAACATGTTGGAGAGAGATTTGTTGTCCACAACATGGACAAGCGAACAAAATTGGTTTCATCGAAATCGGTCCACGGGTTCGCCTGCAATCGCATTCGCAAGACAACACTTCGTTTCAACTCCGAAAAAACGAGATATTTCGGCCCACTGTGCACGTATCGCGTTGCCAACGACATCGTTCGTTAGCTAAGCCTTCTGCCAAGAAACACAATGCTGTTTCGTCAAAATCGGTACACGGGTTCGCGAGCAATAGCATTCGCAAGCCAACATTTCGTTGCAACTCCGAAAAATAGCTGTATCTCGGCCCACTGTGCACGGATCGTGTTGCCACATCGATCGTTCGCTAGTTCACCCTTTTCCGAAGAAACCGAAATTTGGTTCATCAAAATCGGTCCACGGGTTCTCGAGCATTAGCTTCAGCAAAATAAGAATTATTTTCGGAAAAAAATTAAAAAAAAAGTATGCTCCAACTCCGAACACTGTGCACCGATTTCAAACATGTTGGAGAGAGATTTGTTGTCCACAACATGGACAAGCGAACAAAATTGGTTTCATCGAAATCGGTCCACGGGTTCGCCTGCAATCGCATTCGCAAGACAACACTTCGTTTCAACTCCGAAAAAACGAGATATTTCGGCCCACTGTGCACGTATCGCGTTGCCAACGACATCGTTCGTTAGCTAAGCCTTCTGCCAAGAAACACAATGCGGTTTCGTCAAAATCGGTACACGGGTTCGCGAGCAATAGCATTCGCAAGCCAACATTTCGTTGCAACTCCGAAAAATAGCTGTATCTCGGCCCACTGTGCACGGATCGTGTTGCCACATCGATCGTTCGCTAGTTCACCCTTTTCCGAAGAAACCGAAATTTGGTTCATCAAAATCGGTCCACGGGTTCTCGAGCATTAGCTTCAGCAAAATAAGAATTATTTTCGGAAAAAAATTAAAAAAAAAAGTATGCTCCAACTCCGAACACTGTGCACCGATTTCAAACATGTTGGAGAGAGATTTGTTGTCCACAACATGGACAAGCGAACAAAATTGGTTTCATCGAAATCGGTACACGGGTTCGCCTGCAATCGCATTCGCAAGACAACACTTCGTTTCAACTCCGAAAAAACGAGATATTTCGGCCCACTGTGCACGTAGAGCGTTGCCAACGACATCGTTCGTTAGCTAAGCCTTCTGCCAAGAAACACAATGCGGTTTCGTCAAAATCGGTACACGGGTTCGCGAGCAATAGCATTCGCAAGCCAACATTTCGTTGCAACTCCGAAAAATAGCTGTATCTCGGCCCACTGTGCACGGATCGTGTTGCCACATCGATCGTTCGCTAGTTCACCCTTTTCCGAAGAAACCGAAATTTGGTTCATCAAAATCGGTCCACGGGTTCTCGAGCATTAGCTTCAGCAAAATAAGAATTATTTTCGGAAAAAAATTAAAAAAAAAAGTATGCTCCAATTCCGAACACTGTGCACCGATTTCAAACATGTTGGAGAGAGATTTGTTGTCCACAACATGGACAAGCGAACAAAATTGGTTTCATCGAAATCGGTCCACGGGTTCGCCTGCAATCGCATTCGCAAGACAACACTTCGTTTCAACTCCGAAAAAACGAGATATTTCGGCCCACTGTGCACGTATCGCGTTGCCAACGACATCGTTCGTTAGCTAAGCCTTCTGCCAAGAAACACAATGCGGTTTCGTCAAAATCGGTACACGGGTTCGCGAGCAATAGCATTCGCAAGCCAACATTTCGTTGCAACTCCGAAAAATAGCTGTATCTCGGCCCACTGTGCACGGATCGTGTTGCCACATCGATCGTTCGCTAGTTCACCCTTTTCCGAAGAAACCGAAATTTGGTTCATCAAAATCGGTCCACGGGTTCTCGAGCATTAGCTTCAGCAAAATAAGAATTATTTTCGGAAAAAAATTAAAAAAAAAGTATGCTCCAACTCCGAACACTGTGCACCGATTTCAAACATGTTGGAGAGAGATTTGTTGTCCACAACATGGACAAGCGAACAAAATTGGTTTCATCGAAATCGGTCCACGGGTTCGGCTGCAATCGCATTCGCAAGACAACACTTCGTTTCAACTCCGAAAAAACGAGATATTTCGGCCCACTGTGCACGTATCGCGTTGCCAACGACATCGTTCGTTAGCTAAGCCTTCTGCCAAGAAACACAATGCGGTTTCGTCAAAATCGGTACACGGGTTCGCGAGCAATAGCATTCGCAAGCCAACATTTCGTTGCAACTCCGAAAAATAGCTGTATCTCGGCCCACTGTGCACGGATCGTGTTGCCACATCGATCGTTCGCTAGTTCACCCTTTTCCGAAGAAACCGAAATTTGGTTCATCAAAATCGGTCCACGGGTTCTCGAGCATTAGCTTCAGCAAAATAAGAATTATTTTCGGAAAAAAATTAAAAAAAAAGTATGCTCCAACTCCGAACACTGTGCACCGATTTCAAACATGTTGGAGAGAGATTTGTTGTCCACAACATGGACAAGCGAACAAAATTGGTTTCATCGAAATCGGTCCACGGGTTCGCCTGCAATCGCATTCGCAAGACAACACTTCGTTTCAACTCCGAAAAAACGAGATATTTCGGCCCACTGTGCACGTATCGCGTTGCCAACGACATCGTTCGTTAGCTAAGCCTTCTGCCAAGAAACACAATGCGGTTTCGTCAAAATCGGTACACGGGTTCGCGAGCAATAGCATTCGCAAGCCAACATTTCGTTGCAACTCCGAAAAATAGCTGTATCTCGGCCCACTGTGCACGGATCGTGTTGCCACATCGATCGTTCGCTAGTTCACCCTTTTCCGAAGAAACCGAAATTTGGTTCATCAAAATCGGTCCACGGGTTCTCGAGCATTAGCTTCAGCAAAATAAGAATTATTTTCGGAAAAAAATTAAAAAAAAAGTATGCTTCGCCTGCAATCGCATTCGCAAGACAACACTTCGTTTCAACTCCGAAAAAACGAGATATTTCGGCCCACTGTGCACGTATCGCGTTGCCAACGACATCGTTCGTTAGCTAAGCCTTCTGCCAAGAAACACAATGCGGTTTCGTCAAAATCGGTACACGGGTTCGCGAGCAATAGCATTCGCAAGCCAACATTTCGTTGCAACTCCGAAAAATAGCTGTATCTCGGCCCACTGTGCACGGATCGTGTTGCCACATCGATCGTTCGCTAGTTCACCCTTTTCCGAAGAAAGTGAAATTTGGTTCATCAAAATCGGTCCACGGGTTCTCGAGCATTAGCTTCAGCAAAATAAGAATTATTTTCTGAAAAAAATTAAAAAAAAAGTATGTACCGAAAACATGCTCCAACTCCGAACACTGTGCACCGATTTCAAAGATGTTGGAGAGAGATTTGTTGTCCACAACATGGACAAGCGAACAAAATTGGTTTCATCGAAATCGGTCCACGGGTTCGGCTGCAATCGCATTCGCAAGACAACACTTCGTTTCAACTCCGAAAAATCGAGATATTTCGGCCCACTGTGCACGTATCGCGTTGCCAACGACATCGTTCGTTAGCTAAGCCTTCTGCCAAGAAACACAATGCGGTTTCGTCAAAATCGGTACACGGGTTCGCGAGCAATAGCATTCGCAAACCAACATTTCGTTGCAACTCCGAAAAATAGCTATATCTCGGCCCACTGTGCACGGATCGTGTTGCCACATCGATCGTTCGCTAGTTCACCCTTTTCCGAAGAAACTGAAATTTGGTTCATCAAAATCGGTCCACGGGTTCTCGAGCATTAGCTTCAGCAAAATAAGAATTATTTTCTGAAAAAAATTAAAAAAAAAGTATGTACCGAAAACATGCTCCAACTCCGAACACTGTGCACCGATTTCAAAGATGTTGGAGAGAGATTTGTTGTCCACAACATGGACAAGCGAACAAAATTGGTTTCATCGAAATCGGTCCACGGGTTCGGCTGCAATCGCATTCGCAAGACAACACTTCGTTTCAACTCCGAAAAATCGAGATATTTCGGCCCACTGTGCACGTATCGCGTTGCCAACGACATCGTTCGTTAGCTAAGCCTTCTGCCAAGAAACACAATGCGGTTTCGTCAAAATCGGTACACGGGTTCGCGAGCAATAGCATTCGCAAACCAACATTTCGTTGCAACTCCGAAAAATAGCTATATCTCGGCCCACTGTGCACGGATCGTGTTGCCACATCGATCGTTCGCTAGTTCACCCTTTTCCGAAGAAACTGAAATTTGGTTCATCAAAATCGGTCCACGGGTTCTCGAGCATTAGCTTCAGCAAAATAAGAATTATTTTCTGAAAAAAATTAAAAAAAAAGTATGTACCGAAAAAATGCTCCAACTCCGAACACTGTGCACCGATTTCAAAGATGTTGGAGAGAGATTTGTTGTCCACAACATGGACAAGCGAACAAAATTGGTTTCATCGAAATCGGTCCACGGGTTCGGCTGCAATCGCATTCGCAAGACAACACTTCGTTTCAACTCCGAAAAATCGAGATATTTCGGCCCACTGTGCACGTATCGCGTTGCCAACGACATCGTTCGTTAGCTAAGCCTTCTGCCAAGAAACACAATGCGGTTTCGTCAAAATCGGTACACGGGTTCGCGAGCAATAGCATTCGCAAACCAACATTTCGTTGCAACTCCGAAAAATAGCTATATCTCGGCCCACTGTGCACGGATCGTGTTGCCACATCGATCGTTCGCTAGTTCACCCTTTTCCGAAGAAACTGAAATTTGGTTCATCAAAATCGGTCCACGGGTTCTCGAGCATTAGCTTCAGCAAAATAAGAATTATTTTCTGAAAAAAATTAAAAAAAAAAGTATGTACCGAAAACATGCTCCAACTCCGAACACTGTGCACCGATTTCAAAGATGTTGGAGAGAGATTTGTTGTCCACAACATGGACAAGCGAACAAAATTGGTTTCATCGAAATCGGTCCACGGGTTCGGCTGCAATCGCATTCGCAAGACAACACTTCGTTTCAACTCCGAAAAATCGAGATATTTCGGCCCACTGTGCACGTATCGCGTTGCCAACGACATCGTTCGTTAGCTAAGCCTTCTGCCAAGAAACACAATGCGGTTTCGTCAAAATCGGTACACGGGTTCGCGAGCAATAGCATTCGCAAACCAACATTTCGTTGCAACTCCGAAAAATAGCTATATCTCGGCCCACTGTGCACGGATCGTGTTGCCACATCGATCGTTCGCTAGTTCACCCTTTTCCGAAGAAACTGAAATTTGGTTCATCAAAATCGGTCCACGGGTTCTCGAGCATTAGCTTCAGCAAAATAAGAATTATTTTCTGAAAAAAAATTAAAAAAAAAAGTATGTACCGAAAACATGCTCCAACTCCGAACACTGTGCACCGATTTCAAAGATGTTGGAGAGAGATTTGTTGTCCACAACATGGACAAGCGAACAAAATTGGTTTCATCGAAATCGGTCCACGGGTTCGGCTGCAATCGCATTCGCAAGACAACACTTCGTTTCAACTCCGAAAAATCGAGATATTTCGGCCCACTGTGCACGTATCGCGTTGCCAACGACATCGTTCGTTAGCTAAGCCTTCTGCCAAGAAACACAATGCGGTTTCGTCAAAATCGGTACACGGGTTCGCGAGCAATAGCATTCGCAAACCAACATTTCGTTGCAACTCCGAAAAATAGCTATATCTCGGCCCACTGTGCACGGATCGTGTTGCCACATCGATCGTTCGCTAGTTCACCCTTTTCCGAAGAAACTGAAATTTGGTTCATCAAAATCGGTCCACGGGTTCTCGAGCATTAGCTTCAGCAAAATAAGAATTATTTTCTGAAAAAAATTAAAAAAAAAAGTATGTACCGAAAAAATGCTCCAACTCCGAACACTGTGCACCGATTTCAAAGATGTTGGAGAAAGATTTGTTGTCCACAACATGGACAAGCGAACAAAACTGGTTTCATCGAAATCGGTCCACGGGTTCGGCTGCAATCGCATTCGCAAGACAACACTTCGTTTCAACTCCGAAAAATCGAGATATTTCGGCCCACTGTGCACGTATCGCGTTGCCAACGACATCGTTCGTTAGCTAAGCCTTCTGCCAAGAAACACAATGCGGTTTCGTCAAAATCGGTACACGGGTTCGCGAGCAATAGCATTCGCAAACCAACATTTCGTTGCAACTCCGAAAAATAGCTATATCTCGGCCCACTGTGCACGGATCGTGTTGCCACATCGATCGTTCGCTAGTTCACCCTTTTCCGAAGAAACTGAAATTTGGTTCATCAAAATCGGTCCACGGGTTCTCGAGCATTAGCTTCAGCAAAATAAGAATTATTTTCTGAAAAAAATTAAAAAAAAAAAAGTATGTACCGAAAAAATGCTCACACTCCGAACACTGTGCACCGATTTCAAAGAAGTTGGAAAGAGATTTGTTGTCCACAACATGGACAAGCGAACAAAATTGGTTTCATCGAAATCGGTCCACGGGTTCGGCTGCAATCGCATTCGCAAGACAACACTTCGTTTCAACTCCGAAAAATCGAGATATTTCGGCCCACTGTGCACGTATCGCGTTGCCAACGACATCGTTCGTTAGCTAAGCCTTCTGCCAAGAAACACAATGCGGTTTCGTCAAAATCGGTACACGGGTTCGCGAGCAATAGCATTCGCAAACCAACATTTCGTTGCAACTCCGAAAAATAGCTATATCTCGGCCCACTGTGCACGGATCGTGTTGCCACATCGATCGTTCGCTAGTTCACCCTTTTCCGAAGAAACTGAAATTTGGTTCATCAAAATCGGTCCACGGGTTCTCGAGCATTAGCTTCAGCAAAATAAGAATTATTTTCTGAAAAAAATTAAAAAAAAAAGTATGTACCGAAAACATGCTCCAACTCCGAACACTGTGCACCGATTTCAAAGATGTTGGAGAGAGATTTGTTGTCCACAACATGGACAAGCGAACAAAATTGGTTTCATCGAAATCGGTCCACGGGTTCGGCTGCAATCGCATTCGCAAGACAACACTTCGTTTCAACTCCGAAAAATCGAGATATTTCGGCCCACTGTGCACGTATCGCGTTGCCAACGACATCGTTCGTTAGCTAAGCCTTCTGCCAAGAAACACAATGCGGTTTCGTCAAAATCGGTACACGGGTTCGCGAGCAATAGCATTCGCAAACCAACATTTCGTTGCAACTCCGAAAAATAGCTATATCTCGGCCCACTGTGCACGGATCGTGTTGCCACATCGATCGTTCGCTAGTTCACCCTTTTCCGAAGAAACTGAAATTTGGTTCATCAAAATCGGTCCACGGGTTCTCGAGCATTAGCTTCAGCAAAATAAGAATTATTTTCTGAAAAAAAATTAAAAAAAAGTATGTACCGAAAACATGCTCCAACTCCGAACACTGTGCACCGATTTCAAAGATGTTGGAAAGAGATTTGTTGTCCACAACATGGACAAGCGAACAAAATTGGTTTCATCGAAATCGGTCCACGGGTTCGGCTGCAATCGCATTCGCAAGACAACACTTCGTTTCAACTCCGAAAAATCGAGATATTTCGGCCCACTGTGCACGTATCGCGTTGCCAACGACATCGTTCGTTAGCTAAGCCTTCTGCCAAGAAACACAATGCGGTTTCGTCAAAATCGGTACACGGGTTCGCGAGCAATAGCATTCGCAAACCAACATTTCGTTGCAACTCCGAAAAATAGCTATATCTCGGCCCACTGTGCACGGATCGTGTTGCCACATCGATCGTTCGCTAGTTCACCCTTTTCCGAAGAAACTGAAATTTGGTTCATCAAAATCGGTCCACGGGTTCTCGAGCATTAGCTTCAGCAAAATAAGAATTATTTTCTGAAAAAAATTAAAAAAAAAAGTATGTACCGAAAAAATGCTCCAACTCCGAACACTGTGCACCGATTTCAAAGATGTTGGAGAAAGATTTGTTGTCCACAACATGGACAAGCGAACAAAACTGGTTTCATCGAAATCGGTCCACGGGTTCGGCTGCAATCGCATTCGCAAGACAACACTTCGTTTCAACTCCGAAAAATCGAGATATTTCGGCCCACTGTGCACGTATCGCGTTGCCAACGACATCGTTCGTTAGCTAAGCCTTCTGCCAAGAAACACAATGCGGTTTCGTCAAAATCGGTACACGGGTTCGCGAGCAATAGCATTCGCAAACCAACATTTCGTTGCAACTCCGAAAAATAGCTATATCTCGGCCCACTGTGCACGGATCGTGTTGCCACATCGATCGTTCGCTAGTTCACCCTTTTCCGAAGAAACTGAAATTTGGTTCATCAAAATCGGTCCACGGGTTCTCGAGCATTAGCTTCAGCAAAATAAGAATTATTTTCTGAAAAAAATTAAAAAAAAAAAAGTATGTACCGAAAAAATGCTCACACTCCGAACACTGTGCACCGATTTCAAAGAAGTTGGAAAGAGATTTGTTGTCCACAACATGGACAAGCGAACAAAATTGGTTTCATCGAAATCGGTCCACGGGTTCGGCTGCAATCGCATTCGCAAGACAACACTTCGTTTCAACTCCGAAAAATCGAGATATTTCGGCCCACTGTGCACGTATCGCGTTGCCAACGACATCGTTCGTTAGCTAAGCCTTCTGCCAAGAAACACAATGCGGTTTCGTCAAAATCGGTACACGGGTTCGCGAGCAATAGCATTCGCAAACCAACATTTCGTTGCAACTCCGAAAAATAGCTATATCTCGGCCCACTGTGCACGGATCGTGTTGCCACATCGATCGTTCGCTAGTTCACCCTTTTCCGAAGAAACTGAAATTTGGTTCATCAAAATCGGTCCACGGGTTCTCGAGCATTAGCTTCAGCAAAATAAGAATTATTTTCTGAAAAAAATTAAAAAAAAAAGTATGTACCGAAAACATGCTCCAACTCCGAACACTGTGCACCGATTTCAAAGATGTTGGAGAGAGATTTGTTGTCCACAACATGGACAAGCGAACAAAATTGGTTTCATCGAAATCGGTCCACGGGTTCGGCTGCAATCGCATTCGCAAGACAACACTTCGTTTCAACTCCGAAAAATCGAGATATTTCGGCCCACTGTGCACGTATCGCGTTGCCAACGACATCGTTCGTTAGCTAAGCCTTCTGCCAAGAAACACAATGCGGTTTCGTCAAAATCGGTACAAGGGTTCGCGAGCAATAGCATTCGCAAACCAACATTTCGTTGCAACTCCGAAAAATAGCTATATCTCGGCCCACTGTGCACGGATCGTGTTGCCACATCGATCGTTCGCTAGTTCACCCTTTTCCGAAGAAACTGAAATTTGGTTCATCAAAATCGGTCCACGGGTTCTCGAGCATTAGCTTCAGCAAAATAAGAATTATTTTCTGAAAAAAAATTAAAAAAAAGTATGTACCGAAAACATGCTCCAACTCCGAACACTGTGCACCGATTTCAAAGATGTTGGAAAGAGATTTGTTGTCCACAACATGGACAAGCGAACAAAATTGGTTTCATCGAAATCGGTCCACGGGTTCGGCTGCAATCGCATTCGCAAGACAACACTTCGTTTCAACTCCGAAAAATCGAGATATTTCGGCCCACTGTGCACGTATCGCGTTGCCAACGACATCGTTCGTTAGCTAAGCCTTCTGCCAAGAAACACAATGCGGTTTCGTCAAAATCGGTACACGGGTTCGCGAGCAATAGCATTCGCAAACCAACATTTCGTTGCAACTCCGAAAAATAGCTATATCTCGGCCCACTGTGCACGGATCGTGTTGCCACATCGATCGTTCGCTAGTTCACCCTTTTCCGAAGAAACTGAAATTTGGTTCATCAAAATCGGTCCACGGGTTCTCGAGCATTAGCTTCAGCAAAATAAGAATTATTTTCTGAAAAAAAATTAAAAAAAAGTATGTACCGAAAACATGCTCCAACTCCGAACACTGTGCACCGATTTCAAAGATGTTGGAAAGAGATTTGTTGTCCACAACATGGACAAGCGAACAAAATTGGTTTCATCGAAATCGGTCCACGGGTTCGGCTGCAATCGCATTCGCAAGACAACACTTCGTTTCAACTCCGAAAAATCGAGATATTTCGGCCCACTGTGCACGTATCGCGTTGCCAACGACATCGTTCGTTAGCTAAGCCTTCTGCCAAGAAACACAATGCGGTTTCGTCAAAATCGGTACACGGGTTCGCGAGCAATAGCATTCGCAAACCAACATTTCGTTGCAACTCCGAAAAATAGCTATATCTCGGCCCACTGTGCACGGATCGTGTTGCCACATCGATCGTTCGCTAGTTCACCCTTTTCCGAAGAAACTGAAATTTGGTTCATCAAAATCGGTCCACGGGTTCTCGAGCATTAGCTTCAGCAAAATAAGAATTATTTTCTGAAAAAAATTAAAAAAAAAAGTATGTACCGAAAAAATGCTCCAACTCCGAACACTGTGCACCGATTTCAAAGATGTTGGAGAGAGATTTGTTGTCCAGAACATGGACAAGCGAACAAAATTGGTTTCATCGAAATCGGTCCACGGGTTCGGCTGCAATCGCATTCGCAAGACAACACTTCGTTTCAACTCCGAAAAATCGAGATATTTCGGCCGACTGTTCACGTATCGCGTTGCCAACGACATCGTTCGTTAGCTAAGCCTTCTGCCAAGAAACACAATGCGGTTTCGTCAAAATCGGTACACGGGTTCGCGAGCAATAGCATTCGCAAACCAACATTTCGTTGCAACTCCGAAAAATAGCTATATCTCGGCCCACTGTGCACGGATCGTGTTGCCACATCGATCGTTCGCTAGTTCACCCTTTTCCGAAGAAACTGAAATTTGGTTCATCAAAATCGGTCCACGGGTTCTCGAGCATTAGCTTCAGCAAAATAAGAATTATTTTCTGAAAAAAAATTAAAAAAAAAGTATGTACCGAAAACATGCTCCAACTCCGAACACTGTGCACCGATTTCAAAGATGTTGGAGAGAGATTTGTTGTCCACAACATGGACAAGCGAACAAAATTGGTTTCATCGAAATCGGTCCACGGGTTCGGCTGCAATCGCATTCGCAAGACAACACTTCGTTTCAACTCCGAAAAATCGAGATATTTCGGCCCACTGTGCACGTATCGCGTTGCCAACGACATCGTTCGTTAGCTAAGCCTTCTGCCAAGAAACACAATGCGGTTTCGTCAAAATCGGTACACGGGTTCGCGAGCAATAGCATTCGCAAACCAACATTTCGTTGCAACTCCGAAAAATAGCTATATCTCGGCCCACTGTGCACGGATCGTGTTGCCACATCGATCGTTCGCTAGTTCACCCTTTTCCGAAGAAACTGAAATTTGGTTCATCAAAATCGGTCCACGGGTTCTCGAGCATTAGCTTCAGCAAAATAAGAATTATTTTCTGAAAAAAATTAAAAAAAAAAGTATGTACCGAAAAAATGCTCCAACTCCGAACACTGTGCACCGATTTCAAAGATGTTGGAGAGAGATTTGTTGTCCAGAACATGGACAAGCGAACAAAATTGGTTTCATCGAAATCGGTCCACGGGTTCGGCTGCAATCGCATTCGCAAGACAACACTTCGTTTCAACTCCGAAAAATCGAGATATTTCGGCCCACTGTGCACGTATCGCGTTGCCAACGACATCGTTCGTTAGCTAAGCCTTCTGCCAAGAAACACAATGCGGTTTCGTCAAAATCGGTACACGGGTTCGCGAGCAATAGCATTCGCAAACCAACATTTCGTTGCAACTCCGAAAAATAGCTATATCTCGGCCCACTGTGCACGGATCGTGTTGCCACATCGATCGTTCGCTAGTTCACCCTTTTCCGAAGAAACTGAAATTTGGTTCATCAAAATCGGTCCACGGGTTCTCGAGCATTAGCTTCAGCAAAATAAGAATTATTTTCTGAAAAAAATTAAAAAAAAAAGTATGTACCGAAAACATGCTCCAACTCCGAACACTGTGCACCGATTTCAAAGATGTTGGAGAGAGATTTGTTGTCCACAACATGGACAAGCGAACAAAATTGGTTTCATCGAAATCGGTCCACGGGTTCGGCTGCAATCGCATTCGCAAGACAACACTTCGTTTCAACTCCGAAAAATCGAGATATTTCGGCCCACTGTGCACGTATCGCGTTGCCAACGACATCGTTCGTTAGCTAAGCCTTCTGCCAAGAAACACAATGCGGTTTCGTCAAAATCGGTACACGGGTTCGCGAGCAATAGCATTCGCAAACCAACATTTCGTTGCAACTCCGAAAAATAGCTATATCTCGGCCCACTGTGCACGGATCGTGTTGCCACATCGATCGTTCGCTAGTTCACCCTTTTCCGAAGAAACTGAAATTTGGTTCATCAAAATCGGTCCACGGGTTCTCGAGCATTAGCTTCAGCAAAATAAGAATTATTTTCTGAAAAAAATTAAAAAAAAAAGTATGTACCGAAAAAATGCTCCAACTCCGAACACTGTGCACCGATTTCAAAGATGTTGGAGAGAGATTTGTTGTCCAGAACATGGACAAGCGAACAAAATTGGTTTCATCGAAATCGGTCCACGGGTTCGGCTGCAATCGCATTCGCAAGACAACACTTCAACTCCGAAAAATCGAGATATTTCGGCCCACTGTGCACGTATCGCGTTGCCAACGACATCGTTCGTTAGCTAAGCCTTCTGCCAAGAAACACAATGCGGTTTCGTCAAAATCGGTACACGGGTTCGCGAGCAATAGCATTCGCAAACCAACATTTCGTTGCAACTCCGAAAAATAGCTATATCTCGGCCCACTGTGCACGGATCGTGTTGCCACATCGATCGTTCGCTAGTTCACCCTTTTCCGAAGAAACTGAAATTTGGTTCATCAAAATCGGTCCACGGGTTCTCGAGCATTAGCTTCAGCAAAATAAGAATTATTTTCTGAAAAAAAAATTAAAAAAAAAAGTATGTACCGAAAACATGCTCCAACTCCGAACACTGTGCACCGATTTCAAAGATGTTGGAGAGAGATTTGTTGTCCACAACATGGACAAGCGAACAAAATTGGTTTCATCGAAATCGGTCCACGGGTTCGGCTGCAATCGCATTCGCAAGACAACACTTCGTTTCAACTCCGAAAAATCGAGATATTTCGGCCCACTGTGCACGTAGAGCGTTGCCACATCGATCGTTCGTTAGCTAACCCTTCTGCCAAGAAACACAATGCGGTTTCGTCAAAATCGGTACACGGGTTCGCGAGCAATAGCATTCGCAAGACAACATTTCGTTGCAACTCCGAAAAATAGCTATATCTCGGCCCACTGTGCACGGATCGTGTTGCCACATCGATCGTTCGCTAGTTCACCCTTTTCCGAAGAAACCGAAATTTGGTTCATCAAAATCGGTCCACGGGTTCTCGAGCATTAGCTTCAGCAAAATAAGAATTATTTTCGGAAAAAAATTTAAAAAAAAAGTATGTACCGAAAACATGCTCCAACTCCGAACACTGTGCACCGATTTCAAACATGTTGGAGAGAGATTTGTTGTCCACAACATGGACAAGCGAACAAAATTGGTTTCATCGAAATCGGTCCACGGGTTCGGCTGCAATCGCATTCGCAAGACAACACTTCGTTTCAACTCCGAAAAATCGAGATATTTCGGCCCACTGTGCACGTAGAGCGTTGCCACATCGATCGTTCGTTAGCTAACCCTTCTGCCAAGAAACACAATGCGGTTTCGTCAAAATCGGTACACGGGTTCGCGAGCAATAGCATTCGCAAGACAACATTTCGTTGCAACTCCGAAAAATAGCTATATCTCGGCCCACTGTGCACGGATCGTGTTGCCACATCGATCGTTCGCTAGTTCACCCTTTTCCGAAGAAACCGAAATTTGGTTCATCAAAATCGGTCCACGGGTTCTCGAGCATTAGCTTCAGCAAAATAAGAATTATTTTCTGAAAAAAATTTAAAAAAAAAGTATGTACCGAAAACATGCTCCAACTCCGAACACTGTGCACCGATTTCAAACATGTTGGAGAGAGATTTGTTGTCCACAACATGGACAAGCGAACAAAATTGGTTTCATCGAAATCGGTCCACGGGTTCGGCTGCAATCGCATTCGCAAGACAACACTTCGTTTCAACTCCGAAAAATCGAGATATTTCGGCCCACTGTGCACGTAGAGCGTTGCCACATCGATCGTTCGTTAGCTAACCCTTCTGCCAAGAAACACAATGCGGTTTCGTCAAAATCGGTACACGGGTTCGCGAGCAATAGCATTAGCAAGACAACATTTCGTTGCAACTCCGAAAAATAGCTATATCTCGGCCCACTGTGCACGGATCGTGTTGCCACATCGATCGTTCGCTAGTTCACCCTTTTCCAAAGAAACCGAAATTTGGTTCATCAAAATCGGTCCACGGGTTCTCGAGCATTAGCTTCAGCAAAATAAGAATTATTTTCGGAAAAAAATTAAAAAAAAAAGTATGTACCGAAAACATGCTCCAACTCCGAACACTGTGCACCGATTTCAAACATGTTGGAGAGAGATTTGTTGTCCACAACATGGACAAGCGAACAAAATTGGTTTCATCGAAATCGGTCCACGGGTTCGGCTGCAATCGCCTTCGCAAGACAACACTTCGTTTCAACTCCGAAAAATCGAGATATTTCGGCCCACTGTGCACGTAGAGCGTTGCCACATCGATCGTTCGTTAGCTAACCCTTCTGCCAAGAAACACAATGCGGTTTCGTCAAAATCGGTACACGGGTTCGCGAGCAATAGCATTCGCAAGACAACATTTCGTTGCAACTCCGAAAAATAGCTATATCTCGGCCCACTGTGCACGGATCGTGTTGCCACATCGATCGTTCGCTAGTTCACCCTTTTCCGAAGAAACCGAAATTTGGTTCATCAAAATCGGTCCACGGGTTCTCGAGCATTAGCTTCAGCAAAATAAGAATTATTTTCTGAAAAAAATTTAAAAAAAAAGTATGTACCGAAAACATGCTCCAACTCCGAACACTGTGCACCGATTTCAAACATGTTGGAGAGAGATTTGTTGTCCACAACATGGACAAGCGAACAAAATTGGTTTCATCGAAATCGGTCCACGGGTTCGGCTGCAATCGCATTCGCAAGACAACACTTCGTTTCAACTCCGAAAAATCGAGATATTTCGGCCCACTGTGCACGTAGAGCGTTGCCACATCGATCGTTCGTTAGCTAACCCTTCTGCCAAGAAACACAATGCGGTTTCGTCAAAATCGGTACACGGGTTCGCGAGCAATAGCATTCGCAAGACAACATTTCGTTGCAACTCCGAAAAATAGCTATATCTCGGCCCACTGTGCACGGATCGTGTTGCCACATCGATCGTTCGCTAGTTCACCCTTTTCCGAAGAAACCGAAATTTGGTTCATCAAAATCGGTCCACGGGTTCTCGAGCATTAGCTTCAGCAAAATAAGAATTATTTTCGGAAAAAAATTTAAAAAAAAAGTATGTACCGAAAACATGCTCCAACTCCGAACACTGTGCACCGATTTCAAACATGTTGGAGAGAGATTTGTTGTCCACAACATGGACAAGCGAACAAAATTGGTTTCATCGAAATCGGTCCACGGGTTCGGCTGCAATCGCCTTCGCAAGACAACACTTCGTTTCAACTCCGAAAAATCGAGATATTTCGGCCCACTGTGCACGTAGAGCGTTGCCACATCGATCGTTCGTTAGCTAACCCTTCTGCCAAGAAACACAATGCGGTTTCGTCAAAATCGGTACACGGGTTCGCGAGCAATAGCATTCGCAAGACAACATTTCGTTGCAACTCCGAAAAATAGCTATATCTCGGCCCACTGTGCACGGATCGTGTTGCCACATCGATCGTTCGCTAGTTCACCCTTTTCCGAAGAAACCGAAATTTGGTTCATCAAAATCGGTCCACGGGTTCTCGAGCATTAGCTTCAGCAAAATAAGAATTATTTTCGGAAAAAAATTAAAAAAAAAAGTATGTACCGAAAACATGCTCCAACTCCGAACACTGTGCACCGATTTCAAACATGTTGGAGAGAGATTTGTTGTCCACAACATGGACAAGCGAACAAAATTGGTTTCATCGAAATCGGTCCACGGGTTCGGCTGCAATCGCATTCGCAAGACAACACTTCGTTTCAACTCCGAAAAATCGAGATATTTCGGCCCACTGTGCACGTATCGCGTTGCCAACGACATCGTTCGTTAGCTAAGCCTTCTGCCAAGAAACACAATGCGGTTTCGTCAAAATCGGTACACGGGTTCGCGAGCAATAGCATTCGCAAACCAACATTTCGTTGCAACTCCGAAAAATAGCTATATCTCGGCCCACTGTGCACGGATCGTGTTGCCACATCGATCGTTCGCTAGTTCACCCTTTTCCGAAGAAACTGAAATTTGGTTCATCAAAATCGGTCCACGGGTTCTCGAGCATTAGCTTCAGCAAAATAAGAATTATTTTCTGAAAAAAATTTAAAAAAAAAGTATGTACCGAAAAAATGCTCCAACTCCGAACACTGTGCACCGATTTCAAAGATGTTGGAGAGAGATTTGTTGTCCACACATGGACAAGCGAACAAAATTGGTTTCATCGAAATCGGTCCACGGGTTCGGCTGCAATCGCATTCGCAAGACAACACTTCGTTTCAACTCCGAAAAATCGAGATATTTCGGCCCACTGTGCACGTATCGCGTTGCCAACGACATCGTTCGTTAGCTAAGCCTTCTGCCAAGAAACACAATGCGGTTTCGTCAAAATCGGTACACGGGTTCGCGAGCAATAGCATTCGCAAACCAACATTTCGTTGCAACTCCGAAAAATAGCTATATCTCGGCCCACTGTGCACGGATCGTGTTGCCACATCGATCGTTCGCTAGTTCACCCTTTTCCGAAGAAACTGAAATTTGGTTCATCAAAATCGGTCCACGGGTTCTCGAGCATTAGCTTCAGCAAAATAAGAATTATTTTCTGAAAAAAATTAAAAAAAAAAGTATGTACCGAAAACATGCTCCAACTCCGAACACTGTGCACCGATTTCAAAGATGTTGGAGAGAGATTTGTTGTCCACAACATGGACAAGCGAACAAAATTGGTTTCATCGAAATCGGTCCACGGGTTCGGCTGCAATCGCATTCGCAAGACAACACTTCGTTTCAACTCCGAAAAATCGAGATATTTCGGCCCACTGTGCACGTATCGCGTTGCCAACGACATCGTTCGTTAGCTAAGCCTTCTGCCAAGAAACACAATGCGGTTTCGTCAAAATCGGTACACGGGTTCGCGAGCAATAGCATTCGCAAACCAACATTTCGTTGCAACTCCGAAAAATAGCTATATCTCGGCCCACTGTGCACGGATCGTGTTGCCACATCGATCGTTCGCTAGTTCACCCTTTTCCGAAGAAACTGAAATTTGGTTCATCAAAATCGGTCCACGGGTTCTCGAGCATTAGCTTCAGCAAAATAAGAATTATTTTCTGAAAAAAATTAAAAAAAAAAGTATGTACCGAAAACATGCTCCAACTCCGAACACTGTGCACCGATTTCAAAGATGTTGGAGAGAGATTTGTTGTCCACAACATGGACAAGCGAACAAAATTGGTTTCATCGAAATCGGTCCACGGGTTCGGCTGCAATCGCATTCGCAAGACAACACTTCGTTTCAACTCCGAAAAATCGAGATATTTCGGCCCACTGTGCACGTATCGCGTTGCCAACGACATCGTTCGTTAGCTAAGCCTTCTGCCAAGAAACACAATGCGGTTTCGTCAAAATCGGTACACGGGTTCGCGAGCAATAGCATTCGCAAACCAACATTTCGTTGCAACTCCGAAAAATAGCTATATCTCGGCCCACTGTGCACGGATCGTGTTGCCACATCGATCGTTCGCTAGTTCACCCTTTTCCGAAGAAACTGAAATTTGGTTCATCAAAATCGGTCCACGGGTTCTCGAGCATTAGCTTCAGCAAAATAAGAATTATTTTCTGAAAAAAATTAAAAAAAAAGTATGTACCGAAAAAATGCTCCAACTCCGAACACTGTGCACCGATTTCAAAGATGTTGGAGAGAGATTTGTTGTCCACAACATGGACAAGCGAACAAAATTGGTTTCATCGAAATCGGTCCACGGGTTCGGCTGCAATCGCATTCGCAAGACAACACTTCGTTTCAACTCCGAAAAATCGAGATATTTCGGCCCACTGTGCACGTATCGCGTTGCCAACGACATCGTTCGTTAGCTAAGCCTTCTGCCAAGAAACACAATGCGGTTTCGTCAAAATCGGTACACGGGTTCGCGAGCAATAGCATTCGCAAACCAACATTTCGTTGCAACTCCGAAAAATAGCTATATCTCGGCCCACTGTGCACGGATCGTGTTGCCACATCGATCGTTCGCTAGTTCACCCTTTTCCGAAGAAACTGAAATTTGGTTCATCAAAATCGGTCCACGGGTTCTCGAGCATTAGCTTCAGCAAAATAAGAATTATTTTCTGAAAAAAATTAAAAAAAAAGTATGTACCGAAAAAATGCTCCAACTCCGAACACTGTGCACCGATTTCAAAGATGTTGGAGAGAGATTTGTTGTCCAGAACATGGACAAGCGAACAAAATTGGTTTCATCGAAATCGGTCCACGGATTCGGCTGCAATCGCATTCGCAAGACAACACTTCGTTTCAACTCCGAAAAATCGAGATATTTCGGCCCACTGTGCACGTATCGCGTTGCCAACGACATCGTTCGTTAGCTAAGCCTTCTGCCAAGAAACACAATGCGGTTTCGTCAAAATCGGTACACGGGTTCGCGAGCAATAGCATTCGCAAACCAACATTTCGTTGCAACTCCGAAAAATAGCTATATCTCGGCCCACTGTGCACGGATCGTGTTGCCACATCGATCGTTCGCTAGTTCACCCTTTTCCGAAGAAACTGAAATTTGGTTCATCAAAATCGGTCCACGGGTTCTCGAGCATTAGCTTCAGCAAAATAAGAATTATTTTCTGAAAAAAATTAAAAAAAAGTATGTACCGAAAACATGCTCCAACTCCGAACACTGTGCACCGATTTCAAAGATGTTGGAGAGAGATTTGTTGTCCACAACATGGACAAGCGAACAAAATTGGTTTCATCGAAATCGGTCCACGGGTTCGGCTGCAATCGCATTCGCAAGACAACACTTCGTTTCAACTCCGAAAAATCGAGATATTTCGGCCCACTGTGCACGTATCGCGTTGCCAACGACATCGTTCGTTAGCTAAGCCTTCTGCCAAGAAACACAATGCGGTTTCGTCAAAATCGGTACACGGGTTCGCGAGCAATAGCATTCGCAAACCAACATTTCGTTGCAACTCCGAAAAATAGCTATATCTCGGCCCACTGTGCACGGATCGTGTTGCCACATCGATCGTTCGCTAGTTCACCCTTTTCCGAAGAAACTGAAATTTGGTTCATCAAAATCGGTCCACGGGTTCTCGAGCATTAGCTTCAGCAAAATAAGAATTATTTTCTGAAAAAAATTAAAAAAAAAAGTATGTACCGAAAACATGCTCCAACTCCGAACACTGTGCACCGATTTCAAAGATGTTGGAAAGAGATATGTTGTCCACAACATGGACAAGCGAACAAAATTGGTTTCATCGAAATCGGTCCACGGGTTCGGCTGCAATCGCATTCGCAAGACAACACTTCGTTTCAACTCCGAAAAATCGAGATATTTCGGCCCACTGTGCACGTATCGCGTTGCCAACGACATCGTTCGTTAGCTAAGCCTTCTGCCAAGAAACACAATGCGGTTTCGTCAAAATCGGTACACGGGTTCGCGAGCAATAGCATTCGCAAACCAACATTTCGTTGCAACTCCGAAAAATAGCTATATCTCGGCCCACTGTGCACGGATCGTGTTGCCACATCGATCGTTCGCTAGTTCACCCTTTTCCGAAGAAACTGAAATTTGGTTCATCAAAATCGGTCCACGGGTTCTCGAGCATTAGCTTCAGCAAAATAAGAATTATTTTCTGAAAAAAATTAAAAAAAAAGTATGTACCGAAAAAATGCTCCAACTCCGAACACTGTGCACCGATTTCAAAGATGTTGGAGAGAGATTTGTTGTCCAGAACATGGACAAGCGAACAAAATTGGTTTCATCGAAATCGGTCCACGGGTTCGGCTGCAATCGCATTCGCAAGACAACACTTCGTTTCAACTCCGAAAAATCGAGATATTTCGGCCCACTGTGCACGTATCGCGTTGCCAACGACATCGTTCGTTAGCTAAGCCTTCTGCCAAGAAACACAATGCGGTTTCGTCAAAATCGGTACACGGGTTCGCGAGCAATAGCATTCGCAAACCAACATTTCGTTGCAACTCCGAAAAATAGCTATATCTCGGCCCACTGTGCACGGATCGTGTTGCCACATCGATCGTTCGCTAGTTCACCCTTTTCCGAAGAAACTGAAATTTGGTTCATCAAAATCGGTCCACGGGTTCTCGAGCATTAGCTTCAGCAAAATAAGAATTATTTTCTGAAAAAAATTAAAAAAAAAAGTATGTACCGAAAACATGCTCCAACTCCGAACACTGTGCACCGATTTCAAAGATGTTGGAAAGAGATTTGTTGTCCACAACATGGACAAGCGAACAAAATTGGTTTCATCGAAATCGGTCCACGGGTTCGGCTGCAATCGCATTCGCAAGACAACACTTCGTTTCAACTCCGAAAAATCGAGATATTTCGGCCCACTGTGCACGTATCGCGTTGCCAACGACATCGTTCGTTAGCTAAGCCTTCTGCCAAGAAACACAATGCGGTTTCGTCAAAATCGGTACACGGGTTCGCGAGCAATAGCATTCGCAAACCAACATTTCGTTGCAACTCCGAAAAATAGCTATATCTCGGCCCACTGTGCACGGATCGTGTTGCCACATCGATCGTTCGCTAGTTCACCCTTTTCCGAAGAAACTGAAATTTGGTTCATCAAAATCGGTCCACGGGTTCTCGAGCATTAGCTTCAGCAAAATAAGAATTATTTTCTGAAAAAAATTAAAAAAAAAAGTATGTACCGAAAACATGTTCCAACTCCGAACACTGTGCACCGATTTCAAAGATGTTGGAAAGAGATTTGTTGTCCACAACATGGACAAGCGAACAAAATTGGTTTCATCGAAATCGGTCCACGGGTTCGGCTGCAATCGCATTCGCAAGACAACACTTCGTTTCAACTCCGAAAAATCGAGATATTTCGGCCCACTGTGCACGTATCGCGTTGCCAACGACATCGTTCGTTAGCTAAGCCTTCTGCCAAGAAACACAATGCGGTTTCGTCAAAATCGGTACACGGGTTCGCGAGCAATAGCATTCGCAAACCAACATTTCGTTGCAACTCCGAAAAATAGCTATATCTCGGCCCACTGTGCACGGATCGTGTTGCCACATTGATCGTTCGCTAGTTCACCCTTTTCCGAAGAAACTGAAATTTGGTTCATCAAAATCGGTCCACGGGTTCTCGAGCATTAGCTTCAGCAAAATAAGAATTATTTTCTGAAAAAAATTAAAAAAAAAAGTATGTACCGAAAAAATGCTCCAACTCCGAACACTGTGCATCGATTTCAAAGATGTTGGAGAGAGATTTGTTGTCCAGAACATGGACAAGCGAACAAAATTGGTTTCATCGAAATCGGTCCACGGGTTCGGCTGCAATCGCATTCGCAAGACAACACTTCGTTTCAACTCCGAAAAATCGAGATATTTCGGCCCACTGTGCACGTATCGCGTTGCCAACGACATCGTTCGTTAGCTAAGCCTTCTGCCAAGAAACACAATGCGGTTTCGTCAAAATCGGTACACGGGTTCGCGAGCAATAGCATTCGCAAACCAACATTTCGTTGCAACTCCGAAAAATAGCTATATCTCGGCCCACTGTGCACGGATCGTGTTGCCACATCGATCGTTCGCTAGTTCACCCTTTTCCGAAGAAACTGAAATGTGGTTCATCAAAATCGGTCCACGGGTTCTCGAGCATTAGCTTCAGCAAAATAAGAATTATTTTCTGAAAAAAATTAAAAAAAAAAGTATGTACCGAAAACATGTTCCAACTCCGAACACTGTGCACCGATTTCAAAGATGTTGGAGAGAGATTTGTTGTCCACAACATGGACAAGCGAACAAAATTGGTTTCATCGAAATCGGTCCACGGGTTCGGCTGCAATCGCATTCGCAAGACAACACTTCGTTTCAACTCCGAAAAATCGAGATATTTCGGCCCACTGTGCACGTATCGCGTTGCCAACGACATCGTTCGTTAGCTAAGCCTTCTGCCAAGAAACACAATGCGGTTTCGTCAAAATCGGTACACGGGTTCGCGAGCAATAGCATTCGCAAACCAACATTTCGTTGCAACTCCGAAAAATAGCTATATCTCGGCCCACTGTGCACGGATCGTGTTGCCACATCGATCGTTCGCTAGTTCACCCTTTTCCGAAGAAACTGAAATTTGGTTCATCAAAATCGGTCCACGGGTTCTCGAGCATTAGCTTCAGCAAAATAAGAATTATTTTCTGAAAAAAATTAAAAAAAAAAGTATGTACCGAAAAAATGCTCCAACTCCGAACACTGTGCATCGATTTCAAAGATGTTGGAGAGAGATTTGTTGTCCAGAACATGGACAAGCGAACAAAATTGGTTTCATCGAAATCGGTCCACGGGTTCGGCTGCAATCGCATTCGCAAGACAACACTTCGTTTCAACTCCGAAAAATCGAGATATTTCGGCCCACTGTGCACGTATCGCGTTGCCAACGACATCGTTCGTTAGCTAAGCCTTCTGCCAAGAAACACAATGCGGTTTCGTCAAAATCGGTACACGGGTTCACGAGCAATAGCATTCGCAAACCAACATTTCGGTGCAACTCCGAAAAATAGCTATATCTCGGCCCACTGTGCACGGATCGTGTTGCCACATCGATCGTTCGCTAGTTCACCCTTTTCCGAAGAAACTGAAATTTGGTTCATCAAAATCGGTCCACGGGTTCTCGAGCATTAGCTTCAGCAAAATAAGAATTATTTTCTGAAAAAAATTAAAAAAAAAAGTATGTACCGAAAAAATGCTCCAACTCCGAACACTGTGCATCGATTTCAAAGATGTTGGAGAGAGATTTGTTGTCCAGAACATGGACAAGCGAACAAAATTGGTTTCATCGAAATCGGTCCACGGGTTCGGCTGCAATCGCATTCGCAAGACAACACTTCGTTTCAACTCCGAAAAATCGAGATATTTCGGCCCACTGTGCACGTATCGCGTTGCCAACGACATCGTTCGTTAGCTAAGCCTTCTGCCAAGAAACACAATGCGGTTTCGTCAAAATCGGTACACGGGTTCACGAGCAATAGCATTCGCAAACCAACATTTCGGTGCAACTCCGAAAAATAGCTATATCTCGGCCCACTGTGCACGGATCGTGTTGCCACATCGATCGTTCGCTAGTTCACCCTTTTCCGAAGAAACTGAAATGTGGTTCATCAAAATCGGTCCACGGGTTCTCGAGCATTAGCTTCAGCAAAATAAGAATTATTTTCTGAAAAAAAATAATAAAAAAAGTATGTACCGAAAACATGCTCCAACTCCGAACACTGTGCACCGATTTCAAAGATGTTGGAGAGAGATTTGTTGTCCACAACATGGACAAGCGAACAAAATTGGTTTCATCGAAATCGGTCCACGGGTTCGGCTGCAATCGCATTCGCAAGACAACACTTCGTTTCAACTCCGAAAAATCGAGATATTTCGGCCCACTGTGCACGTATCGCGTTGCCAACGACATCGTTCGTTAGCTAAGCCTTCTGCCAAGAAACACAATGCGGTTTCGTCAAAATCGGTACACGGGTTCGCGAGCAATAGCATTCGCAAACCAACATTTCGTTGCAACTCCGAAAAATAGCTATATCTCGGCCCACTGTGCACGGATCGTGTTGCCACATCGATCGTTCGCTAGTTCACCCTTTTCCGAAGAAACCGAAATTTGGTTCATCAAAATCGGTCCACGGGTTCTCGAGCATTAGCTTCAGCAAAATAAGAATTATTTTCGGAAAAAAATTTAAAAAAAAAGTATGTACCGAAAACATGCTCCAACTCCGAACACTGTGCACCGATTTCAAACATGTTGGAGAGAGATTTGTTGTCCACAACATGGACAAGCGAACAAAATTGGTTTCATCGAAATCGGTCCACGGGTTCGGCTGCAATCGCCTTCGCAAGACAACACTTCGTTTCAACTCCGAAAAATCGAGATATTTCGGCCCACTGTGCACGTAGAGCGTTGCCACATCGATCGTTCGTTAGCTAACCCTTCTGCCAAGAAACACAATGCGGTTTCGTCAAAATCGGTACACGGGTTCGCGAGCAATAGCATTCGCAAGACAACATTTCGTTGCAACTCCGAAAAATAGCTATATCTCGGCCCACTGTGCACGGATCGTGTTGCCACATCGATCGTTCGCTAGTTCACCCTTTTCCGAAGAAACCGAAATTTGGTTCATCAAAATCGGTCCACGGGTTCTCGAGCATTAGCTTCAGCAAAATAAGAATTATTTTCGGAAAAAAATTTAAAAAAAAAGTATGTACCGAAAACATGCTCCAACTCCGAACACTGTGCACCGATTTCAAACATGTTGGAGAGAGATTTGTTGTCCACAACATGGACAAGCGAACAAAATTGGTTTCATCGAAATCGGTCCACGGGTTCGGCTGCAATCGCATTCGCAAGACAACACTTCGTTTCAACTCCGAAAAATCGAGATATTTCGGCCCACTGTGCACGTAGAGCGTTGCCACATCGATCGTTCGTTAGCTAACCCTTCTGCCAAGAAACACAATGCGGTTTCGTCAAAATCGGTACACGGGTTCGCGAGCAATAGCATTAGCAAGACAACATTTCGTTGCAACTCCGAAAAATAGCTATATCTCGGCCCACTGTGCACGGATCGTGTTGCCACATCGATCGTTCGCTAGTTCACCCTTTTCCAAAGAAACCGAAATTTGGTTCATCAAAATCGGTCCACGGGTTCTCGAGCATTAGCTTCAGCAAAATAAGAATTATTTTCGGAAAAAAATTAAAAAAAAAAGTATGTACCGAAAACATGCTCCAACTCCGAACACTGTGCACCGATTTCAAACATGTTGGAGAGAGATTTGTTGTCCACAACATGGACAAGCGAACAAAATTGGTTTCATCGAAATCGGTCCACGGGTTCGGCTGCAATCGCCTTCGCAAGACAACACTTCGTTTCAACTCCGAAAAATCGAGATATTTCGGCCCACTGTGCACGTAGAGCGTTGCCACATCGATCGTTCGTTAGCTAACCCTTCTGCCAAGAAACACAATGCGGTTTCGTCAAAATCGGTACACGGGTTCGCGAGCAATAGCATTCGCAAGACAACATTTCGTTGCAACTCCGAAAAATAGCTATATCTCGGCCCACTGTGCACGGATCGTGTTGCCACATCGATCGTTCGCTAGTTCACCCTTTTCCGAAGAAACCGAAATTTGGTTCATCAAAATCGGTCCACGGGTTCTCGAGCATTAGCTTCAGCAAAATAAGAATTATTTTCTGAAAAAAATTTAAAAAAAAAGTATGTACCGAAAACATGCTCCAACTCCGAACACTGTGCACCGATTTCAAACATGTTGGAGAGAGATTTGTTGTCCACAACATGGACAAGCGAACAAAATTGGTTTCATCGAAATCGGTCCACGGGTTCGGCTGCAATCGCATTCGCAAGACAACACTTCGTTTCAACTCCGAAAAATCGAGATATTTCGGCCCACTGTGCACGTAGAGCGTTGCCACATCGATCGTTCGTTAGCTAACCCTTCTGCCAAGAAACACAATGCGGTTTCGTCAAAATCGGTACACGGGTTCGCGAGCAATAGCATTCGCAAGACAACATTTCGTTGCAACTCCGAAAAATAGCTATATCTCGGCCCACTGTGCACGGATCGTGTTGCCACATCGATCGTTCGCTAGTTCACCCTTTTCCGAAGAAACCGAAATTTGGTTCATCAAAATCGGTCCACGGGTTCTCGAGCATTAGCTTCAGCAAAATAAGAATTATTTTCGGAAAAAAATTTAAAAAAAAAGTATGTACCGAAAACATGCTCCAACTCCGAACACTGTGCACCGATTTCAAACATGTTGGAGAGAGATTTGTTGTCCACAACATGGACAAGCGAACAAAATTGGTTTCATCGAAATCGGTCCACGGGTTCGGCTGCAATCGCCTTCGCAAGACAACACTTCGTTTCAACTCCGAAAAATCGAGATATTTCGGCCCACTGTGCACGTAGAGCGTTGCCACATCGATCGTTCGTTAGCTAACCCTTCTGCCAAGAAACACAATGCGGTTTCGTCAAAATCGGTACACGGGTTCGCGAGCAATAGCATTCGCAAGACAACATTTCGTTGCAACTCCGAAAAATAGCTATATCTCGGCCCACTGTGCACGGATCGTGTTGCCACATCGATCGTTCGCTAGTTCACCCTTTTCCGAAGAAACCGAAATTTGGTTCATCAAAATCGGTCCACGGGTTCTCGAGCATTAGCTTCAGCAAAATAAGAATTATTTTCGGAAAAAAATTTAAAAAAAAAAGTATGTACCGAAAACATGCTCCAACTCCGAACACTGTGCACCGATTTCAAACATGTTGGAGAGAGATTTGTTGTCCACAACATGGACAAGCGAACAAAATTGGTTTCATCGAAATCGGTCCACGGGTTCGGCTGCAATCGCATTCGCAAGACAACACTTCGTTTCAACTCCGAAAAATCGAGATATTTCGGCCCACTGTGCACGTAGAGCGTTGCCACATCGATCGTTCGTTAGCTAACCCTTCTGCCAAGAAACACAATGCGGTTTCGTCAAAATCGGTACACGGGTTCGCGAGCAATAGCATTAGCAAGACAACATTTCGTTGCAACTCCGAAAAATAGCTATATCTCGGCCCACTGTGCACGGATCGTGTTGCCACATCGATCGTTCGCTAGTTCACCCTTTTCCAAAGAAACCGAAATTTGGTTCATCAAAATCGGTCCACGGGTTCTCGAGCATTAGCTTCAGCAAAATAAGAATTATTTTCGGAAAAAAATTTAAAAAAAAAGTATGTACCGAAAACATGCTCCAACTCCGAACACTGTGCACCGATTTCAAACATGTTGGAGAGAGATTTGTTGTCCACAACATGGACAAGCGAACAAAATTGGTTTCATCGAAATCGGTCCACGGGTTCGGCTGCAATCGCATTCGCAAGACAACACTTCGTTTCAACTCCGAAAAATCGAGATATTTCGGCCCACTGTGCACGTAGAGCGTTGCCACATCGATCGTTCGTTAGCTAACCCTTCTGCCAAGAAACACAATGCGGTTTCGTCAAAATCGGTACACGGGTTCGCGAGCAATAGCATTCGCAAGACAACATTTCGTTGCAACTCCGAAAAATAGCTATATCTCGGCCCACTGTGCACGGATCGTGTTGCCACATCGATCGTTCGCTAGTTCACCCTTTTCCGAAGAAACCGAAATTTGGTTCATCAAAATCGGTCCACGGGTTCTCGAGCATTAGCTTCAGCAAAATAAGAATTATTTTCTGAAAAAAATTTAAAAAAAAAGTATGTACCGAAAACATGCTCCAACTCCGAACACTGTGCACCGATTTCAAACATGTTGGAGAGAGATTTGTTGTCCACAACATGGACAAGCGAACAAAATTGGTTTCATCGAAATCGGTCCACGGGTTCGGCTGCAATCGCATTCGCAAGACAACACTTCGTTTCAACTCCGAAAAATCGAGATATTTCGGCCCACTGTGCACGTAGAGCGTTGCCACATCGATCGTTCGTTAGCTAACCCTTCTGCCAAGAAACACAATGCGGTTTCGTCAAAATCGGTACACGGGTTCGCGAGCAATAGCATTAGCAAGACAACATTTCGTTGCAACTCCGAAAAATAGCTATATCTCGGCCCACTGTGCACGGATCGTGTTGCCACATCGATCGTTCGCTAGTTCACCCTTTTCCAAAGAAACCGAAATTTGGTTCATCAAAATCGGTCCACGGGTTCTCGAGCATTAGCTTCAGCAAAATAAGAATTATTTTCGGAAAAAAATTAAAAAAAAAAGTATGTACCGAAAACATGCTCCAACTCCGAACACTGTGCACCGATTTCAAACATGTTGGAGAGAGATTTGTTGTCCACAACATGGACAAGCGAACAAAATTGGTTTCATCGAAATCGGTCCACGGGTTCGGCTGCAATCGCCTTCGCAAGACAACACTTCGTTTCAACTCCGAAAAATCGAGATATTTCGGCCCACTGTGCACGTAGAGCGTTGCCACATCGATCGTTCGTTAGCTAACCCTTCTGCCAAGAAACACAATGCGGTTTCGTCAAAATCGGTACACGGGTTCGCGAGCAATAGCATTCGCAAGACAACATTTCGTTGCAACTCCGAAAAATAGCTATATCTCGGCCCACTGTGCACGGATCGTGTTGCCACATCGATCGTTCGCTAGTTCACCCTTTTCCGAAGAAACCGAAATTTGGTTCATCAAAATCGGTCCACGGGTTCTCGAGCATTAGCTTCAGCAAAATAAGAATTATTTTCTGAAAAAAATTTAAAAAAAAAGTATGTACCGAAAACATGCTCCAACTCCGAACACTGTGCACCGATTTCAAACATGTTGGAGAGAGATTTGTTGTCCACAACATGGACAAGCGAACAAAATTGGTTTCATCGAAATCGGTCCACGGGTTCGGCTGCAATCGCATTCGCAAGACAACACTTCGTTTCAACTCCGAAAAATCGAGATATTTCGGCCCACTGTGCACGTAGAGCGTTGCCACATCGATCGTTCGTTAGCTAACCCTTCTGCCAAGAAACACAATGCGGTTTCGTCAAAATCGGTACACGGGTTCGCGAGCAATAGCATTCGCAAGACAACATTTCGTTGCAACTCCGAAAAATAGCTATATCTCGGCCCACTGTGCACGGATCGTGTTGCCACATCGATCGTTCGCTAGTTCACCCTTTTCCGAAGAAACCGAAATTTGGTTCATCAAAATCGGTCCACGGGTTCTCGAGCATTAGCTTCAGCAAAATAAGAATTATTTTCGGAAAAAAATTAAAAAAAAAAGTATGTACCGAAAACATGCTCCAACTCCGAACACTGTGCACCGATTTCAAACATGTTGGAGAGAGATTTGTTGTCCACAACATGGACAAGCGAACAAAATTGGTTTCATCGAAATCGGTCCACGGGTTCGGCTGCAATCGCCTTCGCAAGACAACACTTCGTTTCAACTCCGAAAAATCGAGATATTTCGGCCCACTGTGCACGTAGAGCGTTGCCACATCGATCGTTCGTTAGCTAACCCTTCTGCCAAGAAACACAATGCGGTTTCGTCAAAATCGGTACACGGGTTCGCGAGCAATAGCATTCGCAAGACAACATTTCGTTGCAACTCCGAAAAATAGCTATATCTCGGCCCACTGTGCACGGATCGTGTTGCCACATCGATCGTTCGCTAGTTCACCCTTTTCCGAAGAAACCGAAATTTGGTTCATCAAAATCGGTCCACGGGTTCTCGAGCATTAGCTTCAGCAAAATAAGAATTATTTTCTGAAAAAAATTTAAAAAAAAAGTATGTACCGAAAACATGCTCCAACTCCGAACACTGTGCACCGATTTCAAACATGTTGGAGAGAGATTTGTTGTCCACAACATGGACAAGCGAACAAAATTGGTTTCATCGAAATCGGTCCACGGGTTCGGCTGCAATCGCATTCGCAAGACAACACTTCGTTTCAACTCCGAAAAATCGAGATATTTCGGCCCACTGTGCACGTAGAGCGTTGCCACATCGATCGTTCGTTAGCTAACCCTTCTGCCAAGAAACACAATGCGGTTTCGTCAAAATCGGTACACGGGTTCGCGAGCAATAGCATTCGCAAGACAACATTTCGTTGCAACTCCGAAAAATAGCTATATCTCGGCCCACTGTGCACGGATCGTGTTGCCACATCGATCGTTCGCTAGTTCACCCTTTTCCGAAGAAACCGAAATTTGGTTCATCAAAATCGGTCCACGGGTTCTCGAGCATTAGCTTCAGCAAAATAAGAATTATTTTCGGAAAAAAATTTAAAAAAAAAGTATGTACCGAAAACATGCTCCAACTCCGAACACTGTGCACCGATTTCAAACATGTTGGAGAGAGATTTGTTGTCCACAACATGGACAAGCGAACAAAATTGGTTTCATCGAAATCGGTCCACGGGTTCGGCTGCAATCGCCTTCGCAAGACAACACTTCGTTTCAACTCCGAAAAATCGAGATATTTCGGCCCACTGTGCACGTAGAGCGTTGCCACATCGATCGTTCGTTAGCTAACCCTTCTGCCAAGAAACACAATGCGGTTTCGTCAAAATCGGTACACGGGTTCGCGAGCAATAGCATTCGCAAGACAACATTTCGTTGCAACTCCGAAAAATAGCTATATCTCGGCCCACTGTGCACGGATCGTGTTGCCACATCGATCGTTCGCTAGTTCACCCTTTTCCGAAGAAACCGAAATTTGGTTCATCAAAATCGGTCCACGGGTTCTCGAGCATTAGCTTCAGCAAAATAAGAATTATTTTCGGAAAAAAATTTAAAAAAAAAGTATGTACCGAAAACATGCTCCAACTCCGAACACTGTGCACCGATTTCAAACATGTTGGAGAGAGATTTGTTGTCCACAACATGGACAAGCGAACAAAATTGGTTTCATCGAAATCGGTCCACGGGTTCGGCTGCAATCGCCTTCGCAAGACAACACTTCGTTTCAACTCCGAAAAATCGAGATATTTCGGCCCACTGTGCACGTAGAGCGTTGCCACATCGATCGTTCGTTAGCTAACCCTTCTGCCAAGAAACACAATGCGGTTTCGTCAAAATCGGTACACGGGTTCGCGAGCAATAGCATTCGCAAGACAACATTTCGTTGCAACTCCGAAAAATAGCTATATCTCGGCCCACTGTGCACGGATCGTGTTGCCACATCGATCGTTCGCTAGTTCACCCTTTTCCGAAGAAACCGAAATTTGGTTCATCAAAATCGGTCCACGGGTTCTCGAGCATTAGCTTCAGCAAAATAAGAATTATTTTCGGAAAAAAATTTAAAAAAAAAGTATGTACCGAAAACATGCTCCAACTCCGAACACTGTGCACCGATTTCAAACATGTTGGAGAGAGATTTGTTGTCCACAACATGGACAAGCGAACAAAATTGGTTTCATCGAAATCAGAGCGAAGTTCGATGAAATTGTATATAAGGCCGCATCAAACCTCCGGAGCGTTTTCAGCTGATCTTTCCGATGGCAGTCTCATGGGTTCCGTAGTGAATGAATAGAGGTGGAATAGTGTGAGATGGGGAAAAAGAGTGTGATTCGAATTTTGCAAAAATTTTCGCCTTTTCACACTCTTTTTCCCCATCTCACACTATTCCACCTCTATTGCCCCTCCCACCCCTCTTTACCGCCCCTTCCTCCTACTCTTCCCCTCTCTCCTGTTCTCGTTCTCATCTCTATCTTCGTCCGTCTCTGTAATCTCTAATCTCTAGTACTTTGCCGATCGTCGGTAGTGTGTAGTGGTTGTATGGTTTTTGTGATTTTTCTAAGTGTATTTAGGTGTTTTTAGTGGATTTGAATGTAAACACATTCGAATTTGTCAAAGTTATTTGTGGGATTATCGGGGTATTGTTGTGTCTGAAAGTCTTTTATGTGATTTTAGTGGTTTTTGAATGCAACACATTCGAATTTGCTAGGTTATTGAATTAATTTATTCTTCTTACGAAGGAAATGTAATTTTAGGTATTGGAACTGAATATTAGAAGCCATCTCATAACTATAGACAGTTCAATCTGTGACCAACCGTACAGACTTCTACCTGTAGTTAGTAATGTTGCATGTTGTATATATACGCCATTTTTAACAAAAATACATATGCGAATCATTTATAAACACTTGACACATTTAAGAACAAACATTAAAGAACAACTTGTCCATGCAACAAAGCACCCACGTAAACCGACCAATCACAAGCTTTCTCTCAGTCAACAACCATCAACAACAAATGTTTATTGAGAGAAAGCTTGTGATTGGTCGGTTTACGTCTGTTAACTCTATTTTCTTCATTTGTCGTCTTAGTCACTACCATGTCGTGGATAGAGTGTGGTTCAGTGGTTAGAGCGTCCGGCCAACGACTATGCGATCCAAGTTCGAAACCGTGTGGACGTGTTATGTATTTATTTTCGTTTTTTATTTATTTCTGACGTTCGCAGAATGACCGCTCGACCGCGCATATCAGGTTCGAGACCGGGTCATGACAAATTATTATTATATTATTCGTTTTATTATTTTTTATGAGGTTTACAGAACGACCGCCCATGATCGCGCAACCCAGGTTCGAGACTGGGTCGGGCCAAATTATTATTTTATTTTACTTTTTATTATTTATTTTTAATTTATTTCTGAGCTTTGCAAAACGTCCGCCCGGCCGCGCAACCCAGGTTCGAGATCGGGTCACGACAAATTATTATTATATTTTTCGTTTTATTATTTTTTTATGAGGTTTACAGAACGACCGCCCATGATCGCGCAACCCAGGTTCGAGACAGGGTCGGGCCAAATTATTATTTTATTTTACTTTTTATTATTTATTTTTAGTTTATTTCTGAGCTTTGCAAAACGTCCGCCCGGCCGCGCAGTCCATGTTAGAGACCGTGTCAATACAAATTATTATTTTTTATTGTTTATTTCTGAGGATTGCAAAACGTCCGCCCGACCGCGCAAATCAGGTTCGAGACTAGGCCGGGCCAAATTATTATTTTATTTTACTTTTTATTATTTATTTTTAATTTATTTCTGAGCTTTGCAAAACGTCCGCCCGGCCGCGCAACCCAGGTTCGAGACCGGGTCACGACAAATTATTATTATATTTTTCGTTTTATTATTTTTTTATGAGGTTTACAGAACGACCGCCCATGATCGCGCAACCCAGGTTCGAGACTGGGTCGGGCCAAATTATTGTTTTATTATTTTTATACACTCCACGAGAGTATTATGTCTTTGGCATTTGTTTGTAACACCCAAAAGGAAACGAGATAGACCCATTGTTAATTATACCTATCGTCTTAGAATCACTTTCTGATTCGATTTAGCAATGTCCGTCTGTCTGTCCGTCCGTCCGTCCGTCCGTCCGTCCGTCCGTCCATCTATTCTTGTAATCACGATACAGGTCGCAATTGTTGACAGAACCAAATGAAACTTTGCACAACGATGTTTTTCGGGATAAGGACGAACGCTATTTAATTTGAAGAAAATCGGTTCAGATTTAGATATAGCCCCCATACGAATTTCACTCCCGATTTGACTCTTTTCACTCTAGATACCACATATTACAACAGATTTTCTTTAAAATTGGCAAAACATCTTATATTGTAACTAGAAACACCTGTGGTAAAAATGTGTTAGATCGGTTAAGATTTATATATAGCTCCCATACAAATTTCTCTCCCGATTTGACTTTTTCCGCTGTAGAGATCACATAATGTATCAGATTGTCTTCAGATTTGGTAAAACATCTTATATTCCCACTAGAAACTCCCATGGTGAATATCGGACAGATCGGTTCAGATTTATATATAGCTCCCATACAAATTTCTCTCCCGATTTGACTTTTTCCGCTCTAGAGACCACATAATGTATCAGATTGTCTTCAGATTTGGTAAAACATCTTATATTCCCACTAGAAACTCCCATGGTGAATATCGGACAGATCGGTTCAGATTTATATATAGCTCCCATACAAATTTCGCTCCCGATTTGACTTTTTCCGCTCTAGAAACCACATGATGTATCAGATTGTCTTCAGATTTGGTAAAACATCTTATATTTCGACTAGAAACACCCATGGTGAATATCGGTCAGATCGGTTCAGATTTATATATAGCTCCAATACAAATTTCCCTCCCGATTTGACTTTTTCCGCTCAAGAAACCACATAATGTATCAGATTGTCTTCTTTAAATTTCGAACAACATCTTATAATCTAAATAAACAAAACTATGGTGAAAGTGGTTCAAGATCGGTTCAGATTTAAATATAGCCCAAATTCAAATGTTGCTTCCATAAGTTTAACCGATTTTGGCCAAACTATACATTTTATCTTTCACCTATTTCGTTCCAGGTTTCAATATATCCTCATACAAATGTCCTTTCCGATATAAAACTTTTTGTCAAACACATACATTTACAAGATACAAAAATTCTTCCCGTTTTCACTTTTTCACCAAATTGAATTGTATTCGGATTGAAAGTGGAGTGTATCATAGAGTCGGCCCCGTCCGACTTTAGCCTTTCCTTACTGGTTTTTTTATTATTTTTTTTTTGAGGTTTGCAAAACGTCCTCTCGACCGCTCAACCCAGGTTCGAGACCGGGTCAAGACAAATTATTTTTTTATTTTTTTTTATTTATTTCTGAGGTTCACAGAACGCCCGACCGCGTAACACAGGTTCTCGACCGTGTCGAACCAAATTATTATTTTATTTTTTATTACTTATTTTATTTATTTATGGGGTTCGCAGAACGTCCGCCATTACCACGCAACCCATGATCGAGACCGGGTCGGGCCAAATTATTACTTTTTTCTCTTTATATTATAATTTACGATTTTTTGTAAATTAGGAAAGTAAAATTCGTGGACAGGATGATTTGTGCGTCCATTGTGACCAAATGGAAATACTTGATTCGCTGGAACTACTACACAGTAAAAGCTAGTAGCGTCTAGTTTCACTGTGTATAGACAAAAATTCTGAAATGATCTACAAAATACCCATTTTTAGCGAAAACCCTCAAAATTTCTGGAGAGAATGATTTGCGCGTCCAATGTAACCATGTGGAAATACTTTGGTCGATGGGACTACTACCAAATGAAAGCTAGTACAGGCCAAATTTCTGAAATAATCTTAAAAATACCATTTTTAGCGAAAAACTGACAATTCCTGGAGAAGATGATTTGTGCGTCCATTGTGGCCAAATAGAAATACTTTGGTTGATGCGACTACTACCAAATGAAAGCTAGTAGCGTCTATTTTCACTGTGTATAGGCCAAAATTCTGAAATAATCTTCAAAATTTAAATTTTTAGCGAAAACTGAAAATTCCTGGAGAGAATGATTTGTGCGTCCATTGTGGCCAAATGGCAATACTTGCGTCGACGAGACTACTACCAAATGAAAGCTAGTAGCGTTTAGTTTCACCAAGTATAGGCCAAAATTCTAAAATAATCTTCAAAATATAATTTTTTAGCGAGAAACCTCAAAATTTCTGGAGAGTATAATTTGTGTGTCCATTGTGGCCAAATGGGAGCACTTTTATCGATGGGACTACTACCAAATGAAAGCTAGTGGCGTCTAGTTTCACCATGACTACTACCATCTTCAAATACCATTTTTGAGCGAAAAAAACTCAAAATTTGTGGAGAAGATGATGTGTGCATCCATTGTGGCCATATGGAAATACTTTTGTCGATGGGACTACTACCAAATGAAAGCTAGAAGCGTCTATTTTATAATCTTCGGAATATCAATTTTTAGCGTAAACTGTACATTCCTGAAAAATATGATTGGTCCATTGTGGCCAAATGGAAATACTTTAGTCAGTGGGACTAATACCAAATGAAAAGTAGCTTCAAATTAAATAGCGTCTTTCCTTGACCCACAAAACTAACTTGTGCCAACTTTTGGTATGATCGGACAATAAATGCGACTTGTACTTTGATTACAAGATTACACGGACAGACAGACGGACATTGCGCCTGTCATCGATTCAAAAAGTGATTCTAAGTCGATCGGTATACTTAACAATGGGTCCATCTCGCTTCCTATTTGGTGTTACAAACAAATACACAAAGACATAATACCATAAACGGGGGTACAACTATAATTCTAACCTGAATAATATAAACAAGAAATTTTTAAAGTAAAAAACAAGTAAGGAAATGTTTAAGTCGAGCGGGGAGACTATATGAGACCGTCCACTTTCTACACCATTACTATTCAATTGTGGGGGAAAAAGTGAATGCGGGAACGATTTTTGTATGGCTAAAGTCAAATCCGAACCGAAAGCTATATATAAATATGAACCGATATGACTCACTTTCACAGTAGGTGTTTTTAGTTGGTTTATAAGGAGTTGTGCCAAATTTGAAGAAAATCGGGTAAATGTGTGGTTTCTAGAGCTGAAAAAGTCAAATCGAGAGCGACATTTGTATGGGGGCAATATCTAAATCTGAACCGATCTGACACACTTTTGCCACAGATATCTCTAGAAGAAATATAAGAATTTGTGCCAAATTTGAAGAAAATTGGTTAAAATATGTGATCTCTACAGCGCAAAAAGTTAAATGGAGAACGAAATTTGTATGGGAGCTATATCTAAATCAGAACCCATCTGACCAAATTTCACCATAGATGTTTCTAGTTAAATTATAAGGTACTGTGCCAAATTTAAAGCAAATCAAGTAAAATATGTGGTTTTCAGAGCGGAAAAAGTCAATTCGGGAGAGATATTTGTAGGGATATGGAGTATATCCATATACCAACCGCAACGACTACCACAAAAACGCCAACAACCACAATCAGGCCCGTGCGCAGGATTTTCCCCTAGGGGGGTTTTCATCTACACTCATAAAAAAGTTTACACTACAATGAGTTAAAAATAACTAAAATTTAGGAAACCATGTACATTTTTACTAAATATAAGTAGAATTTTGCTGAATTTAAAGTAAGTAAATTTTTCCTAAAACCAATTATATTTTACTAAATTTAAGCAAAATTTTCCTAAAACTAAGTAAATTTTTACTAAATCTTAGAAAAATTTTGCTAAAAATTTCCTAAAACTATATATTACTCAAACTAAGGACAATTTGCTCAAAACGAGTAAATTTTTACTTAAACTGAGGAAATTTTATTTTATATATACAAGGAAAAAAGGTGAAATTAAAATAAGTTCATTTTAACTAAAAAAATCAAACAAATAGTTTTGCTTCAGAGTATGCAAAACTGATACAAAAAATGACAACATGAAATATGTCTCAAAAGTTCCATGATACCTCTGCCACAAGGAGTTGAGCTATTACTCCATGATTGTTGCGAAGGCAAGATAGGCGCCTCCGCAGTGGTTGTTTAGAATTATTCATAAAGTATTTAAGAAATAAGTCTCTGCAAACGAATGAGAATTGCTTCTTAGATTAATATTCAAGAATTTTTAAACAATTTCAAATGTTTTTTATAAGTTCATTAATACTTAAATGTATGAAGAACTCGGCATAAATTTCAGTAAACATTTTAACTACATTTTAGGAAAAAACACATTTTTAAGTTAAAATTTCCTAAATGGAATTTTTTCCATACAAAAAATTTCAGATTTTTTTCACTTAAAACCTTGGAAATATTCATTCACATAAGTTTCAATTTATTCTATTGTAAGAATTTTTTATTAGATCCAAAGAAAGGTTTTTAAGTAAATCCTTGTTCTAGCAAATGAACTATTTACTATGGCTTTGAAAGAAGGAAACTTTACTCATATTTAGATAATTTTCCAACTTTTTAGGAAATTTTTACTGGAGCGTTTGTAAACCACTCATATTTTATTGCCAGGATCTTCGAGAAATATTTTGATACATTCGTCCGACAGACATTGTCGGCAAAATTGCATTTCAGTAATCAATCTATCAGTACACTCAAAGGAATATGTCAGTAAAAGAAAGCAGAAAGTCTACTGAAAGATCAGATTTTCTGCTGTTAAAAAAGAGACAGCAGATTTGTATCTGCTGAGATGGTAAACAGCTGTTTGCTGTTTTTAGCAATATATATGATAAGCATATTGTCCCAAGCTAATATAAAAGGAAATTCGAGCTAAACTCGCTTATGAAGGCATATCTTTTTATATTTTAATTAACAACAGCCAATAAGCCTTCGTAAGTGGCTATGAACAAAAACATAACTTTTCAGGAGAGCGAAAAAACAGATTTTTGAAGAGAAATTATTAATCATTATTCTACAGTTTAATCTAAAAAGGGTTACTAATTGCTATGATTAAAAAGTTTTCGAAATTTCCTTATATTCGCGGTTTGATGGTTCATAGTCACTTTTGTATGTTTAAAATTGACCACTATGAATGTTGAAATAAGCACATAACCATTTATGCCCAAATATATAAATAAGATTTATTTTATTGTATTTATTTATTATTGTAAACTCCATAATTTTTTTTTCATAAAATCTTGGCAATGTTGTATAGAAAACGCATTTTCTGTGATGTACACAGCGAATTTTAAAATGCCAGCTTCATCCGTCAGATTGGTCGCTTTTAACATATGTATATGTAGCCTGTCGCGAAAATCGCTCCAATTGATGAAAAATCCAAAATTCGCCGTTGCAATTCCTTATATTTTAACTTTCTTCATTCATAATTCTGAAACTTTTCATACCCAAATATTCTCCATGAAGTCAACAATCACATGCCAAAGAAATATTTTGGTATTCTCAATATAATAAAAAGTTACGCCGGTTTTTTCTAAATATACTCTTCACAATTTTTGACTTTACAGCCACCATTTTTCCTATTTTAGCCTAATAACTGGGGAATCGAAATGCTATTAACGCGAAATGATGAAATTTGATAGTACGACATGCCCTAAATCTAGAAAAATGAAAAATGTTTACTCAAAATCTTTATACGCATATTCCGATTAAATAAAAAATATTTGGAAATGTTTCTTAATTTTTATAATCTTAAATATGTATAAATTCGAATAACAAATACAGTTTTTTGTATTCGATGAAATGCAAGAAGAAACAACTAGAAATTTTAATTCCAAAAAACCAAATAATTGTATTTTATAGTTTCGTTTTCCTACGTAGATCCAAGTTAATAAATTTGTTGTTTCTCTTTTGAATAATACTTGTTACATATGTACAAAACATACTAGCTCTGAAAAATATTTGACAGAAATGATAAATATAACACAAATTTTAGTAAGTTAAAACTCATTTCTTATTGTTTCTCAATTTTAAAGTAGATTTTAAAATAGAGACCTACACGCAGAAAAAAATCCATTTCTTTTGTGGGAAAAATTAGTTTGTTTGCGGTAAACATGTCATCAGTTGATGTAAATGAACAAAGAGAAATAAGTTTATGTATATCAAACAATTTTCTTCGTTTGTCGAAATGGATTTGTATTATAATTGCAAACTCCCAACACATTGGAAGTAACAGAAACCGTTGTTTTTGCATCTGTGATGAAAATAGGACACATCGGTTCAAATTTAGATAAAGCTCCATAAAAATGTCCAATCGCAAATGTTACATCTTAGCGCTCTATCTATATATATAAAAATGAATCTGTGTTTGTTTGTTTGTTTGTTTGTTTGTTCTTTATAGCAGCCTAAACTACTGGACCGATCTTCTTGAAATTTTCACAGTATGTTCATGCTGAACCGGTGGTAAAAATAGGCTATATAATTTTTTGATATTTTCAGTGGGCGTGGCACCTCCCACACAAATTGGGGTTTTAGTCGTTTTTTTATAAATTAGCATATTTGGAATACGGTTGGAGCTAGAGCCTTGAATTTTTGTGAAAGTTCACTAATTGTTAGTCTGCACAGTTGTGCCAAAAATGGGCGGTATTGGAAATGTGGGCATGGCACCTCCCATACGAAGTTAAACCCGAATTTTGAATATTGTCAGTTCTAGGACACCTAGAGTGCTGAAATTTTGTGTAGGTGCATTTAGCGTCAATGTGGGTAGTTGTGCCAAAAATGGGTGGTATTGGAAAAGTGGGCGTGGCACCTCCCATACGAAGTTAAAACCTATTATTGACTAATGTCAGTTCTGTGGCACCTAGAGTGCTGAAATTTTGTGTAAGTCCATCTAGCATCAATGTGCGTAGTTGTACCAAAAATGGGCGGTATTGGAAAATTGGGCGTGGCACCTCCCATACGAAGTTAAACCCGAATTTTGAATATTGTCAGTTCTAGGACACCTTGAGTGCTGAAATTTTGTGTAGGTGCATCTAGCGTCAATGTGGGTAGTTGTGCCAAAAATGGGTGGTATTGGAAAAGTGGGCGTGGCACCTCCCATACGAAGTTAAAACCTATTATTGACTAATGTCAGTTCTGTGGCACCTAGAGTGCTGAAATTTTGTGTAAGTCCATCTAGCATCAATGTGCGTAGTTGTACCAAAAATGGGCGGTATTGGAAAATTGGGCGTGGCACCTCACATACGAAGTTAAAACCCAATTTTGAATATTGTCAGTTCTAGGACACCTTGAGTGCTGAAATTTTGTGTAGGTGCATTTAGCGTCAATGTGGGTAGTTGTGTCAAAAATGGGCGGTATTGGAAAAGTGGGCGTGGCACCTCCCATACGAAGGTAAAACCTATTATTGACTATTGTCAGTTCTATGGCACCTAGAGTGCTGAAATTTTGTGCAAGTCCATCTAGCATCAATGTGCGTAGTTGTACCAAAAATGGGCGGTATTGGAAAAGTGGGCGTGGCACCTCCCATACGAAGTCAAAACCCAATTTTGAATATTGTCAGTTCTAGGACACCTAGAGTGTTGAAATTTTGTGTAGGTGCATCTAGCGTCAATGTGGGTAATTGTGCCAAAAATGGGCGGTATTGGAAAAGTGGGCGTGGCACCTCCCATACGAAGTTAAAACCTATTATTGACTATTGTCAGTTCTATGGCACCTAGAGTGTTGAAATGTTGTGTAGGTGCATCTAGCATCAATGTGCGTAGTTGTGCCAAAAATGCCCGCTATTGGGAAAGTGGGTGTGGCACCTCCCATACGAAGTTATAACATATTTTCGAATATATTCAGTTCTATGACAGATACAATACTGAAATTTTGTGTGAGTGCATCTAGCATAAACCTTCTTAGTTGTGCCAAAAATGGGCGGTAATGGACGTGCTAACTCACATACGTTCGTATATATTGTCAGTTCTGTAACACCTAGAGTGCTGAAAATTTGTGTTAGTAGATCCAGTGTAAATAGTTGTGCAAAGATGGGCGAAAGTGGCCGTGACCCTTCCCATTCGAAATTAAAAACCGTTTTAGAGTATATTCGACGCCAAGATTCCTATATTGTTGTGTGAGTTAATACAAATATAATATAGAAATAACAAAGGGTGATTTTTAGCTATTATATTTTTGGCAACACTGGTTTAAACAGCTGACGCACGTTTCGTGTTTTGTTTCACTGTCAAACATCTTCAGTTTGGTCTATAATTTAACCATGAATCGTCTTACAAACGAACAACGCTTGCAAATTATTAAATTTTATTATCAAAATGCGTGCTCTGTTAAGAGAGTTCCTCGCGCGCTTCAGTGGTCAGTTTAATCGACCAACTGAATCGGCTATTCGGGCTATTGTGACTAAATTTCGCACAAAATTTACATTGTTGGACATTAAACCAGCTACACGCTTACGTAGAGTGCGAACTGAAGGAAATATCGCAGCTGTATCGGCCAGTGTTAATGATGACCATCAATTTTCGATTCGTCGCCGTTCGCAGCAATTGGGCCTCTGTTACTCAAAAACGTGGAAATGCCAAAATTGGACTAAGCTGATGGACCATTTGAGGCGCAGTCAAGGTCAACATTTGCATGAAATAATCTTCAAACATTAAATTATATGGACCGTACAATCGATTCAAATAAAGATTTCATACATTTTTCTGAATTTTTTGTGTTTTTTTTGAAAAACTTTCCTATAGCTTTTAAAAAATCACCCTTTATACAATACAATATACAAATGGGCGGGATTTGAAAGATGAGGAATTTTTTATTAGAATTTTGTAAAATTACACGTTTTCTTTTTTTAGCACAATAGTAAAGAAAGGTTAAAAAAGGTAATATTCATTCGTCAAAAGCCGACTTAAGTCAACAAATGGAAATTATATTAATTTTTTAGTTTGTGTGTTGTTTGATTAGTGAACAATTTGATTGAGTTTTTATGTGTGTTTGAATGTTGTACATTCGAATTCCAGGTATTCCGTCTTCCAGTAAGTTCTTCTTACGTAGAAATTTTTTTGTTTTGGTAATGGAAAGGAGGAGAATCACATTCAACCTAAAATCAATTTTATTTTTGACAATTCTTCCTTTATTCGCCGCAAACGTTCTGTTCTTCAAAATTCTCCATGGAACATATCCATTCTTTTAGTATCTCAGGGAAGTACCTTGATTATAAGTGGTACATATATTACCGATCACAAGAAAAACAATATAAAACCTGATTTTAATTTCCGTTTGTTCTTTTGCCTGGCGAAGCGGGCGGGGGTTCAGCTAGTATCTATATAAAATATAGCTCTAATCGAATGTCAAGAAGTGGTTAATAAAAATTAAAAATTTCCGAACAATTTGGTGTCCATTAGCGAAATTAGCATTACACAATCTTGAAATTGGCTCAATTCGTTTAGTTTGTTTGTATTTTTCATAGCCTTTTTCCGAAATTCAAGAAAGCGTCCACTATTATGTAATTTTCGTGTTTTCATTATTTTACTGCAAAATTACCATGTCAGACGAGTTATTTTAATAAGACCTTAAAAATTCTATATTTTATTGCTTCACAAAGTCTAGAAGGTTTTAAAAATTATATGTTCGAAACCTCTCTGGGGGGGTTTGAACCCCCAAAACCCCCCCTGCGCACGGCCCTGACCACAATAAAATCAACGAGAAGAGCAGAATCGTCCAAATCCTAGACAACGCATGCGTCATCGGCAGCAGCAACCATCTCAGACGCGACGTCCAAGCTTCAGCCCCAACTCCAAAGAAGGAGAAGCAAGAGGAAAACCTGTAGCCGAAACAGGAACAAATGTTGGTTGACGTGGATAGCCCTAATCCAGATACTCAACGATTAATGCAACAGATTGTGTCGGCGTTGGGCCAGCTGACTGAGGTCCTTAATGCTGCACCCGTGCAAGGGGGTCGGTATGTTGAGAATCGAGCAGGTCCTGTCCATAATGACACCGATTTGGACTCGATCGATCTCAACGATTAGTGTCATTTCTGACACTGGAAGACCAGGATTGCGGCCTACTTCGGTTTTTTACTGTCTACTTTACGTTTTGTTTTCGCAAAGTGAAATCCTACACAGAGTCAATAAAATATTACAAAATAGTTAACGAAACCGTCAGTGTTTTATTTAAAGGAACCATCGCGTAAGTAAACGTTTTTTTACTTACGTTACTTTATGGAACTTGTGTTTTCGTTGCTTGCATTTTCGTGCAACAATAACCACGTAACGTGAGAAACTAACGAGTCCACCAACCTGGTAGGATATCGTTCAACGGCGATTAAAGAAAACTTAGCGAAATGCTTGAAACTTACATAAAACAAATAATTCAATTTTTGAAGAGTTGTCGTCGCTTAGTACTATGTGGCGTGTTTTTAATATAAACGTATGTGCTAATAATAATACGCTAAGGCGGCTAATTGACGTATGTGTAAAATCCATTTCGCATCGCATCTGCCCTTCTGCAAAAAGTCAAACTTTTATGATTATCAAAAGATAGAAATATGTAAAGATAAAATGCAAATGCCTTGGATAGTCTCCTCCAAATCGTAATTTCTTCTTCAGGCAAGAATTATGCGAATGACAAACTAGCTCTTAATTCGAAGCTTTATTATTTGTTTTCAGCTTGTTCCCGTTTTTTATTCGGGCGGAAGTTCTAAAACGAGTATTCACGTGAGTTGTGCTATTCATTTCCGGAAATGATTGTGAGAAGTGAATACCAGAAGAGATGTGATGCTTATCAATATGCAAAATATGTTAATATAAAATTAATTTTACCATGAAAATAATTTGTGTTAAGTCGATTCAATTATATTCATAGGTAATACATCGGGAGAAGAGCGTAAAAAGGATAATGAGATCGTTTTATTATATAGTTTCTTAAGCGGTTTATAAAGTTTACTAATGCTCTAACTTTATCTGAATATTATGTATTCAAAGGGATACCAGATCGTATGCATTGGTCAGCGTAGGAAAAAATCAGAATTTTGAGGAATCGTAATGTGTATCAGCATATGTTAGATTTATCCCTCACTTTTAGATATTATTTAGTTTAAGCTTTCAAGTAGTGAATGGTAACTCGATTCCGATTCTAATCGAGAATCGATTCTGAGGGCTCAAAAACGATTCTTTTGGAATCGATTACATGTGCCCAACTTTATACTGGAATCGATTATCGATGCTTGGGAATCGAAATTTAATTTAATGAAAAACACCCAAAAAGTATGTACTAACTTTGTACGTACTTTTGTTGGTAACAAGTTGTGAAATTTAAAAGCTGCATTCTTATTAATTAAACAAAAGGAAATGACACTAAGTGTGGAATTGATATAAAAAATTGAGAGTGGTATAAAGGTTAGGAGCTTAATATGTACCAAACACTGGGGTTTTCGTACCTCCAAACAGTGCAAGCATTTGGAAAAATTAAATTATTGCGTAAAAATACATCCCAATGCTAGATAGATCGCTTGTAGTAGACGATAATGATTTAACATATTATACAAAATATGCATGAATAAAACTGCCGATGGAAAAGTATTTTTAAGTGCTTATGGAAATATTATTTATACAGAATTGATCCATGTAGAAAGTTTTATTCAAAATGGTGAGAGCGGCCACGTAAACCAAGATAGTTTTCTACTATAATATTATTTATATTTCGTGAAATAAAGTATTATATGTTAGATAAACACGAATTGTTAGTAACACCAATAAAAAATCTAACATATACTGAAAATACGGTGAATTAGTGCAGTCGATTTTTTCTTTATCATTGCTCACTAACACCAATACAACTTCCTGAACTTTTGGATATCATTTACATTTTAATATCAAGATCTTCGAGAAAATCTGATATATTCATACCACATCGGTCGTCGCTAAAATTGCATTTGACTAATGAAACTATCATTAGAACAACTTTTTATAGTTGTTTTCATGTTAGTGTTAATTAGAAAGTGTTAGTTTTGATGAAATATTACACAAAACTTGATCGAATTCATCAGTAATTAAAAGACCTCAAAATAAGTGACAAATGTCAAAACATAGTCTAGACGAGAATGAGAAACTAACTTTAAAATACAATATCTCAAAAACGAAGAAAAGCAATAATTTGAAAATTGATAAACTTATAGACAACTTTATTCTAAAAATATTAAAAAAATAAAAGTGTCCGCAGATTTCGAAATGTTAAATTTATTTTTAATTCCTAAAAGTAAAGGTGAAGATTTAATTATATATTTTTGCGATGGTATCATTCAATAGATCGGAAAAAATCTATAAGAAAAACGTTTTCCAAAACCTATATATATTATATATCATTCAGAATAGTCGATTAAGGAAGAGCACCTAAGTGTAAAACAATTAAAAAGACGTAAAGTTCGGCCATGGCGATTCTTATATACTCTCCACCATGGATTGGAAATATTTTTATGCAAATTTAAAGTCCACTCTCGCTTGTAGGGAGAGGCTATCAAAACATTTGGACAGCGTGTATATCGTTCTTAAATACCCTAACTTTGTTATTGTGGCCATTTTCTGTACTAGTTAGTTAAAATTATACCTCTCGAGATTTATGGTTAAACATTTCTACCGATTCCGATTAAGAATCGATTCTCAGGTCCGATTCTTCGATTCTAAGAATCGGATTCAAAAATAGTTGATCGGGAATCGAGAATCGATTCTTGTCCTCGATTACCATTCACTACTTTCAAGTCTGAGACATATTTCTTTTGGAAGCCGATAATGTTACGATATTGATTCGATATTATATTATATTATTAAGCTCCATAAAAATGTCGACTACAGTCAGTGATTCTAAGTCGATCGGTATAATTAACAATGGATCTATCTCGCTTCCTTTTGGGTGTTACAAACAAATGCAAAAAGGTATAATACTGTAGTGGAGTGTATAAAAATGTTTTTACGTTTAGTGTTGACATAAAAACCAGAAAAAACATTCGAATATTTTTATTTACTTTAACATTTTTTAGAAGATAGTATTCTAACGAAGAAGACAGTACTTACATACTTGGATAATGAAAAACCTCGTAGAAGTAAGATAAGAGTTTCTAACACGCACAAAAAAATTCAAAAGAAACTATTTGGTTTTATTTTCTAATAAGGGTCGAATTCAATTTAAGCAAATACATCTTCTGAAAAGGGAAAAATATGAAACATTTTCTTTTTAAAACTACTTACTTCCACGAGAAGGATTTATCCAAGATAAAGCCTCATTGATCAGTGTAATTAGTAATAGTAATATTGACTGATCGTATCAATCAGATTATTCTCATTCGATTGATTTCAAGTTTGACTTTCCGGCGATATGGAACGGGTAGATGATAAGCTATTGGTATTATAGCTATTTCGATAGAACATTTGTATGGAGTCCTACGATAAACCATTGGCTGTCACTAAGATAATCCAACAGAGAAACAACCAAGACAGACAGAATTCATTATCATCATCATAAGATTTAACATCGAATGGACAAAAATACGAGAACATATATAATTTAAAATATACATTTAATCCTGAAAGCAGAAAAATGTTAAAAATCTATCTATGTATGCATGGTTCCGACGAACTTTTATTTAACTTGTAATGTCTACATTGTATTTTGTAAATTTTATAAATAAAGGAAATATATATTGTAAGAATGGTTCTGCCATATAATCTAATTAAAAAGAGCAGACAATGTCATCGGGTTGTCAGAACAAGATGCAAACGAAGCTTGTCTACATGGCGGCTCCGCCCGACTATACTTGTTTCTTTTGTGTGGTAAGAAAATCTACCAAAAATTTATTCACTTTGCATATCTGGACAAAGAAGTTAACTGGGAATAAGGCGCAGGTTTTTGCACAGGTAGTAGTTGGTGCGCCAGCTTCTAATTCTGTAATTTGTAATATGTGTAATACCATTCCTTCTTGATCGATTCCCACCAGAGGCTCTGGTCTGTCGCTACAGTAACTAGCCCTGGATCCAAAATAAGAATATAGATTCACTTTGTATTGCAATTCATGAAAAACAAATAATTAAAAAGCTGTTTTCTCCATCGACGGAGAAGAAGTCTTTGCTGAAACTTTAATGGTTGTGTGGCGAAATAAACAACAGCACGAACTGTAATAGATCGTGCTGTTGTTTATTTTGCAGACCAACGAGCCGTGAGAGGCCATATTGAATGATTATCCTCGCCAACAGTTAAAGTTATTATAATGTTATATCTATTTGTATTCGTGGGAGGAAGTAGAAATGTACCATTTCATTATAGTACAGATCCAATTCGTTCAAATTTATTTATTTTTTTATCATAAAAATAGCAGAGCTAATGTTCAATAATGATTAAGTTCAAATAACCTAGAAAATATGCGAAATTTTAAAACACTACAAATGTACATTTCGTTAATATACAAGTTAGCTGTCAAGAGCATCTACACATTTTTGAGGATCTTTGCAGTTGAACTTTCTATAATTAGACAAGGTATCCTTGATGGCAGAACTAAGTTTAAGTAGCAGTAACTGTGTGACTGTAATCTAGAATATAAGCATAACGAGTTTTTGAACTGAAATACACAGGTCTTAGTTGTTTTGTATTTTCTTCCTAATCTACAAACATTAAAACTCTTGATTTGTTTTTTGGTTTAAATAAAAGCTTATTAAATAGATAATACGAGATAAAAAATGACTTTCGTCTGTAACAGTACAACGGATGGAGGCATAGGTAAAAAATAATAGTATTTTTGAGTATTACAATGACAGACAAAGGAATTACAAAATATAGAAATGTTATTCCAATTAACCACATTTTCAAAATCAAAATTTGTAAATTGGCTATGGATAACTCAGCCTTTATCAGATATTAAATACCTATTTATAATGTTCTTGTTTATTACGACCGATTAAATGTATCAGGATTCTTAACCCTTTATATGCCAACACCATAAAATTTAAATTTATTTTCTTTTCGGTAAATTATAGGTAATAGAAAAATACGTATGTTTGAAAATTATATATTTTTGTTATGATGTGACAAAAACTTGTGAAAGTGGAAGGATCGTTTTGTTTTTTAAAATTGTTGGTTGGTCCTCAGTGGGTTAAATGGAAAAAAATTCAAACATTTCAACATTTTCCCGTTAAAAATTAAAACATGAATAATCTAAATATACTTTTTAATGGGAAAATTCAAATGGTTGTTAATACTAAACTAATATAGATATAATCATTGAATTTTAATTATTTTTAAAAGATATTCATTTGATTCATCGTATTCATCGTACGGCACGTAAAAGTATGAAACTAAATTATTAAAACATCTATAGCCTTTGGAAAGTAAAGTCCTGTAAAATGGGCAGACGACCACGAAACAAAAAACTGAGTATGCACTTTTCCTATTAGTGACCTATAGTTTCGCTTGTATTTTCTCATACTTAGGTGGGAAATCGTGTCGCACAGTTTTATTGTAACAGCATATGTGCAGTTTTCGTTCCTTTTTCAATAGGAAGACCAAAATGTCACAAATTTTTTGCATACAAATAACCCCATATTTCAGTTTTTACTTCTCATTTACCCTACTGAATCCAATAGTATGAAAAAAATTTGCGACTCCTCCAACGAACCCCTAAAAGCACAAATCGAACTAAAAATGTGCAGATTTTATAAAAAATGCAACACAAATTGCTCTAAAATCGTAAAACTCTGCCGGGTCATATGTCATGTTTTTGATATGGTTTAAAAGGCTCGGGCCAGATTTTAATTTCCAGCGGTTTTTTCTCAGCACCATTTTCATCGCGAATTCTTTTCAGGGAAAACGTGATTTATAGAACGTTTCCAGCTCACGAACGGACAATGATAATAGCGAAATATTTTGTGTGAACATATATGGGGTAGGCTATTTAAAATTTTAAATTTGAACTACCGATTATATTGAAAGGTAGAATTACATTCATTTTTATTTTCATATTCGGATTTATGTTTGACATTTGCAAAATGAGTCGCGCTCGAACAAAGTTGGAAAATATTAAAACCTTACTTCCAGAGACTTTAACGCATACTGTAAGAAATTTACGTGGCAAATTTTCGAGAAGAGACCAGTTCAGTTTTTGTCTCAATTTGTGAAGCGAGTTCATGACAATGGATCGTTATTCGGCACTGGACGAGAACGTTTGTTTGTTCTCGTCCAGTGCGTTCATTCGAAAACATTGCTGCTGTGGCTGAGAATGTCCAAGAACATCCATCAAAATCAACTCGTTCTCAGGAACTAAACATAATTAATAAATTAAGAACAAATTGCTCCTGTATAAAATGCGCATTAGGCCAATCTTGACTTATGGATGTCCAATCTGGAAGGATTACGCCAAAACTCACAAAAGGAGAGTACAAGTGATACAGAACAAAAATTTTAAAATAATTTATAATTTGCCAAAAAGATCCTCAACCGCTGAATTGCATAGCAAATCTAAACAGAAAATGATTCAAAACTTAATAAATGACTCTGACATTTAACGACAAATGCAGAAGGTCAAACTTCGCCCATCTGAGAAGTTTGGTTTAACAACAATTAATCAATTATATATGTCAAAATATAGAATTATGAATTATTGTTGTTTTAAAGCTTCCTCATACTTATTTTTTGATATTAAATATAGTTTTTACTATATATTTCTGATATTTTTAAGAAGTTGGAAATTAATAAATTAATGTAATCATTTGTTATAATATCTCTAAGATAGTATCTCAAAAACTTGTAAATATGTATGTATGATCATCATTGAATTATTGATAGTAAATAAACAACAAACAATATTAAATTACAATTAAAGCATTGACTGCAAACTTAATGTGAAAATGTTTAACCCTCACCCTGTACTCTTGTCAAATTTTGTCCAAACGCATGTTGAAGCCAGCGCATTTGGCGTGTATTTAGTAATATCGGCATGCAATTTCTTGACAATTGTTTCTAAGTATATTTAACAACGTTGTGAAAATTTATATTGTGGCCCAACAGAGTCTCCTTCGTAAAAAGTAGCGAATTTTATATTTAGGCAAATATAGCCCATAGATATAGGCAAATATAGGTCAAAAATACGATTAGAAATCGAAAAGTTGTAAAATACAACTTTTAGCTTAAAAAACTTTTAATTAGTTCACATATCCTGCGTCATCAATAGCCACACTAATATTTATGTCTGAATCATATTTGTCAGAATGGAATATTTGACAAATGTGCAATTTGATTTCGTTGATATAATTCCGGTTCTTAAATACACATACTTTCTGTTCACATAACAGGCTTTAGTGTTGTTCTCACTTGGCTAAGATTCCCAATTTCGTTAGGCGCGAATAGAAAAAAACAGGATCTTAACACATGATTCCCATATGCTTAAAAACATTAAAACTAACTCATCGGCGTTTCACTTGAAGCGTCGAACGAAGCTATTTGGCGCCCCACTTCTGCTAACTAAGTTACTATAACAAAAACCTAAATAAAAAATTTCACTCAACTAACTCATCGGCGTTTCACTTGAAGCGTCGAACGAAGCTATTTGGCGCCTCACTTCTGCTAACTAAGTTACTATAACAAAAACCTAAATAAAAAATTTCACTCAAAATTAAAAAATCTTTTTCAAAATTGTCGCGAACAGTAATATCAATGTGTATATAATTTTTTTTAAATTATTATGTGTTACAAATGTAAGTCAAATTTATGGTTATTAAGGCTAAGTCCAAAAAAGTCAAAACAAAATATTTTTTTGAAAAAAAATTTTTTATACAAATATTAACATTGTAATTGGCGACAATGTGAAAAATAATTTGTTATTTTGAGTAAAAAATTAACTTTATATTAACGTTTTTGTTATGGCAGCTTGTTATCCCAGCTTAAAGAAAAACAGCCCTAAAATTGCGGTTTCGTATGTTTTTCTGCTGCTTTGTTAAAAGTTTCAATTTTGTAATCAGTTGATGCCTCATCCTAATCACTCCACCAAGTTCCTTCACTCAATCCAGTTCCCCTAGTTTGTTTTCACAGCTAATACACCAATATTACCTATTCCCATATTTTATTGAGCAACAAATTCGAATGTTTTTGCATTTAAAAAACCCGAGATGAAAATACTAATTCCGCCATTTGACGGTGAACGGTGGTGGTGCTTAACACCGGTTAACCGAGAATTTGAATACAAAAATTCTGCGCTAATTCTAGATTCGTTATAAAACTGTAGTAAACATCGCAATGCAATAAATGGAGACTATATAATAATAGCTAATAGTTGTTTCCCTGCATTCTGATCCAGCAGCGATGAGGCTAAGCTTAACTACTTATTCCCCAATTGTGTATGGTTTTTTGTGTTTGACCTTTATTTTCTTCGTGTCAAACAAGATTGATTTTATATTTTATTGTGGACAACTCATAAACTTTTCTACAAGTATTTTTCAAGTAATAAATATATGGAAGTCGTCACGTCGTTAAGGACACGTCGTTTTTGATTTCAGCTTGCTTATACTTAACTTCTGCCAAAATCTGGAGTTCCGATGTCAATCCTTTCAAAAATCCTAATCGAACAAGCCTATTACTTCACTATCAAAAAGTGAAAAAAAAAATGGTTCGCGCTCACGCTATAAGGGGTACCAAATTTGAATATGAGGCGGAAATTAAAAAATGTCTAAATACTATAAATATTAGGGGGTATTTTCAGTCGTTGTTAAGGGAAAAATTTCCCTCTGATGCCACATTTATTTCACGACTTTTAGTACGGCAGTAGAGTTTTCGATTACACAATTGGTGGCCGTGGGTGGCCGTGAAACAAAACGCCGGACCGTAAATTCGCCTGAGTTTGAAAATCCCCCGTACTTATGGGCTTAACTCTCAGTACATGTTTATAGTCTACGGCAAATGTAGCCACAGCATCATAACATTTGATAGTAATCCGTTCGGAGTCTAAGAGGACGATGGATGCAAGGTATGATTTAACGAACATACGGTGTACATCGAAGAGCAATTTAATTTAAGAAAAATGTTACATTTTTTACTATATCCAAATTAAAGCATACAAAAATATTGAAAACAAGATAATTTTAAATAAATAAACATATAATTTTAATTATTTTAACACACGCTTATAAGGCAAGGCTACCAATATGTTTATACAGAGTGATAGTCGACTATATGTATCGAAATAATACTTCTATTCAGTAAAATTCAAAGCTTAAATATCTTAAATATTGAGGGATAGTGGGATCATTTTAAGGTACAGCTGTTTGGTTGGTTGTATTTCAATCCTATTTTAATTCCATAACACTGCAATAAAACCTAAGTTCATGTTTCTAGTCATATGCTCGCTACCAGTTTTTTTACTTTAACTACTTTTGCTGTAAAAGTAAAAAATAAAATACGAATTTGCAAAATTTTGCGTTCAGTCAGAGGAATGTATACAACGAATCCCATTTCTACGCAATTATAGGGACAGCGATCTCTTTATGTTACGTGTCTTCCGCTATTAGGAGAATATTTACACGAATATCATTATTCTAGGTGCATCCGTTTGGATGATACCATTTTGATCCCTCTATTCCCATTTTACCCCTTAAAAGTACGAATTTGGCAAAAATACTTTTTTATTATGAATCTACTGAATTAGATGAATGTGCACACCGATTTCCCGCGGGAAATTTCCCGGGAATTCGCACATTTGTCATTTCCCGTATCCCGGGAAATTCGTACGGGAATCCCGCGGGAATTCAGAAGAAAATTTAACATATTTCTTCGCATATTTTTTCATCATTTCCACAATAAAATTAAAAATGTTGTCTAAAAATTTAGATTACCCCGCTTTTAATCAGGTATGTCAAATATTGCAGTTGGATGACAAAATATTTTAAGCTGCGTTCGGACATAGACTCAAAATACACTTTTTCGGATTTTTCCTGTCAAGCCCCATATGAAAAATTGATTCGTTTTATTTTAGCGTCAACTTGTTAAAAATACATTAAATATAAATAATGTGCTCGCGTGCATCATTTTTTTCAAGTGCTGAAGAAGTTATAATCGGATTGTCCCTTTTGGTTCTATTGCAAGTTTAGCGTCACGTTTTATTTTAGCGTCAACTTGTTAAAAATACATTAAATATAAATAATGTGCTCGCGTGCATCATTTTTTTCAAGTGCTGAAGAAGTTATAATCGGATTGTCCCTTTTGGTTCTATTGCAAGTTAAGCCTGAAAACCCTATGAAAATCAACAAAATTTAACCTAAAATGGCTCTCGGTACCAAAATAATAATTCCATCTATTTAGCACTTACACACATTATTAGTAGTACCCATATTCACCGATCACACAGGGTTGCCACCAGTTATTTTTCAAACTGCGGATGTGCTCTTCAAAAAATATGAAATTTCATGATCTGCACGCATCGACCTGATGATGTTCGTACTGTCATAATCTCCTTGTCGCTGAAGGCACACCAAATCGTCCGGTCGCCTTTTGTTAGTATCTCTGTCGTTTATAATCCAATATTAAAAAATTTGCAATTACGTTCACGCTGAAAGCGCAAAAAAGAAAATTGTATCAATTTTCGTTTTATGCAAAAACAGAGTGACAGATTTTGAAGAGCTACCATTTATTCCTCAGTGATGGCACACGCCCTTTTCAACATATAGAAGATTCCGCAACATCATTACTATCATCCACAAAAAGATCAGAATGATTTTCTCTTATGCTGAAAAAGTTATAGCCAAAAGAGTTCAACAACTCCCGAAAGTTACAAGCAAAAATAGGGTAAATTAGGGTAGACCTTAGCTCAGTAGACTACATTAACAGCATAATTTTAAAACTTTAGGATGTTGGCGAGGTTAAACTCGTCGTTTTGAAAATTATGACACTCTCAGAAATATTATATATTGCTCTTAAAGCGGTTAGAAGCCTGAGTGACATGGAATCGTACTATACCGTAGATTTGCCCATATATATTTTATAGGGTTTGTTATCTATATATTTATATATATTTATTTGTTATCTATATATAAAAAATAATTCCGTTCGCGATGGACTCGAAGGGCGTTAATTCAAACTTTGTACATAAGAATATTTTTCTCAGGCTTACTTTAAAGAGGAGCGACATGGAGACGCCTCTTCTGGTACCTCCCACACAAATTGTCCATGTTAAGTTAAAACCGAAATAATTTCGCACGATTATTCGGAATCAGCTTTATTTTGATATTTTATAGTTTTTATAATCATTTTTAGCGTAAAATATGGATGAGTTTGCCAACCCAAAACCTACGTAAAATTAAGCTTTTATAATCTCTATACGGATTAGAGATGGTAGCGTCAGTGATTTTTGACTCACGCTTACGTGAATGACGCCTTGCTTTGAATTTGAATACGACTTGTTTTGAATTTTCTTCGAAAAAAATTGTATATAAAATTTACTTCAATCATTAAGAATATAAAGCTATTAAGTAAACAAAGAATTTCCGATACTTTTACTTTAATAATAGAATAATTAATTGAAATCATTCAGATCAGTTCAGTCTCTTTTTTGAAGGAAGTAAAAAATTAGTAAATTAACTATGAAAAATATACATTTAAAAAAAATTATAAGAAGTATTCCAGAAAAATATTTAATTTGATATCCTTCTCTTCGTACACTCTTCTTATGCTCTGTTCACGCGCAGATATTTATATTACCTATATATACATGGTAAATTGAAAACATTATAATTGAATCACTTTCTAAGTCGATTTAACAATGCCCGTCTGTCTGTCCATCTATTCTTGTACAGGTACAATTATTGTCCGAATATTGGCACAAGCAAATTTGCGGGCCAAGTACGAACGCTATTTAATTTGAAACAAATCGGTTCAGATTTAGATATAGCCCACATACAAATTTCGCTCCCGGTTTGACTTTTTCCGCTGTAGAAACCATATATTTTAACAGATATCAGCTAGAAACATCGATTGTGAAAGTGGGTCAGATAGGTTCTGATTTAGATCTGATTTTCCGCTCTATAGACCATCTATTTCAGCAGATGTTCTTCAAGCTTAGCAAAACACATGTTTCCACTAGTAACAGTTATTGTAAAATTAGCCCACATCGTTTCAGGTTTTAATATAATCCTCACGTTATATTTCATAATATAGTACCCACACAAAAATCGTTACCTATTTCACTTTTACAGCGATTGTAATGGAGTAGAGAGTGGTGGATATCATATAACCGAACCCACCCAACTTTAGCCTTTCCTTACTTGTTTTAAAATGGCATATTAGTACAGAGGGAATTACGTCGTGGGGTATATAAAATATTGTATCAAGAATTGTCAATTTTTGGTAATTTTTTATTACATAACATACTTTTTTGTCCAAAGTAATAAATGTTAAATGTTTAATAAAATAGTTTGCAGCTCTAAAGACATATATTGACATAAGATTTATTGTAGCAGAATCCCTTTCCGAATAAAGGACTTGTTATTCATGCAAAGAATAATAAAATGTATTTTACAACATTTTCATTTATTTTGCACATACTTTTCTGCGTCCGTAACAATATATGTTTTAACACTTCTATGAAACTGATCCTCCAGGATTTTTCCTTATCAAAATTATATACAGTAACTTATAAAGACATAATAATGTCAGTTAAGAACGAAATTAAAAAAATCTTTTACGAAGCCGCAATCTTAAAAATAATTTGTTTTCGTCCTGAAAAATTTGATTTTATGACTTAAGGGGTTATGCGTGAAAACCACAGGTATAACTTCATGATTGATTAGACATACATTTTTGGCATTATCTCATGAGGTTTGAGAATATCGGGAGAGAAACAGGCGTTTGGACCAAAAATACTCAACATAGAAATACGTCACTTGTCGCTCATTTCCGTAGCATGGATTGGGTTTACAAAAATTAGCATTTGCGAAATAATTCTTTATCTATTTTATATTTGATTCACAATTTATTTATCTACCTAAAATTTTTTATCTACAAATTTTGGACTTTTTCCATTCACATTCATAGGCATAGCAATAGATTTTTGCTAGATTTGTTTAAAAAAAATACAATGATTTAAAGCAAAAATATGTAATACAGCTTTATTAATTAATTGACGAGAAGTATGAATATGTATGTAACAACTTAATGACGTAAATAAGAAAAAATATTAATTATCTTACTCTTAAAAAATATAGAGTTATAGATGCCAATGAGAAATTTGACATTAGTAACTTCTGGTTAACTCTAACTGAGCCACATGACCACTGGCGTAAGAATATAGTCAGCAGTTACAAATTATTTTACTAATACGTTTTCGATATTTAAGGTGGGCAAATTGAAAAATCGATCTCAGCCAAGTTGCAACTTTTCAAAAATTCATAAACATTTGGATAAATATTTTATCAACCTTTTCTCTCTACATATTGAAGTTGATTGGCTTATTGTCATGTCTTGAAGACATTTGTTTAGCACCATAGTTTCCGCTGTCAGCGATTCCTTGATTACTAAATTTAATTTGTGTTCCAGACAATAAATAAAAATAATTTTTGCTTTCTTTTATTTCTCTTTGAAGATCATTCTTGTAGACCGACATTACATTGGTACCATCATAAGACTGCCCAATTATTGGAATATTTTCCATCTTATATTTCGTCCAAAAATTCAAAGTAATTTTATGTAAAAAATCGATATCTCTACTACGAACCTAGAAATTGTTCTTCTACTTCGAAGTTAATTGCAAATCTTATAGTAATTACCTCGCCCACCATCAATGAGAAAAATCAACACGATCTAACTTTTTGAGCTATGAGATTGATTGAAGCAGAAATTTGGATTTTTCATCAATCAAAACCTGACACAACAAACATCTCATATTCTACTCGGTACCTTCTAATGTACTTCAAAATGTTTTTCTGAAAAGGATCTGTTTAGCCTCCAGTCCTTACCTTATTAAAATAAGAATACATGTAATCAAAATTGACTGGAATTTTAAATAGTCAATAGTGGTGTTTCTACATAAAGATTTATTGTACAATGTGAAAGTAGATTACGCCGAAATGTAAGCATTTTCAAAAGAAAAACAAGTAAGAAGGCGTTAAGTTCGGCCGGCCCGAATCTTATATACCCTCCACCACGGAGTGCATTCCACAGTATTACCAGCAGATTAAAGTGAAAGTGAACATGCCTAAATATTAGGCGATTGTCAGTCGCCATTGGAAAGAAGCATTTTCAGATACAGACAAAGTGATAAGAAAAGTATAAATTTTAAAGATATCAACATTCGCCCCATTCTCCACCCAAATGTACAAATTTCGAAAAAACTCTTTTTCGAGTCTTCTTAGTCAGAATGTATACACCGAATTTCATTATTTCAACTTCAGCGGAATTTCGGTACGAATTTCGAAAAATCCCTCTATTTTACGTGTCTATGCAATTAGAGGGATGTACACACCGAATTTCATGATTCTAGCTGTTGTCGTATCATTGGTACTATATTTTATCTCTTTGTGTCCCATTTCGCAAGCTAAAACTTTTATTTTCTTTGTGGTGCTTCCAAGCTACAAGAAGAATGTCCGCAACAAATTGTAACTGTATGAAAATAAGAAATTTAATTAATAAGCCAAGGCTACCAATATTTGTATACTATATATATAAAGTAATATAATTTATAAAGTAAATATAAGGGTGCAATCATAAATACCCTAAATATTAGGGGATAGAGAGTGTATTTTCAGATACAGTCGTTTGGTTGGTTGTATTTCCATCCTATTTTAATTTCAAAAGTAAAAATTTTGAAAATACCTTATCTCTCACGTACGCAGTATCAGACAACTTCATGATTCTACCATTTTTTGTCGTAAAAGCAAAAAAATAAAGTACGAATTTGAAAAAAAAAAATATTTTACGTGGCTATGCAGTCAGAGGAATGTATACACCGAATTCCATGATTTTATCTGCGGCCATTTTGTTGGTACCATTTTTATCCCCTTTTTCCAATTTTGCCCCCTCAAGAGTACGACTATCTAAATTCTCTTTTCATCATTCTAGCTGTATTCGTTTAGTTGGTACTATTTTTATCCCCTGTAGCCATTGTATCCCTTGAAAGTACGAATTTGGAAAAAACGTTTTATGTTTCGTGTCTACGCAGTCAGAGGAATGTATACTCCGAATTTCATGATTCTAGCTGCTGTCATTTGGTTTCATTTCATTATTCTAGGTGCAGCCGTTAGGTTGGTACTATTTTTATCCCTCTAACCCCATTTAACCCCTTAAAAGTACGAATTTAGAAAAAATACTTTTATATTATGTATCTACTCAATTAGAGGAATGTACACGCCAAATTTCGTGTTTCTATCTGTTGTCGTTTGATAGGTACCATTTTTATCCCTTTTTGTCCCATTTCGCCCCCTACAAATAAAAATCAATCTATGGTGCCCTTTTATGCTATAAAGGGAATGCGCATTGCAAATATCAAGTAAATACAAGCTAATATGTTCAAAAAACACGCTTAAATACTCTAAATATTAGGGGTATTTTCAGTCCTTGTGAGGGAAAAATTTTTCTCTCTGGGCCGATTTCGTCCACTTTCAATCCCAACCGATCTACAACCAAAAGACACATTTAGGAAAAATTTGAACCTCCTAGCTCATTTCGTTCGGCCGCTATCGTGCTTTCAACAGACAGACAGACAGACGGACAGACGGACATGGCTATATCGTCTTAGAATTTTACCACGACCCAGAATATATACTTTATGGGGTCTCCGATGAATATTTCAAGGTGTTACAAACGGAATGACAAAGTGAATATACCCCCATCCTGGAGGGGGGTAAGTTTTATCCATTACTTAACATGTAGTGAAGCAATATTTTTCTCTGAAATGTCTACACACACGCAGAATTAGATCCCAGTTGTACAATAAATCTTTGTGTGAAAACCCCTAATATTGGCATTGATAAATTTAAAAACTTCTAACTGAGGTGTCAACAACCCAATCTTGCACCCCTAAGTTTTGTTCCATTATCTCATTTTAGAGTTTTTGGGACGCATGCTCTGGCTAAAAATGGAACCTGGTGCTAGGTCATTTTGTCAGGCTCAGTTCATTTTCAGTTATTTATTTTTTTAAACTCCCGAGACCCCGGACAACTAAACAATTAGGTAAACCAAAAATATTTTTGCATTAAAAATATTTTTTTTTATTAAAAAAAATCACTAAAAAATTAACAAAAAACGCATTTAATGTGTTTAAATAAAAAATTAAATTATTCAGCCTTCAGTTTAAAAAGTTTATAAAAGACCGCGAGAAATTTTTACATTTTACTAGACTTGAACAAGGCCATATACGTATGAAACTAGATATCGTATGTTTAAAAGCTGTATAATCAATTTGGAAATTAAAAGTCCTGTAAATATAAAAAAGATCACCAAATCAAAGACTGAGTTTCAAAGAGTCTTTTATTCCTGTCGCACGGTATAATAATAGGAAAATAACATAATAATGATTTTATTTAAAATAAGTTTTAATATATTTAAAGCTTCAATAGATTAATAGAAAGTCTATTTCCAATTTACAAATTGATTTGATTATTTTACTCTCAACAGACGTAGCCAACAGAGCATTGTACAAACATTGCAAATGTCTTCTTCTTTCCAACATTGTTTGTCCCAAGGGAGAATAGATTCACACATTTTTGTTAAATACATCCGTACCAATACGATCGCCTTTATTACATTAAATATAATAAGGCCGACAAGTTTACGAACATAAAATCCAAACTGTCTACTTAATTTAAATGTCATAATTGTTTTATACATGTAGATTAGGTAGTTTTTATAAGTCCAGGCCCAATTTCCGGAATTCAGAGACAGAAAAATGAGCACGATTCCCGGGATAACTCTACTTATAGCTCCATCACCATCATTTCAAATATGATCGTATCGATATATCTCGTTTGAAAGCTTATTGATTTTACTATGAGATAGCGGAACTTTGAAAAATCGTTAACCCATTGCAATCGTAAGACCTCTACAAAAGTGAATTTTGACTAGGTTTTCTGGTTAAATCAACATTATCTAGAAATAGGACCGATATTGAGGCATGTAATAATTTACATCATTTTCAAGCTTTCTTTCTTGTTCTTGTTTTATCCATGCTATAAAAATAAATTTCTTTTTAATAAAATTGGTAAAATGTGACCTATTATGGGAAAAATTTTTGAGCATATCGCATGACGTAATTTAGGTCGTTACGAAAGTTCTGAAGCAGGAAAACTTCCAGCCCAATACCTTAACTTTTAATTTCACTATAAAATTGCTTAATTGTAGACGTTTTAAATACTGTCAACAGATAAAAAAATTAAGCATTGTCGTAGTAAAATTAAAATAAGTCGATAAAGTTTATAGAAACAAATTCATAATTTTATAATTCTTTTTTACAGAAAACGACAATTGAAGTACCGTAAATTAAAGTAATAGTGTCATCCCATGAGCTATTCAAACTTGTTATTTCGGTATGTTTTCTTCCGATAGAACATTTAATAACGCCCAATCATTAAAAAACGTGCAAAGCTTAAACACGATCAAGTAAAATGGATAGATATCATAGCTAGAATCTATCAATTTCATTATGGGTAGATGGAAATAAAACGACTAGTACTTCCGGCTAAATAAAACTTAGCGCTGTTTAGACGTTTTGTTCACAAACAAATTCATACGATTTCATTTCAAATAAAATGTCGGTAAATAAACAACAATGCAAAGAACACTTGACAGCTGCAGAGTTACAAGCCGAATCAGAATTATCGGCAGCGGCGGCGCTACCCAGGAACAAATCTACTTTAGCAAAAGAGGTCCAAATAAAAAAACAATTTTTTATGTGGTAGAGGGCATATTTTAGAAGAAAAAAAAATTGGCGGCGACCCATATTTTCCGAGTTACGGGGCCCCGAAATTTCGGAGTTATATTCATCGATATCTTCCAGGATTTTCATCGGATCGGATCAATATGGGTATTAATTGAAAGCTTATCGCAATACTTTTATAACGATATGTATATGTTTTTTCGATCCGATAACCCATTGCGAGCCAATTAAATGTTTTCTGTAGGCGTGTTTACACTTGATGCTGTATTATACATTCTAAAAGTAGTTTATGTATAAACACGGAGACAGAAACATGAAGTTTTATGAGTTGCCGGCCTTTGGCCGGGGTTAAAGATTTTCTTCTCTGGGGTATGTCCAAAACCGGCTACGCAGGTTTGAATTATCTTCTAATTTTTACAGAATATGGTTTAGTAGTTACATATGGAGGCGTTTTTGATCAAATACAATTTTGAAACTTCGCGTTACTAACGCTTTTATAGGGCTGTTTTTCTTTAAGTTGTGATAACAAAAACGTTAATGAAAATTTATTTTTTTGCTCAAAATAAAAAAATATTTCTTCACATTACGCCAATTACAATATAAATATTTGTACCAAAACAAATTTAAAAAATATTTTGTTTTGATTTATTTGGACTTTGCCTCGATAACCATAAATTTAACTTATATTGGATAATTATCCAGGCTAAGTCCAAAATTTTAAAATTTTTTCAAAATTTGTTTTCACGCACACATTGATATTGATATTTATTTTATTGATATTTTAAAAAATAATTTTTATTTTGAGTGAAGTGTTAATATTTTATTTAGATTTTTCTTATCACAGCTTAGTTATCCAGTCTTAAAGAAAAACATCGAATACCAATAATACCCCTGAATTTCCTGGGGTATAATTTTAAAAATCCAGGGATCCGGATTCGACATCCACATTATAACACACTGGCATCTTTCCGAAAGTAGTAGAGAGAAACTGAGTAACATGTCAGACCTGTAAAATTACGTGAGAATAAATGAATTGAATGAAAAAAAAACAATAATAATTGGGTAACAGCAAAATACATGTGTTCATTCTTGAAGGTTTGATATGTATGAATTAGTATTTCCTATTTCCAGTATCATTATTACATTATTACTACTGGCTGTCGTTACTGACTTCCACTTAACACACGAATAGATATACTTAGGTGTGTGCGTGTTTTTGTATTTCTACATTTCTGTCATTCATCTTTAATTGTGGCACCACTATCGGGGTCCAGTGTTGCCAGATACATTCGACCAGAAATCGTCCAATTGGCCTTGAAAAAATCGCCAAAAAAGTAATTCACCCACAGAATTTTCAGATTATTGCTAAAAGTAAGACTAAAATTAGAATTTATTGTGAAGCCAATTTTTGATGTTGTTTAAAAAATGATAAAAACTAAACAACCAAATGTGGCTTCCTGTTTGAAATAGCATAATAATAAGTATGTTTTTGAAATCGTATTGTCATATTCATAACAATTTATTAAAGATTTTTTAATGAAAAATGGCTTAATTGGTTTTTGTATTGTGATGTTGAAATGTATGAAAACGTTTGATAAATAATTATGGTCTAATATTTTGAATCATCCAGAATTCGCAATTTAAGTTATTTGATTTAAATTCATTTCAAATTAAAAATCATTAAATAATCGGTTTAAGTTTATTTGCATGTTGATATAGTAGTTTGTAGTTTCATTTAGTTTACTTAAAATATTAGGCCTGTTCGATTGGGCTTACTAGCTTAATTTTTGTATGGAATTTACTCGCTTAACAAGAAAGTAGCTTGCTACTCTCTCAGTTGTGTTGCCAGATTTTTCCTGTTAATCCATTTAAGAAAAAGCAATGGGTAGCAATGTTGCCACCTTATCAAGTCTATTCGTTGTAAGCTAGTAAGCTCAATCGAACAGGCCTATTAGTAACATATATACCATACTCAAAATCCATTGGATATAATGAGAACAACAATTAATTAGAAGTATCCCGTTGTATATATCAAATCACCAACGGCCATACAAATGATTAACAATTTTGATTTGATCAATTTTGGAGTTCGAAAACCAAATGTATGCCTGTTCGATTGGGCTTACTAGCTTAATGTTTTATGGAATTTACTCGCTTATAGCATTGTCACACTGCATGCGAAATCTAGTTTAAATGACATGAGATCGATTTATAAATGTCAGATTCCATACAAATGTGACATTTGAAAATCGACCTTATGTCATATCAGCTAGATTTCGTATGCAGTGTGACAAGGCTATTAAGGACGCAAATCGTCAATACCTGCTTTTGTCCTTAAAAATCGTAAAAATGACGAATCACCATTCTCGTGGTGTCCTTTTACTTTGTCCTTCTTCAATCATCTCTGCTACTACTTTTTACGCAACCGCGAGAACATGTCCGATTTATTTAAAAGTCAGTTTCGAGTTTGGTTTTGGCTTCAGTAAAAAGATAAAAAATATTAAACATGTATTGTGGAGAGTTAGAAGAATGCTCACGAGTGGAAGAAACGAGAGATCCTACCTTTTTGTAAGATGTGGATAAATATATTACGAATCAAATTTGTGCCATATTATTCATGATATAACTCCTGGTAGTGTCGCTCGAGCAGCTGATTATTTTTTTTCTTTCAAATTGTATACAATATAGGCAGGGTCGTGTGCTGGTGGGTTCAAACCCCCCAGAGAAGTTTCGAATATACATTTGTTAAATCTTCTAGACTTTTCTAGCTACAAAACTTATCATTAGAAAGCTTATCGCAATACCTTTAAAACAATATATTTATGATTTTTCGATCCGATAACCCATTGCGAGCCAAATTGAATATTTATTATTATCTGGAAATAGTACTGATATGGCGATACGTATTTTACACCACACACATGTAGGCAAGATCATGTACCAAAATTTGAGCCCATTTAGGGGTTTAAAAACAGGAGATATTAGAAAACAAAGTGGTGCAAATGAAAAAAGTGAAAAATTAAAATTTCTATATATATATATCGTTTTAAAGGTATTGCGATAAGCTTTCTAATGATACCCATATTGATCCGACCCGATATCGGAAGATATCGAAGAATATACCTCTGAAATTTCGGTGCCCCGTAACTCGGAAAATATGGGTCGCCGCCAATTTTTTTATTTTATTTTTCTTCTTCTTAAATATGCCATCTAACACATAAAAAAATTGTTTTTTATTTGGACCTCTTTTGCTAAAATAGATTTGTTCACATTTATTTATCGCCTTCTGGTACACCCACATATAACTTGGCGTAAGCTTTGATTAAAATAAAACAGCTATAAATTTAATAATACACAATTGTCCCTATCCTAGGAAATATTAAATCTTGTATAACTTAACAGCATGTAGTGATTGATTAAGTGTTTGTACTGAGTGATGGTAAAAATTATAAACTATATACGAAATTATAGAAAATTTACATCCTTATAATTGTTATCTGTTATTATTATTATTATCAGTCCGTTAAATCTGTTTTGTACACTTGAGATTATCCAAGTTTACATTTTTGACTTTCAAATGACCAGTTTTGAATTTTAAATGATGTCTTTTGAATAACAATTGAAAATGGTGTAGTCAGTTTTTAAGAGGCTTTGATCAAAACGCCCCTTTCATTGAATCCGCACACTCCCATATTATTGAATATGTGAAACCAGGGTAGTTTGAATTTGTACATTATTCGTTGCAAAAAATGCGGGATGTGTTGAGTTGTCTTCCTCTTTCAATTTTTTTTCCAATCTGCTATGGTGAAGGAACGTCATAGCGAACAGGAAAGGGTGGAAGGAGATTCTGAGAATTACCAGTAACGATAACCTGTCACTTTTGTCAGGAATTTGGTTTCTCTAAGATCGTTCGTTGATTCGCCTGGCCTTACGTCGTGACAGCGAAGAGAGATAGAGCAACCAAAATTTGAACTAAATTACGCTTTCGTAATTGTCGTTCTAATCGTTGTTACTAAAATCAAAATCAGCTGCTTGTCGTGTAGCAAAGAGAAACAGACCAAATCTATTCCCCATCCGCATTGAGCTTTGACTAAAATAAAACAGCTATAAATTTAATAATACACAATTGTCCCTATCCTAGGAAATATTAAATCTTGTATAACCTACATGCTGTTATATTGATTGATTAAGTGTTTGTACTGAGTGATGGTAAAAATTATAAACTATATACGAAATTATAGAAAATTTACATCCTTATAATTGTTATCTGTTATTATTATTATTATCAGTCCGTTAAATCTGTTTTGTACACTTGAGCTTATCCAAGTTTACATTTTTGACTTTCAAATGACCAGTTTTGAATTTTAAATGATGTCTTTTGAATTACAATTGAAAATGGTGTATTCAGTTTTTAAGAGGCTTTGATTAAAACGCCCCTTTCATTGAATCCGCACACTCCCATATTATTGAATATGTGAAACCATTATAGACGGTCGGGTAGTTTGAATTTGTACATTATTCGTTGCAAAAAATGCGGGATGTGTTGAGTTGTCTTCCTCTTTCAATTTTTTTTCCAATCTGCTATGGCGAAGGAACGTCATAGCGAACAGGAAAGTGTGGAAGGAGATTCTGAGAATTACCAGTAACGATAACCTGTCACTTTTGTCAGGAATTTGGTTTCTCTAAGATCGTTCGTTGATTCGCCTGGCCTTACGTCGTGACAGCGAAGAGAGATAGAGCAACCAAAATTTGAACTAAATTACGCTTTCGTAATTGTCGTTCTAATCGTTGTTACTAAAATCAAAATCAGCTGCTTGTCGTGTAGCAAAGAGAAACAGACCAAATCTATTCCCCATCCACATTGAATGTAGATAATACATATCAATGTATATGTCAAGAGGTAGAATAAGACCAAAGGCCTGTTCGATTGGGCTTACTAGCTTATTTTTTGTATGGAATTTACTCGCTTAACAAGAAAGTAGCTTGTAACTCTCTTAGTGTTGCTGCCAGATTTTTCTTGTTGATTCATTTAAGAAAAGCCAATGAGTAGCAACGATACCGAACCGGCCTCACGTCTATGGACGCCCCACATCTGCCGAAACCACGGCATCACTTGTCGAAACTGCATAATGTTGCTCAAATAATTCCTAAATGCACTTCATTGACATTAATTGAAGGAGAACAGCATATTATATTCCAGACTTCCGAAATGTAACTAATTAAAATGTAACTAAATTATCAATTAATTAATCAATCTTCATTTTGCGAGTGAAAAATAAATACATTTTAAATTTTAATTCTTCTGTTCTGTGGCTTTTTTTTTGTAATTCTAATCGTCGAAATTCACTTCGAAAAATTTATAGAAACCTTTGCTCATATACGAATTTTTGCAACTATGTGCTACGAAATTCATGAAATTGGCAACTTATTCATACTTACACCATTATCCAACTAACTAATTAATTGCAACTAAGAAACTTGTGTAAATGCTACAAATTTCTAAATTGAGAAAAAGAACATGGCGGGATATTTTAAAGTACATAAGAAGCACATGTGTAATTTACATATGCACTAGGGAAATTTAGCATTTACTTGTATGACTTCTGTCAACTCTATATAAAAAGGATTTACAAAGTTGAATTAGGTATTTTTCACAATTTCTTTTTCTGCGTGTAGGTATAATAAACAAAATAATTGTTAGGGGATTTTTATTTGGAATTTCTATTTTGGGAGATTTTGTGTGGACGATTTAGGATAAACGGTTAGAAAGAACCTGGCAACACTGTTTTAATTGTGTCTTATTCACTTATTCACTTGTTGTACGTGTTGTGTTGGGTTGTATACTTTCATCAGTCAGACCCAAATCAAAGTGGAACGACGAGTGGTGGAAGTTGGTTCGTTTGGCATATAAAGAACAACGAACGGCGTATCAAAGTAACAAGTAATTGTACTTTAATTTGCTTTCTATCTTCCTGAATTGTGAATTGGATTTGTTATCGTTACAACTGATTAATTGCAATATGAATTAGCGAAGCAAACGTGTGATTGATAAAACAGCTCGCTTTTTGAAAATCGGCTTATTCTGCTTTCAAATATTCGTAACTATTGTGTGTCAAGGTACGTTTTGTAATAATAATAATAATTGTTTAATTCTTTTTAATTTTTAAAAGAAAATCGTGAAATTGTATGTACAACATTGATGACAACAGTAGGAATTTGTAGACAGAGTAGAGTGCTGTCTGAATATTCATTTCTATTTTCCCCTACGTATATGATCGATCTTGCCTTGCGTGTTTCTTTCATTCCGTTTCGTGTGTTGTGCGGCGGTCAAGGTTAAACCGTGTAGCCAGTTTAAAGTTCGAATGAACCTTTGAATCCAGTTTCGGTAAAATAATCAAAAACAATTCAAATGTATTTTTCAATGCGGACGTGTATAATGTAGTATATACATACATATATATATAATTGTACATTAAATATGCACATATACATGTATATACATAAGTATGCTTTTTACAGCGATTCAGTTTTAAACTACACAAATGAATCTTTATTGACATAAAATCTGGAAGAAATTAGAAAACCGATGTTCACTATAACAGAATATATTAATATTTCCACGGTCGCCTTCTCCTTCCGTTCTGTCTTGTAACAAATAATTCAGCTTTTTTGATATTTCACGCGACAAGTTTTTGTTTATAAAATTGTATAAGTGTGCTGATATGTATGTGTTATGTTTCTGCCCCCCGATAAATTCGTAATACCTCCATAAATTACTCCAGTGCGGTTGTATTCGTATGTACAGAGAAAGATAGTAAAATATATTAAATTTTTAGTCAACTCATGCTTACGCATAGAGTATATGCATACATATGCACGTTTTCGTATGCACACATGTACACCGATTTGATTATAATTCAGCAGACTACAGTTCTCTGTGACCGTATTTTTTTATTTTTTCTCGTAAAAAAATGCAAAGTTTGACTTTGGTCGAGGAGTTACATATCGGCACCTGGAATCCAAAAAGACATAACAGCAATAATAGCAAAACGAGTTTCGAAACTGCGATTTCAAGTGTCAAATTTCAAAGGGATTTGAAATGTGTTTACACTTGATATCGCCGTCAGTGTGATGAGACCGATATGCTAACATCTACTTGTTCGGGATTTCGCGAAGGAATCTTTTACAATATCCATATAAATTGAAAGGATTTCCTGATGAGATTTTAAAAAATGGATTTATTAAGAACTATCCTACAAGTTGCTAGATCTATCAAAAAGTGTGTGTTTAAAATATAATGCACACAGTGCGGCCACGACTGGGAGTGGATCAATTGCAAAATTTATATTCTTTGAAAATTTTCAAAAAATGGTTTGGCCAGATGTGTATTTTATAGGGCAACTACAAAATATAAATAAGTAAAAGTAGTAGCATAATTGGGTTTTCAATGGATTCAAAACCTAAAATTAGAAAAATAAATCGTCAGACTTAGTAATTCCAAGTGGAAATTTTATACACATATTATAAATTATGTGTATCTTTAAAATTAATAATTATGTTTATTTAAAAAACTAACGAGTTCACCCAAAAGAAAACTAAAAAGGGAAATATAATTAGAAAACGCGTTTTTTAATAATTTGTTGCTTGCGGCACTTAAGTTTATAACTTATATTGAGCTCATAGTACGGGGACTCAAATTCCTTTCAAATATAGCCAATTTTCACTTTGAAATTATACTATATCATTATTTTATTTATAGCCTGTATTTCAGACTGAATGCGAAATCAATCGATTTCAAATTTGTAAATAGACCTTAAGTCTTTTCAGCTCGATTTCACACGCAGTCTGCAATTTATGTCCACATTATTTTTTTTCACTAGTTAACTCTTTAACTGGGGGATAGTATTAGGAACATACTGAACATTTTTCATAGAGCGAATTTGCAATAAATTAGTGATTTTTTAATACATTAATTATTTACACAAATATTTTAGATGTTTATCTTCACACTTCCACATTCATTTACTTTCTTTAATAATTTAATTTGTAAAAATTAGTTTTAAAGTGGTATTGGGGTTTGGAACTATTTGTAACGGCTATTGTCCATGCATTCATATTTCAGACACTTTACTTTCTTGTTGGTATCGTTTATTGTTTTATGGAAGCTGTTCAAGAATAAAGCAATAATGAATAGAATAACGGAACAGCACAGAGGTCGAGGTTAATTTAAAATGGTATATTATTCGACAAATAAACAAAGATAATATATTTTTATTAAAATATGTAGACAAAATCATTATCGCTTACTTTGAAAACTTGCTAGCGATCTAAATAAAACACCAATAATTTAGCTAATTGAGCGGTTCCATGTTACGATATATTTTCGAATGTCATACGATTTTGTTGAAAATTGGAGAATGTGTTTGGTATTGCAATATATCGCACCAGGTAACAACTCAAATATAAAAATTTTCAGTAGAGACCAAAAACGGTTTAATGATATACACAATGTCACAAAAGTCAACAAACGATAGTAAATTACGAATAAAATAAGAATTGCTGCTGTGTTACTCAGACACGACAGAGGCCCGCAGTTTTTTGTATTTGGTTAGGGAGGTGTTGTTGTATGTATGTAAGTTGGAGTATAATCTCCAGAAAATAAAAACATATAAAGAATAATATTGAATGTCGTTTGTAGAAAGTCTACAAACATAGTGTATGTACATTGCAACCTCGTTTAAAACAACCTTTGATCACTGCAACAACTAAAATTAGCTAATTTAAAGTTTCTAAAGAGAATTATGCACGAACGTTTTCAGTAAATGTTGCCAATATTTTTCACTTTATCGCAACAGTGTTGTAAATTATTCGCGATCGGAGTGATTATATTTTTCTTTGACAACTTACTAAATTTGTTTTAAGCGAGCCAAATAAAACACCTCTAATTTTGCTAATTGGGGGGTTCCATGTTATATCTACAACACATTTTTGAAGGTCTTGCGATTTTGATGAAAATGAATGTGTAGAGGTCAAAAACTGTTACCGCTAACGATATATGTATTACTAAAAATTATGTCAAGAAAATACAATTAAAAATACGATTTTTTGTCGATAGATGCAAAATTGAACAGAATCTGTTGAAGTTTATTTGGTTTATAGATTATAGAAAAGTCAAATATTGAAGGATATTTGCATTACAAAGGTTCAAATTTATAATTATCATTAATTATTAGAAGAAAATTCCTACGATTATCCTAATTTATTGCGTATATTTCAAGAACAGATTCTTTTATAGTGAATACAGATTCTTTTATAGTAGTCCCTATATTCTGGACTATGAAAAAAGTGGATTTCGATACGATACGTATGCCGTAATTTGGCCCCAGCAGGTTTATTTTTCCCTATTACCCTACTTCGCTGTTGATGATAAAATGAGTTCTAAGTGATAATTTTAAAGAACAGTTTGTGTGGCCAGTACCTCGCGTTTGACATATCATGACATTGTATAGCCAGGAGCCATCCTCTGTCCGCTTATTAGCTGCAGTAAAATTTTCAGTCGGTCCACCGGTTTGACGTCCTAAACGGAACATACAGACAAACAGAAACATTGATTTTTATATATAGATGACAAATGCTTTTATTTTCTAATTTTTCTAAATAAAATCAATTCGAATTAATCGTAACTATGTATAAAATATTTAACAATGAAATCATATTTTATGTTTTTGTTTTTATATTATTTTTATAGTTTTATTTTTCCATTAGAATACATTGAAGAATACTTAAAATGAGTGGTGAAAACATAGAAGAAGTTATATCTGGCGATGAACCATTTTTAGGAACTCTCGATGTAGCTCTGCTGCTAGTGCTGATAGTCGGAGCAACATGGTACTTTATGCGAAGCCGCAAGAAGGAAGAGCAGCCAATACGTTCATATTCCATACAGTAAGTGCTAAAGTAAATGGGTAATAAGCATATAAAAATAATTTTCAATGTTATAGACCTACAACAGTTAGTACAACAACAGCAGCTGAAAATTCATTCATTAAAAAATTAAAAGCTTCTGGCCGTAGCCTAGTGGTATTCTATGGTTCCCAAACTGGTACAGCTGAAGAATTTGCTGGACGTTTGGCAAAAGAAGGTTTGCGATACCGTATGAAGGGTATGGTCGCTGATCCGGAAGAATGTGATATGGTAAATAATTACTTTATTTTACAAAAAATGCACAAATTTGACATTATTTGTTTTCAATATTATTTCACAGGAAGAATTACTTCAAATGAAGGATATTACAAATTCACTGGCTGTTTTCTGTTTGGCAACTTACGGCGAAGGCGATCCAACCGATAATGCAATGGAATTCTATGAATGGATCACCAGTGGTGATGTTGACCTATCTGGGTTAAATTATGCTGTGAGTATTTATTATCAAATAGTTACATTCGTGTTATAAAATCCATTTGGGCTGGATTTTATTGAGATTTGTAAATACTTGACTTGAGCTCAAATATTCACGTAACTTAAGGCCATTTTGCATATAAACTCTGTAGATATATTCAGGGTCATATCAATTTTATTGGGTATGTGATGGCTTTCACTTTAGGTGAAAGTGGAAGAATATTACGAAATATGTAGGGGTGATGACTTCCACTTTTAGGTCAGTTTTGTCATTTTTCTTTCGTCTGCTGAAGATCTATGGAAAACAAAATTATTGCTGATTTTCATTACTAAAAATCCATTAAAATATAAAAATCACCCAGCGCCACTGTTTGAGTTTATCATTTAAAACAAAAAATTAACAACAAATAGAACGATTTAAAAAAATCATGAATTTTTTGCTAGTTGAACTTTATCTCGTTGAAAAGTTTTTGATGTGCCAAATGGCATATGGTAGGTTCGAATATATATCATATTTTTTATTAGAATGATTAACAGAATGTCAATTAAACGTGATTGTGTCGCAAATTTTTTCACATAAAATATAAATTGTTGACTATTTGCTTCCACGTGGAAGTCATCACACCTACTTTTTTCGAAATGCAAAGTGTAACCAAAAGATTTCTGACTGAAAAACTGGACCTTAGTCTGTCGGCGTATTGTGTGCGTTAAAATTAGTTGCTGCGATGTTTTAAAATGATAAACATCGATGCTCTAAAACATTGATGTGTTTTTGTATCACAGTCTTGCCCCAGCGACTAGCTAAAAAGTGACTGCTTGTATGTCTGGATTTAAGTAACGTAGCAATTAGGGTTTGCATCCCGGGATTTCCTGCGAGAAATTTCCCGGGAATTCGGACATTTTTCATTTCCCGTATCCCGGGAAATTCGTACGGGAAATTCGTGCGGGAATCCCGCGGGAATTCAGAAGAACATTTTACATATTTCTTCACATACTTTTTCCATCATTTCCACAATAAAATTAAAAATGTATACAAATTTAGATTACCTCGCTTTTAATCAGGTATGCCAAATATTAAAGTTGGATGACAAAATATTTTTAAGCTGCGTTCGGACATAGACTCAAAATACACTTTTTCGGATTTTTCCTGTCAAGATCCATATGAAAAATTGATAATGCGGGAAAAGTAGATTTTAGGCTTGTATCCGAACGCCGAAAATAAAGAATTTAAAGTTTTCGAAGCGACAGGACAAATAACAAACATTTCTTTTAATGATCTACTGACTATTAATGTGAACGATCATTCTCCGTCGCGTCCACATTTTCCAATAAAATAAGAAATATCTGATCTTTAATTAATTTTTAAACTTTAGCCTTTTATTAATTTATCAGTTTCTTAACTGGTATAATACTGTTACGCCTTTCACAACTGGTATAAAGACAAAGTTCGTAGTTTATCACCGACAACTACACTATGCTTAGTTTTGTGTTCTGTATATGAAAGATTATTTGGAACCACGTCATGAATGAGGAGATCGGTCTGCAAAGTTCAATGGATCTTAATCATAACACGAGACTGAAGGACCCTTAAAATTTTGATATTTCGTCAAATTAGTAATTTTTGTGACTCGGACAACTTGACAGATATATCTGTGAAAACCAAAGATTACCCCGTCCGACTATTGGAGGAGAGTGTCTGTAAAAAATACTTAAAGTTTCATATTTCTATATAACAGTTAAGCATTAGGCACCATTTCAAGTTTTCCCCTTAAAATATGAAGAAATAAAATAAAATAAGGGAGAAAACTTGAAACGGTTTTTATTCCAAGCTAATACCGATAGTACCATGAGATTTGAAGTATTGTTGTATATTTTCCTTTAAATTTACTTTTTTGTATCAGTATCGTAGGTTCGACGTTATCCGTTGAAAATTTATAATCCTTTTAATGACAAGAAGACGAGAAAATAAAAACTGAAAACGTCATTTTATTCAATTTTGGCTACAGTTTCAGACGCATATCATTCTGTTCAGGTCAAGGTGTATTTATATCATTTTGTTGTTGCCGAATTTGTGTTTGCTCTGCTGCAATCACCTTATATAAATATGCTTGGTTCAAGTGTAATGACTATTTTAAAAATTGTCGTACGGTGTTATAGAGATATCGTAAATACAATAGTCTATCATTCGCCTTATTACTAGATTCAAGCCATTAACGTCAAAAAATGATGTTCAAAGGTCTAACATTAAGCAGGGGAGAGGGCAGCAATGGGTTATATCTTGTATAACGTCTACTTTTTTTATTCTATAGGGTTTTATACCTTTAGTGTACCACAGCTATTTGTAAACCGTTTCGTTGGCCTGTGGAATATTACTCAATAGTATTTACGTTACGATTTTAAACAAATATTTTTAATTGCTTTCCGTCATAGCAGCTGGAAACTATATCACTATTCAATGCAGTTAGTTACTCAATCAAACTCATTTAACACATAGCTATACTGGAATGTTAAACTAGCAAGCTTATTGTCAAAATTTGTTTTCTTCTGTAGTTTTTAATAGGCCTGTTCGATTGAGCTTACTATCTTAATTTTTGTATGGAATTTACTCGCTTAACAAGAAAGTAGCTTGCTACTCTCTTAGTGTTGCCGCCAGATTTTTGTTGTTGATTCATTTAAGAAATACCAATGGGTAGCAACCTTTCCACCTTATCAAATATCTTAATTGCAAGCTGTAAGTCCACTCGAACAGGCCTAATGTTTTTTTTCTTGTTACAAAACACAAAACACAATAACTCGAAAACGCCTGTTGTGTTGGTTCGGTAAAAAATGCAATCTGGCAACATAGTAGTTGTTGCAATGTTGATCACAGCCAGCAGAAAGTTAACAAACATTCAAACGTCATTCATGAATTTGACAGTACAATGAGCTATTTAATAAAAAAATTAAATCAGCTGATCGTTTGATTTTACCTTGTTTACTGTGCCATGGTTGTTGTCAAACCGTGACTGTGTGGCTCACTGTTGCCAAATCGAAAGTTTTATTTGTTGAGAGATTTTTTATATGTAAAACCTCAAATATTAAAAAAAAACTAGTTTTTATTCAAGGCTGGATAACGAAAAATTGGGTCAAAACGCATATCCGAACGCGAAAAAGTTCCCTTCGGATTTTGTTGCAAAATACCGTGTGAATGCACCATTAAATAAAACGGGATTTTTAAAAAAATTCTGGCAACACTGGCGTGGCTGAACAATAATAAAGAGAAATACAGATAGCTACTGCAACAAAAGCATTCACTTCGTTGACGTTGCGTTCGTACAGATGTCATTGCCTATTTGTTTATTGTGTCATTTGCTATTAAATATACAATTATCGCGTGTGTTAAGTAAAGACGTGTTGTAGAACCTGTAAAAAATGAGTATCATCATTCGCCAATATCACTGCTGGAAACTAAAATAAAACGATATGTCATTCGCTGTGGGTTCGGCTCTCCTCAAATGTCGATTTACAGGGATACTCCACAGATCAGTATATATGAATATTTCCAACGTGATTTTCAAACATGTTCATTATCAGTCAAGGCTGCCCACGACCGCTGTATTATTTAATTTATGTAACAATCTAAGTGTACACGTGTTGACGCGGGTAATAAGCAGCTTTATGTATGTATATGTTATATAGTTAACCTATCTCAGATAAATAGTAGGTAGCATTTGACGAAGAAATGGTATCAGATGTACATACATTTGTTCGCAAATAAAGCGATAATAAACAGCTGACATTGACAATCTCACATAGCATAGCACTCAGAAAAAACATACCTGGAATTGTCGTATGGTCATAAAATATTTTTGTGTGAAAAATACCGACATATTCAGGACACATTTTGAAATGCCTAAAAGTATTACCGCATTATTTAGTTTTTGACGTTTAAAGTATTCATAATAAGTGGTCAATGAATCCAATAATGCGTTCGGATATGTACCGAAAATCCACTTTGAACGGATTCCGCGTGTCAAACATCACATGAAAAAAAACAAAATCAGAATAACGTGGATGTATATCCGAACGCAGCATAATTATAATGGAATGTTATTTTTTCTTTTTTAGTAAAAAACAATGTCAAATCAACGATTATTAGTTACAACGTAAGAACAAAGTAATAACCGTGTTTCCTTCTATACATTTAAATTTTAACTAGTTTCTTGTATACAGCCAACGAGTAAAGTTTAACCTTTAAAATGTATACAAATTGGATTAGGTTAGGACCAGACTTGTGCACGTTCATCACTCCCAAACACATTGAATTGTATTCATCAGTAAAAATACAATATTTTTATCATTTATCAAATATAATGAAACTACATATGGTACTTAGAAAACTACTCTAAAAACTCTATTTAAAATCTAGTCTCTGGCTGTATATTTTTGCAATATTATTTATTAGTCGCTTCAGTCCATTATTAAATATACTGCGGATTGGTTAAATACTGATATTTGTTATTACGTGTACTGTGTGCTTGTACATGCCCTTACTGCATCTCTTCAGTACATTTCGGTATAACATAAAATATAAATATTAAGAAGACCACTTTTGTATACACACAATGCTAACTGTACTTTCCTTTTTCAGGTTTTCGGCTTAGGCAATAAAACGTATGAACATTACAACAAAGTGGCCATTTATGTCGATAAGCGACTGGAAGAACTAGGTGCAACCAGAGTGTTCGAACTTGGTCTTGGGGATGACGATGCCAAGTAAGTTTTTTGTTGACTTTGTCGGAAGAAAATAATGACTTAATTTAAATTTTAGCATTGAGGATGACTTTATTACATGGAAAGATCGTTTTTGGCCATCCGTGTGTGACTTCTTCGGAATTGAAGGCGGTGGCGAAGAAGTACTTATGCGACAGTTCCGGTTATTGGAACAACCTGACGTACAAACCGATCGTATATACACTGGAGAAATAGCCCGATTACACTCTATGCAAAATCAACGGCCCCCATTCGACGCAAAGAATCCTTTCCTGGCTTCTATCATGGTTAATCGTGAGTTACATAAAGCGGGTGGACGGTCATGTATGCATATCGAATTAAACATCGAAGGCTCTAAAATGCGGTATGATGCTGGTGACCACATAGCTATGTATCCCATAAATGATAAGGAATTGGTAGAAAAACTTGGTGAATTGTGTAATGCAAACTTAGACACAGTTTTTTCATTAATTAATACCGATACTGACAGCAGCAAGAAACACCCCTTCCCATGTCCTACCACCTATCGCACAGCGTTGACACACTACTTAGAAATATCAGCCATTCCGAGAACGCATATTCTGAAAGAATTGGCGGAATATTGCACAGACGACAAAGACAAAGAATTTTTACGCAGCATGGCTTCAATTACACCAGAGGGAAAAGAGAAATATCAAAGCTGGGTCCAGAATTCTTCGAGAAATATTGTTCATATTTTGGAGGATATCAAATCATGCAAACCGCCAATCGACCACATTTGTGAATTGCTTCCGCGCCTTCAACCACGATACTATTCAATATCGTCGTCTTCCAAGGTAAGTTGATTATTTATCTTAAATTTTACTTCAATTAAAAAGTGCAAGAGTTACTTTATATCTTCACGTATCCATGCTAAGCTACAAAATATTTAAATTAAAGTAAAAAGTAAAGGTCTAGATCATTTGATAAAATTTTAAACTGGAATCGTTCTTGATTAGGTTGTAAGGCGTAATTTCGTGCCTTTGAGTCAACGCACACAGTTACTGCTTCACATTTTTCAATTTAGTTTTAAAAATACAAAATGTATCAAAAATGGCACAGTTTTGCAAAAAATATTTACTTTAGACATGGAGTATACTGGAGTGACCATACTCCTACGACCCAGTCAGAAATTACGGACGGACAAAAGTTACCGATGGTACCAAATATAATGCACGTTAAGAGCGCTGACTTGATACGCTTATAAAAAATTAGAAGTGTTTGTTTAAAGCCTCTCATAAAATGAAATCTAAATAGACACTCACAATGATTATAAAAAACCTACCTAGCGCTCACGTTTACACTTTTTTCAACTACATGTAATAAGATGTAAGAAACACAATAATTTGTTGGAAACGATTTTATAACATATCCAAAAAAGCTTATGGTTGTTCAAAGTTAAAATATCATTTTATGTTTTACACTAAAATTGTATTTAACTATAATAATATACATATTTATTATTTAGTAAGCATACATTAACTGCTTGAGTAGCAGAAATATTAAAGTCTTAATATTAACAGCTGAAAGTACAATTTCCATGAAGCTACATATGTCCGCTTATCCATCTAATCTTGTAACCAAACTGCAGGTTTCAATTATTAACAAAATTTAATACAAGAAACTTGCGGGTCAATGACGGATGTTATTTAATTTGAAGCAAATTGGTTCAGATTTACAGATGTCTTTCCCGATTTTGTTCAGATTTGGCACACCAAGACCAAGTCGGCCAATTCTTTAATGGGGGCACATAAATGTCCTTCCCAATTTAACTTCTTAGTATCTAGAAGTCATATATTGCATGTCGACATTGTATGAATGAATGAAAAACACCGTGTTACTTCATATCAGTTGTGGAAGTGGAAAAGATCGGTCCATTTTTTTGGCTTACATTTAATGATGAAAGTAAGGAACTCTCCTCCGTTAATGACCACAGTTTGATATGTGGTCCATAAAGTTGCAAACCCGTTTGGAATGTATCCAGCATTAAAATTGTGCGATACATTCATACTTATGAAATGTTTGTTCCCATAATTCTGTTTTAGAGGCCCTTAAGCGCGGATTGAAGTACCCTGACAAGTCTAAAGTGTTATATTTGGAGATAATCATAGAAAGACGAGCTGTATGAGATGTGGCTCCGTCCATGTTGTTGGATGAACTGTTTTCTACATCTGGCCTTAAATGTAAATTGACTGATATTGAATGCCATTCACATTAACCCAATTTTTTGCAAAATCAGCATTGTCTAATGAAGTGTCGGATTTTTTTGTTCAAATACAGTACTGTACAAATAATGGGCTTATTTTTTTGTAGTAGTGCAATTTACGAAGCAACAACACATATTCCGCATCATTACGAATGTTGTTGTCGTATCGCAAACCACAATTTTTGTGACAACAAAAAATACAATTTTATTACACACATATTGGTTAAACAAATTTAGTTAGTTACATTTTACCACAAAAATATCTTTCTTAAACAAAATAATAAGACGGTTGTCGTTTTTCGTGTATTTTCCATCGAAATTTGTTTATATACACCAATAAGGAAAAACTTGACAGAATGAAAGTTATTTTAGAGAGCACATTTAAAACAAAACATTCTACACATGAAGGAAGTTAATGTAATCCAATTATTTTTAGCTCTACCCCACAAATGTACATATTACTGCAGTTTTAGTAGAATATGAAACACCTACTGGTCGTATCAACAAAGGCGTAGCTACCACTTACATGAAAGAAAAGCGTCCGTCACTCGGCGATGTAAAAGTCCCCGTATTTATACGCAAATCACAATTCCGACTACCTACTAAAGCAGAAACTCCAGTCATAATGGTAGGTCCTGGAACTGGATTGGCACCCTTTAGAGGTTTTATACAAGAACGCCAATATTTACGAGATGCGGGCAAAGTCATTGGAGATACTATACTGTATTTTGGATGTCGAAAGAAAAATGAAGATTTTATTTATAAAGATGAGTTGGAACAATACGTTGAAAAAGGCACATTAACATTGAAAACTGCCTTCTCTCGTGATCAACAAGAAAAAATCTACGTTACTCATTTAATTGAACAAGACGCGGATTTAGTGTGGAAGGTGATAGGTGAACACAAAGGACACTTTTATATATGCGGGTATGTTATCATGTAAAATGTTGGAAATATCAACCTAATTTTGTTCTTTATTTTATCTTACAGAGATGCTAAAAATATGGCTGTTGATGTTAGGAACATTTTAGTTAAAATTTTATCAACCAAAGGCAATATGAGTGAAGCTGACGCTGTGCAGTACATTAAAAAAATGGAGGCACAAAAACGTTATTCTGCTGATGTTTGGAGTTAGACAAATGTATATCATATATAATAAATAAGAATAGGAATTCCTTCGTCAATAGTTCTGTTCTGGAATTAAAAACTTCTATAAATGACATTTAAAATTTTTTATTGCTGTACATATTTGTACAGAAAAGGATACATATTATTCTTCCGGTTTGGGAATATTTTCCATTTGCTGATAGCGTTTCATTGTAGTATTTTTTTAATTTTGAACATGTTTATTGTTTGTCTGAATGTAATTGTAATTAATAAATAAATCATTTTGTATGTTCTTTTTGTAAATTATATAATATTTTGTCTAATTTTATTAGCTGGAATAAAAAATAACTACTATTCACAATACCTGGATAGTATACGGATGTTCAAAGTTAATGTTTGAGTTAACGAACAGTTGTGCGTCTGTTTTTAGCTTTTCATTTGAAATATACCCTTCGATCTCTTTTTATGCGTATTTTTAATGCTGATTTCAATTTATACGGTTTGTAAAATCGATTTGTTTCGAATTTTATACAAATGTTTATATTTAGTGTGAAAGTGGCAGGAATAGTGGCTCGTGGTGAGTTCTAGCTATTACGGTGATTCCCCGTTTTAGTCTTGACTGCGTAACAAAACGCGTACAACGGTAGAGCTTTTTAATATCTTCAAAATAAAAAAAACGCTTATTTTTTTACATTTAACAATTTACTGACGTGACATTCTATAAATGATGATAATTCAAAATTGATAATTTTAGCGAAAACCGTAAACTGAAGCCGCATAACGTTACAGAATATGACGACCACAGAACAAAAACGCCGAATAAAATCGTACAGAGCAAAAACGACGCAAAAAATTTAACAGAGCAAAAATGCAGCAGAGCAGCGTACATGTGACACTCACACATGTATACATGCATGCTCTGTTGAAGATTTCAAGAGAATTGTCAATTGCGTGTGGGCTCTCTCTCTCTCTCTCTCGAGTCGTGATCGGTTGGCTCTGTTGTTATTTTCTTTTTTTGTTTTTAGTTGTCCAGCAAGTCGAAGTGAAAGAAATAATAAGAATGCTTTATTTTCCAAAATACAGGTTTAATATCAATATGTTCTTATTTCTAAAAAACGAAAATATTTAGTAATTTTTGTTTGTAACAAATAAAAATGATGTAAACTTCAAGTCACTTAAGCTTTTGTATGTATACAGTATTACATACTATAAAGTAAAAAAATTTCTTTTTTTTTCTTATAATAATAGAATTAATGAAAATTTCAAGGCTCATACGTTTGTGATATAACAAGTACAAGTAGAAAATATTAGCTTTAATTTAATTACTTAAATACTGGTGATATGAAGCTTTCATAAAGCATTGTTTTGTACTAAATTCATTAATCCATTTAGAGCGTTTCTTATTTTAATAAAAAATTATAATAGTAAATATGAAAAAAAAAAATTAAAAACATAATTAAAAACACTTAGTGCGATTTAGTGTAATTTAGGTAATCCAAACAAAAAAATTATTTCAATAGATTAATTTTGTTTTTTTAATCTCTATAAAAAGTCAAGTTTTCGATAAAACTTAAAAAATTTGCAGCTTCACTTTTTATTCATTTTCGCGGTTAGGCGGTTACGGGATCACTCCCATCACAAACAAAACCATAATCAATGTCTTCTTTGTTTTCATAATTTAAGTTTCCTTTCCAGCTCCTTAGAAGTTATAAAATCTGGGGTGTTCATTTCTTAAAACATTTTTTAGCATCATCTCATTTAAAAAGTATAACTCAAAAATATTTTATTTCGGGCCATAGTTATAACAGTTGCGATAGATGCTTTAGTTTAATAGAAAAATATAAAAAAAAATTGAGATTGTACCGACTCCGAATGATAGGATTAATATCATAAAGGAAGCCAAAAAGTCCGAGCCGAAGTTTATAGTTAAAGAAATGAACACCCCAGATTTTATAACTTCTAAGGAGCTGGAAAGGCTAATAGTAAATCGAAAAATAGATATTAACGGACAAAAAATAAATTGGTACACTATACGAAGAATTATTCAGGAAAAGAGTAATGTATTCCAATTAACTTTGTTTGATGGCAATGTAACGCAGGTAGTGAGTTTGGCAAAAAGAGGTGTACGTGAAGAAGATTTTGAAATGTTGGAGTTGGCTTGTCTGTATCCAGAGGGAAAATCTATAACAAAAAGTAAATATTTAGATCTCCAACAGCTTATGTGCTTCATCCCTGTAGAATGCCGAACATTTTTTGAAAACTTAAATTATGAAAACAAAGAAGACATTGATTGATTGATGGGAGTGATCCCGAAACCGCCTAACCGCGAAAATTAATAAAAAGTGAAGCTGCAAATTTTTTAAGTTTTATCGAAAACTTGACTTTTTATAGAGATTAAAAAAAAACAAAATTAATCTATTGAAATAATTTTTTTGTTTGGATTACCTAAATTACACTAAATCGCACTAAGTGTTTTTAATTATGTTTTTAATTTTTTTTTTCATATTTACTATTATAATTTTTTTATTAAAATAAGAAACGCTCTAAATGGAAAAATGGATTAATGAATTTAGTACAAAACAATGCTTTATGAAAGCTTCATATCACCAGTATTTAAGTAATTAAATTAAAGCTAATATTTTCTACTTGTACTTGTTATATCACAAACGTATGAGCCTTGAAATTTTCATTAATTCTATTATTATAAGAAAAAAAAGAAATTTTTTTACTTTATAGTATGTAATACTGTATACATACAAAAGCTTAAGTGACTTGAAGTTTACATCATTTTTATTTGTTACAAACAAAAATTACTAAATATTTTCGTTTTTTAGAAATAAGAACATATTGATATTAAACCTGTATTTTGGAAAATAAAGCATTCTTATTATTTCTTTCACTTCGACTTGCTGGACAACTAAAAACAAAAAAAGAAAATAACAACAGAGCCAACCGATCACGACTCGAGAGAGAGAGAGAGAGCCCACACGCAATTGACAATTCTCTTGAAATCTTCAACAGAGCATGCATGTATACATGTGTGAGTGTCACATGTACGCTGCTCTGCTGCATTTTTGCTCTGTTAAATTTTTTGCGTCGTTTTTGCTCTGTACGATTTTATTCGGCGTTTTTGTTCTGTGGTCGTCATATATCGTTTTAACCAAATTTTCTAATGTTTTATTTTATAAAAATATAACTTTCTTCTCTTCCTAAAATGCAAAACGCTGTGAAAGTTGAGGGCTAATCACGGGATTCGAAAGGGATAATTTACGATCGAAATCAGTTTTTATTTTCCAATAAAATCAAATAGGATGTTGAGCTAATGTTTATTAGAACTAATGTCGTTATACAGTAAATGATACAGTTTTTACAGTAAATAAGAGCGCATTTCGATCGTAACTTTCTTCGAAAACGTGAATTACTCCCATGTTCTGAGTATCGAGTTGATTTAAATCTGAAAACATTTACTCGGACTTGTGTTTGAAACTTCTGTTTTTCTGCTTCAAAATTAACTTTTCCTATATTTTTTGTATTGTTTAATATTCGGCCCAATTACGGTTGTCGCCGTCGTCGCAATATTGAAGCGAGGCGACAACATTTGTATTATGGTTGTCGCTTTTTGTCGATAGCGACGAAAGATTGCGATTATCGTTGTCGATACAACAGTCGAAGTCGAGTCGATGTTTGAGAATATCTGTCGCCGTGTATTTTTGAGGCGACGTTGATGTTTTACACATATTTGTATTTTTGTACTTCCCGCTTGTGTACTTAGAAGATGTATAAAATGAAAATAACGAGCACGAAACAATTAGAAATTTTAGTTGCCGAAAAATCCAAGTTTGGCAAAAGGGTTTTCCAAAAGCCACGTTCCGGCTAATTTCAAATCGGATTGGGAGGCCATTGCAACAAAATTAAATGCAAGCGGGCCTCCGGTAAGAGACACCGATGGCTGGCAAAGAGTAAGTTTATAAGTTTGTTTTATAAGTTTTTATAATCTTTTTTTATAAAATTTTATAAAATCCTCATAGGTTTGGAAGGATTTAAAATTCAAAATAAAAAAGAAACTCGTGCACAATAAGTGCGAAGCCAATAGCACTGGGGGAGGATTTTTTAAACAAATGACTTTGTCGCCGTTGGAAGAGTCCGTTGCAAATTTGGTGCAGTTCCAAAAGTTGCTTAACCCACCGGGTCATACACTTGGAATCGAAGAAGTGGAGAACATTGACATTGACACAGTTGAATTTGTATATGGAATCGAGCAGGTAGAACCAGCTGACGACGAAAACGAGCATATACAAAGCACCGTAGAAGCTCCTCGACCATCTAGGATAATCGCTGGTAAAAAGCCCTCCAGAAAAGACGCAACTGTTGAATTGTTGAAGGAACAATATAAGCTTCAACATGAACACAACGAAGAGAGCCGAAAAATCATGACGGACATTAACAATAATTTAAAGGAAAGCGTGTGGTTCCAGCGCAAGCGCTTTCAGATTGAAGAAGAGAGACATAAAATGTTCAAGGAACAATACAAGAAGGATGAAGCGGACAGAGAGCTTGAGCGCAATTGCCAGTCAGGCAATGCAAATATGTTTGTTTGCTGCCTAAGCACTCGTCGCTGCACCACCAATATCAAGATCTTCATCCTCGCTTGAACTAAGTAGTAATAGTGCACTTATAGCGTTGTTCATCGTAAATTTAACAAAATTTTTATGTTTTTTAACAAAGACGTTCGTTTGTTTTGCGCGCACTTCAAAATAAAAACAATTTTCTGTCATTTATAAGACAATAACAAAAGAGTGTTGCCAACTTATTTTTTAAACTGTCGATGTCGCTTCTATACCTCACCGTAATACCATTTTAGAAGCGAGGCGACAACCGTAATTGGGCCGATTGATTTTTATGTTGTTTTATGGATTTTAAGACTTTTTAAAGATGTTGGAACGTATTCCCAGTAGGGTATTTTTAGAGTAGAGTATTTTTATGCGGTTTCCGAAGAACTACATTAAAAGAATCTCAAGTGTATTTTGTTTCATTGGTTAATCCCGATAATAATTATTTTTCATTTACTGATAAAACAACGAAAACTAATTTGTGATATTCTATAAAAAATACCATTACAATGGCAATGCTTTTTACGCATACCATTATTATTAGTACTAGTTTGAGTGTGTGCAACATTTATAATGCCTACTATAAGTGATACAGGTAACATATACAATTAAACTATTTGGTAAGTAAATAATAATTACAATATAAAATTTAACTTGTCTAACATGAAATGTAATATTGACTATTATTTAAATATTCAAAATTCAAGCTCAAGTCCAATTTTTTGTGTGTTCTTTTTTTACTAATATTTCGTCATTCTTTGAAGAACATCATTAGGGTACTACTAGAAAAGAAAGCAATTTTTTCGAGAAAAGAAAGTAATTTTCATTAAAACTTTAAAATTGCAATTACCAATATGTGTTTAGTGTTTACTCTAATTTACAGTGGAATTCTTTTGTAATAAAATTGTATTTTTATTGTATACGACAAACATAATATCATTTTCGACACATCAACGACATTCGTAATAAAGTTGATAATTTTCTTCGCATTCAAATAAAATATTTATTTTATTTTATAATGGTACCAACAGTCTCGATTTTTCTTACAAAGGTTTGATTCAACAGTTGAATATCCAAAAATGTGCTTTGGTGGCATAATATTTTCAATTGACTCGGTCCAATTTAAAAACAATTTAAAAAATGCATACATAATAATTTACTTAACATGGCTAAAAAATTAGTCAATCATATTGTAGTATAATTAAAAAACTAAATAAAGATCTTAGAGTGTGTAGTTAATAATTTGCGAAATGCATTCTTTAGCAGAGCTAAAAACTAATCGATCAAAATTATTCTATTTCGCGTTTATCTGTATCCGTTCGTGAGCTGGACCTCACTATAAATCAGGTTTTTTGAAAAGAATTCAAGGTGTGAATTGTGTAGTGAAAAACCCCGATAGGGATAGAAATCAGGTCTGAGCGTTATCAAACAATATAAAAAATTGCAGCACGTTAATATATAACGACCAGATTTCACCATTTTAGTTCATTTTGTTTTTTAGGGGTTGCAACTTTTAAATCTTCTTAACCCATAAAGAGTCCCAAATTTGTTTCCAAACTGTTGGTGCTGAATGTGAAGTAAAAACTTCAATATCGGTTTATTTGCATCGTAAACACATTCTAGTCTTATGCAAAGATATATTTTGGATTTACTTACCTGAAATTTTTTAATGTCGGAACATTGAACATTAGACTACCTTTTTATGTCAAAACGTTCTGCATGTCGCATATAACGATATTTTACGAGGAAGATTTTCAAAGAGAGTCGTAGATAATCACCCTCATTCATGGGATGACTGTTCATCGATAATTTACACAAAATATCATGTTCATTTTTATCTTCAAATCTATATATCGTTACCAAAATATAAAAAAGACTCAACTAACATTTTTTCCATTTTGGTTTAATTAACATTTTCGATTAATATATTCGATTATAATGGTTAAGTATGAAAGCATTGACCAAAAATATTTGTAAACCAACTACTTATTTAGGATATTGTTATTTATCTTAATTAGAAACTTAATTTTGGAATAATAGAATGGGAAATAAAAATAGTATCATCCAAATGGCAGTAGTTTAAATTATGAAATATTCCTATAATTATACATGTTTGCTGATGACATATGCATTTTGCACAACTACAAACATCCATTGGTCTTACGAACACTAATCGATGCCTCGTTATTGTTTGAATAGGCTCGACTTAATACATTCAGTGTTTAAAAGTAGCGATCTGCTTGAAAAAATTATTTTGACTTTTTCTACGGCTACAAAATAATTGCAAAAGTTACAGCAAAAGCTTTTACTTTTAACTTTATTTTTAGTACTTTTATTTTGTTAAATGTGTGATTTTACTCCAATTAGGAAAACATCAATGGCTGCATTAACAGCAGTGTAGCAAATACAATTTTTGGACTTTTCCTTTTGTTATTAATATATGTTGCTACATAAAAGCAGTATTAAGAAATTTCTGTGTAAGGCTGAAAGCTTAATATGAATAATTTTGAATATCTATCATATGAATTATTTTGAATGAGGAAAACTATTTCTATGATGTGGTACAAGAAATTACGTTATAGTACATACAAAAACATTTTAATTTCAGACTTAACTTTAAATTTTGCTTTCCTATACAAATTATAGAATTTATTACGGATGCACAGAAAAATTAAAACAAATAATTCTGAAAAATAACGGCAGCATTAGGCATGAACGATCGATCCCACGAATAACTTAAAACAAAACAAACACACAATTTGTTTTACTGTTAATTTTTTGATCTTGTACCGTTACAGTAACTACATAGTACATGAAATACAATTTGTCAATGCAGCATTTGTGTGTTCTGGTACAAACTGCTGTTTTTGTCTTCAGCACAAAAAATCTTGTGCTGAAAGCCATTAACTTTAGCATAAGAAAATGTATAATTTGGAAGTTTTTGCTGAAATCTCGTCAGCATTTTAAACACTGAATACATTAGTCATAAATGATGAAAAGACACAATTTGTAAGAAATGGGATCCTGAATTGGCAATTTATATAGATGGTAAATTAATTGTTGAAACACAATCTGCTAAGTATCTTGGCGTAAATCTTTTGTATAACCTTTCCTGGGATAAATACATTGAAATGGTGAAGACTAATATATTTCGAGCAACTGGATTTTTGCGAAAATTTAAGTCAAAACTAACAACTGAAAGCAAACTAAAGGGTGTTTTTTATTGGGGTATAGAACTTTAAGTTGGCATCACTTTTTTAACTGGCGGCCATTTTGTCAGCTGTCAAGTGATTAATATTTAGTTTGGTTTGCCATTTCATCATGAACAGGTTGACAAAAGAACAACGCTTGCAAATCGTGCAAATTTATTTCGAAAGTAATGGTTCAGTTCGCGAAGTTCACCGCAAGCTCCGTCCATTTTATGGTCAACATAATTGTCCATCAGAGCAATTAATTCGGTTAACCGTGGATCGTTTTCGCACTACGTTTACTCTATGTGATAATACGCATCCGCAGAGACGTCGAACAGTGCGCACCGAAGAAACAATTGCCGCTGTAGAGCAAAGTGTTGAAGAGGACCCGAATGAATCGATTCGCCACCGTGCACAGCAATTGGAGCTGCACAGCAATTGGAGAAAGTGGTTGAAAATTGGACCTGTAGAATTGGCTATATTCGAGCCAGCCGCGGCGGCCACATGCCCGAAATCATATTTAAACATTAATGGCATAAAATTATCCTTCCAATAAAGCCAAATTGATGGACATTAAAACGATTTTCTTGTGTTTTATTTCAATTCGAAGTTCTATACCTCAATAAAAAACACCCTATACAACGGTATTAGTTAATAGTTACCTTACATATGTTCCAATTGTATACGGATATAAAAATAGCGTTGCTTTAAAATCATTACAATCAGATCAGTCATCTGTTTTATTCTTATTATTCATAAATGACCTTCCAGAGTCTATTATTAACTCTAAACTTTTAATGTATACAGATGATGTAAATTTTTTTTCTTATGATTGGCCAGAATTTTCTCATACATTGCAATTTTCTCATCCATTGACATAAATTGCATGGAACTCAATCTAAGGAAATGCAAACATATGCGCTTCTTTAGATCGAACCCGAGATTTGTCAGGTATAATATTGCAGGAGCTGAGTTAGAGGTAGTTAATTCTTTCGTAGACCTTGGTATTCTAATGGATTCCAAACTGAATTTCAACAATCATATTATTACTATGGTTAACAAAGCATATGGTATTCTTGGTTTCATTAAGCGATGGGCTGAGGAGTTCTCTGATCCTTACGTGACGAAGCAACTATTTACATCGCTTGTCAGGCCTATTCTGGAATATGGTTCCGTAGTGTGGGATCCTCAGTATGGAATCTATATTGATAGAATTGAGTCAGTTCAGAAACAATTTTTGATTTTTTCATTAAGACACTTACATTGGAATAGTGATTTTGTTCTTCCCCCTTACACTAGTAGATTGAAGCTGATCGACTTGCCATCCTTAAAAAGCAGACGTGTTATGTTAAACACCGTGATGGTTTATAAGGTTATAAATGGTGATTTTTCTTCTGACTATATTATTTCTATTATTAAGTTTAACGTGCCATTTAGACCTTCTAGATAATATCAGTTACTTCATATTGATTTTCAGCGTACGAATTATGCTTCCACAGAGCTCATTCGTAGAATGTGTATTGATTTCAATTCATTGTGTCACATCATAGATTTCGGATTAGGAATCGATATAATAAAGTCGAGGATTTTCTCCTGCTTGGAGGTTTAGTTTGTTGTGACATGTTTACTATTTTTGTTATGCCGGCTGTTGATATTTGATCAGTAGCCGGTGTCCACGCTCTACTGCTTAGCCGCCATGGTTCGGACTATGGTGTGTACGCTGTCCCTACGTTATGGGGACGTGGTCCTCTCGGACGGAAGTGGCGGGTGTGAGAGGCGTTGGGAATTTTCATATATGATTTTCCCTCAGATATCAACCTTTCTGTATGAAATCGCTTTTATTAGCATAGAGCTTTCCTTACTCCACTTATCAAAACAATTAAAACAATACTACATCAAAAGAAGGGTACATTTCATAATATCTTACTTACAACATCAAATCAAATAAGAATAAGTAACAAGTAAGGAAATGCTAAAGTCAGTCGGGGCCGCTTTAATTACTAAACCCAGGTGTTTCATGGGAGAAATTTTATGTAGTTCGTATAAATTATGTAGTATACTATAAATTCATCTTTAGTCATATTTAACAAATATGGTAAATAATTGATCCAATTTTCCGACAGACAAATACAAATTATACTGTAGTACTAGGATGAATCGGACCAACGTTTCAATGGAGGCCTATAACAACACTTGGGGCCTGGTCCAAAACATGGACCTATATATTTTTCATTCACGGTAGGTATTCATAGTTGAAATATAACATGATCTGCAAAATTTTATCCAGATTCAATGTAAGATGTGGGTTCTATAGCGATAATAGTGTAAACTGGGGGCCCATTTGTATGGGGACCAAAACATTGACCTATATAACTGGCTTTCAGAGTACGTGTTTCTAGTGTAAATGTAACATTGTGTGGAAAATTTGATCAAGATCCGATATAAAATGTGCATTTTAAAGCAATAATGTTGTAAATCGGATGTACATTTGTATGGGGGCTATAGCAAAACATAGACCCATGCGGCGGTCCACTTTCCCGTGAGCTGTTTCTATTTCAAATATAACACGAACCTGAAAATTTGGTCATGATCCAACGTAAAATACCACTAAAGCAGTAATAGTGTAAATTATAGGGATATTTGTATGGAGGCTATATCTAAATCTGAACCGATTTTCTCCAAAGTCAATACCAATCGTCCTTGGCCAAAAAAGTAACTTCTGCCAAATGTCATGACAATCGGACCACAATTGCGACCTGTAGAGTGGAGTTCAGCTGGTGATTCTAAGTCGATCAGTATACTTGAAGGTGGTTCTAGCTCAATTATTTCTTGGTGTTACAAACATTTGGCGCGAAACTAACTTATAATACCCTAGTCCACGAAGTGGTGTAGGGTATAAAAAGGATTTAAGTTCTGTCGGGCCGAATCTTATCGCATTTTGACGTTTATCATGAACAAGAGTTCAATATGATATTTCTTTGAATAATTAAATTTCCTGTCACATTTTATATGTGATCTAGTAGTCAGCTATTATGGGATCTGAAAGGACTTATTCCTTTTAGATATTACATAACCAGACAGCGGATTTTTATGCAAAATTGTATTTTGAACGGATGGCTATAATTTTTTTTATGTCAGTATATCTTGCATAGCAATATGCATACTTTTTGAGTACTTGAGTATTAACAAGTAAAAACGGCGTTAAGTTCGGCCGGGCCGAACTTTATATACCCTCCACCATGGATTGCATTCCACAGAGTATGTCAGTTTTCGTAGAAGTGCAGTAATATTACAAGAAAATATAATTTTTTTAATATAGGCAAACCAAAACAAATACAAATATTGAAAAAATAATTTTATAAATAAATATAATATTTTAATTATTTCAAACCATTATTTATTTCAAATCAAAAAATAAATATTCTTATATTTATATTTTCAAAAAGCTTAAATACCATAAATATTGGTAGATAGTGGGTGCTACAGTTGGTTGTATTTCCATTCTATTTTAATTCCAAAAGTACCAAAAAATCCATTATCAGACGAACATAGTGCAAAATATTTTTACCCCCTTTTTCTATTTTGTCCCCAAAAAGTACGAATTTCGAAAAATCCGTTTATTTTCCGTGTATACACAGTGATGTCTACGTAGTCAAAGGAATGTATACTTCGAATTTCATGACTCTAGCTGCGGTCATTTGGTTGGTACTATTTTTATCCCCTTTTTCTATTTTGTCCCCAAAAAATACGAATTTCGAAAAATCGGTTTATTTTCCGTGTGTACACAGTCAGAGGAATGTATATTCCGAATTTCATCACTCTAGCTGCGTTCTTTTGATTGGTATTATTTTTATCCCCTTTTTTCATTTTAACCCCAAAAAGTACGAATTTTGAAAAATCCGTGTATTTTACTTGTCTATGCAATCAGAGGAATGTATACACCGAATTTCATTATTCTAGGTACAGCCGTTATGTTGGTACCATTTTTATCCCTCTTTTCCCATTTTACCCCTTAAAAGTACGAATTTGAAAAAAATACTTTTATATCATGTATCTACTCAATTAGAGGAATGTACACGCCGAATTTCGTGTTTCTAGCTGTTTTCTAATGTGTACCATTTTTATCCCTTTTTTGCCCCATTTCACCCCCTACAAATAAGAATCACTTTATGGTGCAGTTTTTTGCTATAAGGGTAATACGCATACCAAATATCAAGCAAATATAAACAGACATATTCAAAAAACATGCTTAAATATGCTAAAATAGTAGGGATTATTATGGGTATTTTTAGTCCTTGTGAGGGAAAATTTTTTCCCTTTGGGCCGATTTCGCCCCATTTCAATCCCAACCGATCTACGACTATAAGACGCATTTATGGAAAATTTGGACGTCCTAGCTCCTTTCGTTTAGATGCTAGCGTGCTTTCAACAGACGGACAGACGGACTGACGGACGGACGGACGGACATGGCTAGATCGTCTTAGAATTTTATGACGATCAAGAATATATATACTTTATAGGGTCTCAGGTCAATATTTCAAGGTGTTACAAACGGAATGACAAAGTTAGTATACCCTCATCCTGGAGGTGGAGGGTATAAAAATGGAATTTGCATAAAAATCCTCTGTCTATACATAACTGGTTACACTATTCAGTACCCGACATAATGATTTTTTCGATTTAACGGCAAATGACACCACTGTGCATTAGTTGCGACTGTCATGTCGCCACGAATCGATGAATATGTTTAGGCGTTGCAAACGTTATAACCAACAAATGAACAAAATGTAGTCACACAACCAATTTAAAATTGCTGCTTTTGAAACACATAAAAGGGGTTATCTGTCATATCTCCCATGGAAAATGATACGTTTAGTTTGTGGATTGGCTGACTGACTAAGCGTTCCTGGCAGTATATATAGAGCTGGGCTATTGTGCGAATTTACGAAAACACTCATAATGGTGGAGATAGTTTACGATAAATCGGTTGTCGTGCTGCCGAAACATTTCACTTATGATTTCTTTGAAGAAATACTGGAGAACGCTCTGCAAGAGACAGACGTTCATATTGAGAGGATTCTTATTAAAATGGCTAGCAGTGCCGGTGAAAACTATTGCAGTTTTATATATCGCGTGCAAGTAACATTCAGTCGAAATGCCGAAAGTCATAAAATTTGCATAAAAATCCTCTGTCTATACATAACTGGTTACACTATTCAGTACCCGACATAATGATTTTTTCGATTTAACGGCAAATGACACCACTGTGCATTAGTTGCGACTGTCATGTCGCCACGAATCGATGAATATGTTTAGGCGTTGCAAACGTTATAACCAACAAATGAACAAAATGTAGTCACACAACCAATTTAAAATTGCTGCTTTTGAAACACATAAAAGGGGTTATCTGTCATATCTCCCATGGAAAATGATACGTTTAGTTTGTGGATTGGCTGACTGACTAAGCGTTCCTGGCAGTATATATAGAGCTGGGCTATTGTGCGAATTTACGAAAACACTCATAATGGTGGAGATAGTTTACGATAAATCGGTTGTCGTGCTGCCGAAACATTTCACTTATGATTTCTTTGAAGAAATACTGGAGAACGCTCTGCAAGAGACAGACGTTCATATTGAGAGGATTCTTATTAAAATGGCTAGCAGTGCCGGTGAAAACTATTGCAGTTTTATATATCGCGTGCAAGTAACATTCAGTCGAAATGCCGAAAGTCACCATGGCACCGCCAATTCTGTGTTGTCAGTTATAATTAAGAGCACACCTATTTCAACGTCCATCGATTTTTTGGAAGACATGAAGGTTTTCCTTAAAGAAAAGATTTTTTATTACTATGTCTTGCCAGTAATGGAGAACTTCATTCATAACAATTCCCGATTTGGTGCAAAGTAAGTTGAGTGTATTTTGATTCGCATCAGAATAAATAAGAAAATATTTGCAGAATATATCACAGTCTAAAAAAGCCTATAAACACATTAGTCTTCGAGGATTTGAGTGTATTAGGATATAAATTGGCTTCCAGGGAATTGGGTTTGGACGAATGTCACGCCATGTTAGTTCTGGAACGTTTAGCACGATTCCATAGCATTTCGGTTGTAGTAAATCAAAAGGTATGTACACAACGCTAGATGAATGAAAATATGAACATCTATCTAATATAAATACTTAATTTTAGGATTCGCAGTTATTGAAATCTTTCGATTCTGGTATATTGGCCAAAAGAGCAGTACAGAGGGATAGTACTTTTTATTGTTTCGTCAAGGCGAGCTGTGAAGCTCTAATCGAATTAGCTAAAACATGGAATGGTTATGAAAGAATCGTCGCAAAACTAGAAAATTATGTTAGAAATCTTCGTGAAAAGTTGATGAAGATGCAAACACCACAGCCGGGCGAATTTGAAGTGCTGAATCATGGTGATTTATGGGTGAACAACGTCATGTTCAACTATGACAACAATTTAGCTCCTTCGGACTTGGTTTTAGTAGATTACCAAATGAGTATATGGGGAAGTCCTGGTATAGATCTCAACTATTTTTTCTATACGAGTCTACCGGTGGAACTGCTTAAATCCAAGAGAGAGCAATTCATACGCTTTTATTACAACGAGTTACAGAGGAATCTAACAGAACTGAACTACAAGAGCATACCATCATATGCCAAACTTCGGCAGGAAGTCACACTGCGAGAACCCTTCGGATTCTTTGCCAATCATTCCATCTATCCCATCATCAGTATCGATAAAGGCATTGCTGAAGATAGTACCTTTGAAAATTTCGCCAATCCCGACTTTGCCAAAAGCAAATTTAAACAAATCCTCTCGCAACAAAAGCTGACAAATATGTACAAGTATACTCTGCTACATTTTGATGAAATGAAAGTGTTTGATTGAAAACCACAATATGATACGTATCAATAAAGTGCCTATATTATGGTGTTGGTGAATTTAAACGCAGCTGCACTTGTTTCAATCAATTTGTTGTCGATGTTTATTTATATACGAGTATGTATTCGTACTATGTATTGCACAGACTGAAATTATCAATGCGCATATAGAAAGCATAGTAATAGCTTATACTAATATATGCATTTCGTTTCAACAGTCTAAGTCCGCGATATGTTTTGTATAAATTACACAACAGCAAAAATGCCATCAAAAGCCACTATATTTTGAAATTCTCTGCATAAGTTTTTTAATTTGTCTTTTGAGATATTTGAAAATGTTGTTGTATGCTATGTCTAAATCTGAACCGATCTAACTCATTTTCACCATAGATTAGTTTAGTTCAATTATAAGGTGCTGTGCTAAATTTAAAGCAAATCGAGCGAATTATGTGGTTTATAGATCAAATCGGGAGCGACATTTGTATGGGGCTATATCTAAATCTGTAACGATTTGCTTCAAACTAAATAAGGTTCGTCCTTGGCCCGCAAAACTTACCTGTGCCAATTTTTTAGCATCAGACAGTAATTGCGACATGTACTTTGATTACAACAATATATGGACAGACAGACAGACGGACAAATCAAAATCATGGTACAATAATTTCACGTACAGTCAATCCCACTTCTACGCAAAGTCAACAGTCTAGAGTCGGTAACACTGTGAAATTCACAGTGAAATTGGAGGATATATGAGATTAGACGTGGTCCTTTTAAATTTTTCAGGGTTCAACCCCCCTCGGAGATGTTTCGAACATATACTTTTTAATACCTTCTATACTTTCTGAAGCAATAAAATATAGAATTTTTAAGGTCTTTTTAAAATAACTCGTCTGAAATGGTAATTTTGCAGTAAAATCATGAAAACATGAAAATTACATAAAAAATCTTGGAACTTCGTTGAATTTCGGACAAAGGTTATGAAAAATACAAACAAACTGAAAGAACTATGCCAATTTCAAGATTGTGAAGTGCTAATTTCGCTAATGGACATCAAATTTTCATTTTATTAATCGGTACCACTTCTTGACATTCGACTAGAGCTATATCTTTAGTAATTTAAAAAAGTTTAGTAATTTTAAAAAGTGTAGATAAGAATCACTATGATATCATAATGAAATCTAAAATATTCTTCTTAAATAAAAGCAAATAATTTGCTTGATGCTTGTAGAGCGCTAAGATGTAACATTTGCGATTGGACATTTTTATGGAGCTGTATCTAAATCTGAACCGATGTGTCCTATTTTCATCACAGATGCAACAACAACGGTTTCTGTTACTTCCAATGTTTTGGGAGTTTGCAATTATAATACAAATCCATTTCGATATGTTCATTTACAACAACTGATGACATGTTTACCGCAAACAAACAAATTTTCCTAAAAAAAAACGATGTTCACGTGTCTAAAATTTCGCTTCTACGAAATGCATTTTTTCTCTGCGAGCTAGTCTCTATTTTAAAATCTACTTTAAAGTTGCGAAACAATAAGAAAAGAGTTTTAACTTACTAAAATTTTTGTTATATTTATCACTTATGTCAAATATTTTTCAAAGTAAGTATTTTTTGTACATATGTAACAAGTATTATTCAAAAGAGAAACAACAAATTCAGTAACTTGGATCTACGTAGGAAAACAAAACTCTAAAATACCAATTATTTGGTTTTTTGGAATTAAAATTTCTAGTTGTTTCTTCTTGCATTTCATCGAATGCAAAAAACTGTATTTATTATTCGAATTTATACATATTTAAGATTATAAAAATGAAGAAACATTTCCAAATATTTCTTATTTAATCGGAATATGCGTATAAAGATTTTGAGTAATCCTCCTGTTACTCATGTCCTATATAAATTAAAAACCCCAAAACTCTTTAGACATCCTATTTAGACCCATACTTTGTCAAAAAGCTTATCCAATCATAGAAAAAATGCGGGACTGAAGAGTTTATCGCCGAGGAATTTGATCGTTTTTTGTGTAATATTTCTTCAAAATATATATCGAGGGCTTATATTCAAAAGTGGCTATGAACCATTTTCTCGAAAATGAGTTTTTGATGCCAAACTATTCTCAGATTTGGATGTCATCTGTCATATAAATTTGGAAAAGATTTTTTTTCTAAAGCCACTTTTTTTTAATTTTCTTATTTGGCTATCCCCTCGCACGTAAGTTTGTGACTGCATAAGTGGCTATGAACATAAAAATAATAGAAACGAAATAGTTCAACAATGGAGCAGCATAAAACCGAAGGTTATAATTCGATTTTGTTTAAAACATATTTCTAATTTAGGGCATATCGTACTATCAAATTCCATCATTTCGCGTTAATAACATGTTGATTCCCCAGTTATCAGGCTAAAATAGGAAAAATGGTGGCTGTAAAGTCAAAAATTGTGAAAAGTATATTTAGAAAAAAAACGGCGTAACTTTTTATTATATTGAGAATACCAAAATATTTGTTTGGCATGTTATTGCTGACTTCATGGGGAATATTTGTGTATGAAAAGTTTCAGAATTATGAATGAAGAAAGTTAAAATATAAGGAACTGCAACGGCGAATTTTGGATTTTTCATCAATTGCAGCGATTTTCGCGACTGGCTACATATATGTTACAAGCGACCAATCTGACGGATGAAGCTGGAATCTTTAAATTCGCTGTGTACATCACAGAAAATGCGTTTTCTATACAACATAGCCAAGATTTCATGAAAAAAGTTATGGAGTTTACAATAAATATTTTTCTTATTTCAACATTCATAGTGCTCAATTTTAAACATACAAAAGTGGCTATGAACCATTAAACCGCGAATACTAGGAAAACTTTTTAATCGTAGCAATTAGTAATCCTTTTTAGATTAAACTGTAGAGGAATGATTAATAATTTCTCTTCAAATTAAGGAGAAAATCAGTTTTTTCGCTCTCCTGAAAAGTTATGTTTTTGTTCATAGTCACTTTTGAATATATGCCCTCGATATGTATGTGTGTAATTTCAATCAACTATTTAAACAAAGTTCTACACTTAGAGAACAAGTTGTTAATAAAAGCGATTGTCTGCTGCCTATCAGCAGACACTTTTCTGCTATTACAGCTGTTTTTTTGACATAACAGCAGTTTCTGCAATCTTACATCACCATTCACACTGCTAAAGAGTTTGCAGTCAGCTAAAATTGGCTGTTGTTAATTAAACTATAAAAATAGATAAGCGTTCATAAGCGAGTTTAGCTCGAATTTTCTTTTATATTAGCTTGGGACAATATGCGTATCACATATAAAAACAGCAAACAGCTGTTTACCATCTCAGCAGATACAAATCTGCTGTCTATTTTTTAACAGCAGAAAATCTGCTCTTTCAGTAGACTTTCTGCTTTCTTTTACTGACATATTCCTTTGAGTGTACTCATAAATGGATTACTGAAATGCAATTTTGCCGACAATGTCTGTCGGACGAATGAATCAAAATATTTCTCGAAGATCCTGGCAATAAAATATGAGTGGTTTCCAAACGCTCCAGTAAAGATTTCCTAAAAAGTTGGTAAATTAACTAAGTATCTGTAATTTATTTTAATTTCACCTTTTTTCCTTGTATAAAATAAAATTTTCCTCAGTTTAAGTAAAAATTTACTCGTTTTGAGGAAAAAAATCAGCAAAATTGTCCTCAGTTTGAGTAAATATTTACTTGATTTGAGTAAACATTGACTTAGTTTTAGGAAATTTTCAGCAAAATTTTACTAAGATTTAGTAAAACTTTACTTAGTTTTAGGAAAATTTTGCTTATATTTAGTAAAAAATTACTAGGTTTTAGAAAAAATGTACATAGATATAGGAAAATTTCAGAAAAATTCTATTTATATTTAAAAAAAATGTACTTGGTTTCCTAAATTTTAGTTAATTTTAACTCATTATAGGGTTAACATTTTTATGAGTGTAGATGAAACCCATTGTAATAATAGGCATGATTTCGATTTAGATGCTACGAAACCTTTTCTTCAGTGTAAGCTATAATATTGTAAAGTTGTTTAAAGGTTGAACAGAGTGAAACGACTACAAATGTTACGTGCCAAATATGTATGTTGCTCGCTGGAACCACTGTGGAAAGCGAAATGCCTTATCCTTATAAAACCTGATCTGAATGTATAATTTTTGGTGTGCAGCTTGGAGAAATGAGTGAATGAATTCATTACTAGATGGTTATGTGTTCTGCGTTATCTCACATAAATACGATCTTCCTGCCTTTAGTTATCCTCCCTTAACGCACGTATGAACGAATAAAAATCTACATGTACATGCGTGTGTGTTCTTCCTTTACGCAGATGATATGTCATCCGTTCGCCCCAACGCACAGTGTATGGTTTTACAGATTTTAGTAACAAGACCTCATTAGATATTCAAATAAGAGATCAAATTAATCTACGCAAGAAAAATGTAAGGGTTCTGCAGTCATTGCAATATGCATAGACAAAAGACAAAACTAGAGCTTCAGTCACGTCAGGACGTAATAGGAAACAAAATTTTGATTTCTCCAGCATAAATTATGCTATTTGCACCGGAAGGAGTATTTATTTCTCGTATCTGAAACGCTACTGACGATCCCACTTTTCAGAATGAACTAATAATCCTTTAGTGTTGGATATTGGTTTCAAATCGAATCACTTTCAAAAATATAGTATTCAATGGCTTCCCGAAGAATAGAATAATGAGATTTATAAATACTTTTTTTGCTTTTATTGTGCAATATTTTTACGTTTCTTCTTTATTAAATAGAACAATAGAAATTAAATTAACGTGGCATACAATAGTCCATTGCTGGTATTGTAGTTGTGGCTATACCAAGATTCTTACAATATATATAAAGACATTATTTGAAGTATATTTTACATAAACATAAATTTCGTCGAACGTAATAAACTTTTGTCACTAAAATTTTGAAACCTTTGTTGTTTGTCCTTTTCCGCAAGTATTATGAATTATTTTTCATTACGAAACTTCTCTATTTTCATTATTATACTATGTATGTATGTATGTTTGGACGTGCCTCTCCGAATAAGATCAGAAAATATTCTTCCCCAATTTAAGTAAATTCATGGTTATATTAAGTTCATCAATTCCACTTGTAGTGTTCCAGAATCACATCAAGGTTCAATAACTTTTTATTTAGCAAACATTTTTGAGTAAAAATTTAAATTAGAATTAGGAAATTTTAGATATTAACATAGAAAATTGGACAATATATATTAGAAATTATTTTCCGATTTAAAAGAAAGCTATTTTTTACACATTTGTTCATAATGCGCAGTTATTCAGATTTTATCAGATTTCAAATATTTTTTAATTTAAAATTCTGAAAATCTCTACTTCGAAATAAATATTTTTCTGTGCGTTATGTCAAAACAAACAAAAAATAAAAAAATACTTTTCCTTTAAATGGATATATAAGAAATGTAGTAAGCATAGTTTTTTCTAAAATGTGGCCAATTTCTTTCTAAACTCAAAAATGTTTACTAGCCTACACAGAAAAAAGTACATCTAATAATTTTTACGAAAAAAGTTTTCAAAGTAGAACAAAATTAGCCGAACAACAATTTAATTGAATTAATTGTGGATGTTAAGAATGTACTAACTTCCCTTGTTCGATACTCGCTTCGGCCAAAATTTTGTTTTGAATTTTCAAACAACTTACAACTTTTTAATCAATATGTGAATTCAATTAACGATTTACAATTTTTGTTCGTCAATATGTACAATACAAACCAATGTCCTTCATACCTGGACTGTCGGAAAGATTTTAACAATCTAATATCTATATTGGGAACACCTACAGAAAAAGCGGACTACTTCGCTAAATTATATGATATACAAATGAAATTTGAAATCAATTTTTGAAAGCTTTTTTCTCAACCAATTTTGCTCAAATTTTGCACACTTAATCATTTCCGATGACAATACAAGGAAATGGAAAAATTTGACCAATTGGACAAAGGGGCGTGGCACCTCCCATACGAAGTTAAAACCTATTATTGAATATTGTCAGTTCTATGACACCTAGAGTGCTGAAATTTTGTGTAAGTGCATCTAGCATCAATGTGCATAGTTGTGCCAAAAATGGGCGGTATTGGAAAAGTGGGCGTGGCACCTCCCATACAAAGTTAAAACCTATTATTGAATATTGTCAGTTCTATGACACCTAGAGTGCTGTAATTTTGTGTAAGTGCATAGTTGTGCCAAAAATGGGCGGTATTGGAAAAGTGGGCGTGGCACCTCCCATACGAAGTTAAAACCTATTATCGAATATTGTCAGTTCTATGACACCTAGAGTGCTGTAATTTTGTGTAAGTGCATCTAGCATTAATGTGCGTAGTTGTGACAATAATGGGCGGTAATGGAAATGTGGGCGTGGTACCTCCCATACAAAGTTAAAACCTATTATTGAATATTGTCAGTTCTATGACACCTAGAGTGCTGAAATTTTGTGTAAGTGCATCTAGCATCAATGTGCATAGTTGTGCCAAAAATGGGCGGTATTGGAAAAGTGGGCGTGGCACCTCCCATACAAAGTTAAAACCTATTATTGAATATTGTCAGTTCTATGACACCTAGAGTGCTGTAATTTTGTGTAAGTGCATAGTTGTGCCAAAAATGGGCGGTATTGGAAAAGTGGGCGTGGCACCTCCCATACGAAGTTAAAACCTATTATCGAATATTGTCAGTTCTATGACACCTAGAGTGCTGTAATTTTGTGTAAGTGCATCTAGCATTAATGTGCGTAGTTGTGACAATAATGGGCGGTAATGGAAATGTGGGCGTGGTACCTTCCATACAAACCACAAATTAAAAATCTATTATTTCTGCTCCTGATAACGCAGTAATTTTTCCTTCTACAAAAGATAACTAAAAAAGAATTTCTAGGCCCAAAAGAATTCTGCTTGCATAAAGCATGGATTTGAAAAAATTTTTTTTTTTTGATTTACTAGTTATTTTACAGTTGGTCTGAATACAAGTCCTTACAATGTTTATCGTTGGTTGCCCGCTATCGTGAACGCAGAACATCGAGTGAAGGAAGCTAATGTGTCGTACTGCATTTGTCGAAAACTGATTGATAGCTTGTTGTGGATGCAAATTAGGGTAAGTATTTTTCTGAGTTTTAGTTATCCCTGAAATTCTAATAAAAATACAAATCATTTTGCACTGCTTTTACGACAGTACAACATTTGGTGGTTTGCATAACTTTGAAAATGTATTCAAGTTGTATCTAGTGTGCCATAGATCTACTATCTGCTGTTGAGTATAGACAGTAGTAAAGAGTGATTTTTTTGAGGTTAGGATTTTCATGCATTAGTATTTGACAGATCACGTGGGATTTCAGACATGGTGTCAAAGAGAAAGATGCTCAGTATGCTTTGACATTTCATCATGAATCGTCTTACAAACGAACAACGCTTGCAAATTATTGAATTTTATTATCAAAATGCGTGCTCTGTTAAGAAAGTTCATTGCGCGCTTCCATTTTATGGTCAGTTTAATCGACCAACTGAAGCGGCTATTCGGGCTATTGTGACTAAATTTCGCACCAAATTTACATTGTTGGACATTAAACCACCAACACGCTTACGTAGAGTGCGAACTGAAGAAAATATCGCAGCTGTATCGGCCAGTGTTAATGATGACCACCAATTTTCGATTCGTCGCCGTTCGCACCAATTGGGTCTCTGTTACTCAAAAACGTGGAAATGCCAAAATTGGACTAAGCGGATGGACCACCTAAGACGCAGCCGCGGTCAACATTTAAATGAAATTATCTTCAAAAAGTAAATGTCATGGACCAATCTAACGTTTCAAATAAAGAACCGATGAGATTTTGCAAATTTTATGCGTTTTTTTAAAAAAAAAGTTATCAAGCTCTTAAAAAATCACCCTTTATTTTGAATTTGGATTCCCATTTTTTTTAAATATTCTTGATCCTTTTCGAAAGATACTTCGTACTCTAATCCATAGTAACCATTTCCATAAAAGGAATATCGATAATACGTACGGCGGAGCTATTTTCTAAACCTTCAATCATCTCGTATCGAAAGAGCTCTTGACGACACGTATCACCCTGATGACCCATTCTTGGGTGTACCTATATTTTACAGCATGCATTGACTTTTAACAAAATTTACTGTTGTATGCCAAATTTCACGAAAATCTCTATTATAGCTCTAGAACCCATATCGAGCATTGGATCTCGATACAATTTTGCAGATCATGTTATATTTCAACTAAGAATACCTAATTTGCAAGTGATCCCACTTTTTAATGTAGCGCCTTAAAAATGGGCCCCATTTTTATTATTACCCCTCTATGACCTACATTTTACATACATTTACATATTATATTATATTTCAACTAAGAATACATACTATGAAAGTCAAATATATGTGTCCATACTTTGGTATAACCGAAATGTGGCTCCCTCCCCATTCTACTCTATTACAGCTCTAGAAACTACATCTGATCTTGATCAAATTTTGCAGGTCATGGCATATTTCCACTAGGAATACCTACCGTGAATGAGAACTATATAGGTACATGTTTTGGGACAGGCTCCAAGTGTTTTTATAGGCATGTCCATTAGAGCGTACCAGGTTACAAGTAAAAAAAAAAAGTTCGCCGTACACCTTCGAATATGAAGTATTATTGAAAGGTAGTTTCAAAAAAATTTTTTTTATTTTTTTATGCCGAACGTAGGGGTCGCGCTTTTACATTTTTCTATATAACTTCTGCATTTATAAACGGATTTTAAAGTGTGATACATCGATGTTTTTGTCCGATTTTTTTGTCTTTGAAGTCATTGAGCTCAAACATGATTCATGATTTTATGCGAGCTTTAATTTTCGATTATTAGAGTGGTACATTAGGGTAGTAGCAACTGAGAAATGATGGGTAAGTACCAGAAGGGGGTGCTTGAGCTCAATGACTTCAAAGACAAAAAAATCGGCCTCGTCGAGACAAAAACATCGATGTATCACACTTTAAAATCCGTTTATAAATACAAGTTATATAGAAAAATGTAAAAGCGCGACCCCTACGTTCGGCATAAAAAAATAAAAATTTTTTTTTTGAAACTACCTTTCAATAATACTTCATATTCGAAGGTGTACGGCGAACTTTTTTTTTGAGGTACGCCCTAATGTCCATTCGAGTCATCCTATTACCGCTTTATAGTCTGTATTTGTCATTTACTTTACTAGGAATACCTGCCAATTACGATATTCTTTAAATTTGAGTAATCAAAGGGACGTATATACGCATGGAGTGGTGTAGGGTATTATATAGTCGGCTCCGCCCGACTTTAGCCTTTCCTTACTTGTTTTAACATATTTTTGATATTTGAATGCAATTGATTCGCCCCATGGACATGATATTTGATAATGGTATAATCACTTTAAGCTTGCAAAATATGGAAGTCCTACCATATATCAATTAGATCCTTTATAACATCATGCTCTATGATTTGATTTGTGACGATATTATCGTACCTCTTCTGTTAGCTCTTAAAAAAGTGTTATATTTCGCTGCAATAACATAAAATTTGGACGCAAAAGCTATACTTATTTAAATACCTTCCTCGCCAAATATTTACATTTTATCGATAGATCGACAATGAAAATAAAAATATGCAAATTATTTCGAACCTGAGTAAATAGAAAAATCGAATAACTACACTGTTTAACAGCAAAAACAAGAAAGAAACTGAAAAAGTCGATCAGTTTTTTTAGTGTTCTAAATCGCGTAAAGAGTACTACATTTTAAAAATATATTTTCTGGATTTAGTACAAATTAGTACAAAATTATAAACAATTTTACATAGAAACGGACGCTACAAAAAAAAAAAAAAAACAGAATTACTTTTGAAGCTCTTATAGAAATATACAAAGTTCAGCGATGTATGAATGAAATTTGAGAGAATATATTTTGTTCGTAGATTTGTGAAATATGAGAATTATCTCTTAGATTTTTTAATTAAGTATAGCTGAAATACGGACGCTACAAATATATCCACTCGTGGTAAACAACTAGTAATTTTCGTTATAACGCTTCAACATTTAATAAAAATAAAAGAGAACAAGTTAGCTTCAAGTTTCATAATAAAAAAGTTGTCGATATAAGGAAAAATAAAGTTAAAAGCTATTAGTGTGGTCTGATTTCATTTTTTTGGTATACCTTTTTTGGGAAATGTCCATATGTAGAATTAAGAAAAATGTCTCTTGTAACATATATGTAGTCAGTCAGAGAAATCGCTGCAAATTCGCAGTTGCAATTGCATTTATTTTAACGTTCTCTATATTGGTTTCTGCAACAATTCTTTTAAATATTCCCTATTTAGTCAGCAATCATACGTCAACAAAATATTCCCCGTGAAGACAGCAATCACTGCCAAAGAAATATTTTGGTATTCTCAATATAATAACAAATAAGGAAAGGCTAAAGTCCGTCGGAACCGACTATATGATACACACCACTTTCTATCCTATTACAATTCAATTCGGTAAAAAAGTGAAATCGGGAAGGATTTTTGTATCCTGTAAAAAAATGTTAAATCGGAAAGGATATCAGTAGTGGGGTATATGGAAACATGGAACGATGTGACCCGCTTTCACCATGTTGTTAATATGTAAAGTTTGGCCAAAATCGGTTAAACATTTGGAAGCAACATTTATATACATGTTAATAAATTTATATCTAAATCTGAGCCGATCTTACCTACCCACTTTCATCATAGGTGTTTTTAGTTGGATTATAATATGTTGTGCCGGGTATAATATGTGGTTTCTAAAGCGGTAAAAGTCAAATATCGACATTTGTATGGGGGATATATCTAAATATGGACCGATATAAACCGCTTTCGCCACTGGTGTTTCTAGTTAGATGTGCTTTATAGAGCGGAAAAAGTCAAATCGGGAGCGACATTTGTATGGGGGCTATATCTATCAAATTAAATAGCGTTCGTCCTTGATCCAGAAAACATACTTGTGCCAATTTTTTTTAAATCGGACTATAATTGCGACCTGTAATTTGACCTGTAATAGATGGACAGACGGACATTGCTAAATCGACTCAGAAAGTGACTACAGCCAATATTTATCCTAGTTTAGCCTGATGACTTGGGAATCAAAATGCTATTAACCGCGAAATGATGGAATTTGATACTGCGATATGCGCTAAATCTAGAAAAATGTTTTAAACAAAATCGTTGTAGAGAATTACAACCTTCGGTTATAAGCTGCTCCATTGTTGAACTATTTTATTTATATTATTTTTATGTTCATAACCTTATGCAGTATGTGACGTGTGAGTGGTTAGACAAATTAGAACAATTTGAAATAATGGCTTATGAATAAAGGCCCACGATATGATAGAAAGTTACGGGTTTTTCTAAAAACACTATCAACATATTTTTGCTGACTGAATATGGAATATTTGACACAGAATAATTTCAGAAATAAATGCAATTGCAACTGCGTATTTTGGATTTTTGCAACAATTGCAGCTTTTTTCGTGACTGACTTCATATAAGTTATAAGCGATATTGGATCTTAATAAACATGCAAAAAATAAGCCGGATAGGTCGCCAGAAAATTATAAAACAAAAATGTCATACATACAAATCATTTTAGCCATATATTGATCCACTGTAAAAAAAATTCAGACCAGCTGGACTATAATTTTATTCTACCAAAATGATCTGCTCAGCAGTCCCTTTTAGCAATATAGGGTCGTTAATCTGTTCCATTCAAAAAGTCGTCATTTGTTGGACAGTTTTATTATTTATTTTATACATATTTGAATGTAAATTTTTTGCCACCCCACATACTAAAGACAGCACATGGTGCTGTCCAATCATTATCGAAATAACAAAAGAATATTTTACTGCCTTGAACCACAGTGCGTGTTGCGTTCTTTGTCAATGTTGGCATCGATTGTTGAATAAAACATACGTCCCATGTCCTCGTCCTCGCTGTGATGAAAATGAAAACGCTCTCTACAGCGAACAAAAAAGAAAGCATCGTATCTGCAAGGTACGAGCATGCAGTGAAAGAGGACAAATGCTGTATTTGCAGCTGTTAACGATTATCTTACCAACAGAGGGAAAACATGATTTAAAATCTCTACACAGAATTCTTATGGAATCGTTTGCCTGCCTTCGGAAGTTAATGTTTTTGAAATCCTACACTGTGTTTACACTGGCAACTGGTGAGACCTTTGAACTCCATTCGCGGCCTTTACAGTTCCACAGTGTACAGAGGATTGAAGTAAGCTTTTTCGAACAACGTGTGTTTCCTTTTTGTGCGCAGGTGGTGAAAGGGGAAATGTGGGTTATTTCTGCAAGCTGGAGCAACGGTTGCAGGGGAAATAATACATGCGAGTCCGAGCAGAAGTTGGACGATAAATCGTTGGAGTTTTCGATTCGGATTCATAGGAGAAATAATACTGAGCGTGAATCAATACACTGAACGACGTTGCATTTGTATACTTGTTAACTTCTGTGTGAAGAGTAAGCTAAGCAATGGAATTTAGGGTCAAATGAAATGTATACAGCTGGCGAACCACATACTCGTATACCCTTGGTAGATAGAATTCGCAGTTTCTTAGGCTTATCGTTACCATAAAGAGGGGGGTTTTCACTAACTTTCGTTTCGATTTCCAAATTCAAAAAACTTGATCCATCATTTTTTTTATTTTTTAAATGAAATTAACAATGAACGATCAATCGGGTATAATTTAGAAATTAGCCCAAAGTTGGCTATTTTTTGTTTAAAAAATAATTAATTTTAAATATTAAAAAAATACCCTTTTTGAAAAAAATGTTTGTCTTTGGACCAACGTAACTTTTTTCCCGCAAAAGAGTTTACACGAAACCAGTCTTAGTGGACTTTTTACCACAAAAAGTGGCGTTAAAAAGAGATTTGCACTGTTTCCACTCATCAAACCTGCAAGGAACCCGGGAGATAGTCCGCCCCAAAATGACATGGAAAAGAACAATTCAAACCGTGGCGTCTAAATCGATAAGCGAATTGAGATACATTACTCGCAATGTGATTAATTTGAAATCATATGTACATTAGGCTGGGTCGCGGTCCATACAAATGGAAAAACAATTTCCAGTCACCCCACGAAAATAAAGTTTGGATTGTTTAACGATGATTTGCAAAATATTTCCAACAAAATGTTTCCAAGAAATGTGAGTTTTTAGCTGTCACCTTGAAAAACCACAAAAAAATTAATATAAACGTCCAATAATACGACAAATGAAAAAGTGCTTCCAATTTAGAAATAAAATTTGACAAAAATCCAACAAAAATGACATGGGAAAACATGATTTTTAGAAGTGTTTTCAGGAGCGTTTAGCTCACAGATGGCCTGACCCAGTGACGAAATATTTAGCATGTCATCATTAAACAATTCAATCTTTATTTGTGGGGGTGACAGCTGTAATTGACTTCCATGACCCATCCTAATGTACATGTATGTACAAATTTGCCAACAATATAAGTGTAAATACTCATTAAGATTTTTTTCTAATTATAAATTTATATTATAAATTTAATTGCGAACATATTTAAATATTATGAATTTGCTTTCTTTATTATGATAAACAATGGGAACTACAGCTAAATCTATACCGAATTTCTTGAAATTCAATAGTCTCCGTCCTTGATCTGGAAAACAAAAATTACGACCTGAACTTTGTCGCAAGATGAAGAATACAGACAGACAAATGCACAAATACATAATTCCCTAGTGGAGGGTATACATATTAGTTTTACTTCGGAAATCTTAAAAGTTTGTGCGGTGATTGAATTATGGTAAAATGCCTTTCTTAATCTGACATTAAATAAAAAACAAAGCATTACTACTTTTAAGAACCATTTATTATTGAAATGAGGTCAGTCAGTGCTAAGAAAAAGGAAAAACATATTTTTAATTCACTTTAAACTATTTTTTTGAATAATTAATATATATAATATAATATATAAACTATATTTCTTTGAGTTTAATACTTAGTTGTACCGTCGACAAGTGCTTTGCACCATTCATTTGGTATTTTGGTCTATGCCTTTATAATTATGCACCAAAGTTCTATATTTGTTATTTTTTCGGTTGTGTGTTTTTTCCACTAAAAATGTTCAATTAGATTGAAATGTGGAGTCTGATATTTTAATTGTTCTAATGGCATGACATTTTTATATAGGATAGTATATAAGATTCGGCGCGGCCGAACGCTTTTAAAGCACACCTACTACTACTAATAATAAACTTATTTTTTAATTTAATAATTCTATTATTACTTTCTCTGCTATTGAAACCACATGTATCAACAGATTCTGGTATACCTTTGCACATTATTTTGACTTTTTCTGCTCTAGAATAATAAAATATTCCTTGGTAACTAATAGTCAAGCTCGAGGACTATTCACTACCATAAAAATACTATCAAAAGGCCGAATAAATAAAAAATACTAAAATAAAAGATTTTGATTCAATTTGGCACAACACGTACATATATTTCACATTCAAAATGTTCTTTCCTATTTTCTAACAAAATGGATAATGGAAAAAACTAAAAAGCGTCCTCAACCACAGGACGTTTTTTATTTTCATTTCCATAAATCAAGGTGTATGATACAAATATGCATAGATATAGATTGAAATTTATTGAAGCGTAAATTACAATTACATATCATGTTCGTAAATTGTAATGATTCCGATGCTCTGATGTTGCTGGAACGCATCTGGCGATTGCACCGGATGACAGGTTGTCACTTTTTAATGGGTTTTGCGTGAAGCTGGATAGAACCATCTAATTTTAAGAGGAACGAATCAGCAGCAACTTTGTTATCATTCCGAGTATTGGGAGCAGGTACAAATTCAAATTCTCGTATCAACTCTGCTATAGCAATTTTCACTTCCATCAGACCCAATTTCATACCTGGAACCAAGAATGAAATATTTTATGAAATGTAATATTTCTAATATAATTTCTTTTTCGCATTAGACCATTGTTTGCTAAATTATATTTTAATACAGAAAGGAATCGAAAGCGATCACTAATCAAATAATACAAAACTTTCTAGGCCCAACACCACAGTCTGTTTGTCCGTCTGGCTAGTTGATATTATTATATTAATATGAAACATTGTATTAATATGTGTTATATTAATGATCAGTAAGGAAATTGTGTATTTTATAAAAATGTGGATAACGATTGAATCGGACTTCAATTGACTTGCAGTGTTAAAAAAGGGAGGCATGTAGGGCGCAACTAAATAAGAAAAAAATTGTTGTGAATTGTTGGATGTTCAACTGCCGTCCTCGTTCTGTACAACCAACTGAGAACACTGCTTACAGCCTCAGAAATACTATAAAGGATATCATTTTAAGAAGAGAGTGGATAACGCCTCAGCAACCCAGTACCCTAATTTTGATATTCAAATTTCACTAAATAATAAATAAAGATTTTGATACATGTATAATTTTTAAACACCAATTTTGGTTATTGATTGAAAATAATAGGTACAACAAGAAACCAATAAAATTATAAAGTCTCTTCCACTGTACTATTTATTTTTCGCACATGCGACCCACGCGTACCACATCAACTGTTATTGAATTGAATATTTCAAAGTTAATACATACCTGGACACATTCTCGGCCCATCCCCAAAGGGCAAGAATACGCCCATATCTCGATACCTTTGGATGCCACCAAATTCTGAGTCAAAACGCTCTGGCCAATATTCTTCGGGTTTATCGTAATAGGTGGGATCTCGGTGAAAGGAGTATGATGATATGTAAACAACATCACCTGGATTCAATTCAATTTTTGAATTATTCAAGTAATTATCCACAACAATAGTCTCGGTGCAAATTTTGAAAAGCGTGGCCAACGGCGGGAATAATCGCAACGTCTCCTGAATACACTGATCCAAATATGTTACTGCCATCAGTTCATCACATGAAGAGGCCTCGGAAACAGTTTCCAAAATATGTCGTAGCTTGCTTTGAACCCTTTGATTCCTAGACACCTGAAAATAAATAATTATGAACGTGTGCCAGTTAACACTTTGGGAATACCTACCATCAGCAAGCAATGGGCTATTACTATAGCTGCCGTCTCAAAGCCATCAATCAGCACAGTGGTTGTGTGTCCGGCGATTTGTATATCATTTAAGTTTTTTTTCTCCTTCAACACTACCAAGTGATTGATTATGTCGTTCAGTGCTCTCGGGCTCTCAATGCGTTTCTGAATAGCATCTGCAACCAGCCGTTTAAAGAACTTGTCGGACACCGCAGGAAAAAAACGTACAGGGCGGAACTTCCTTAACCAAGGCCATGCGGCGGTCCGGCCATAGTAATGGACACAGCGCAGAGCTTGATTCAACATAGCCTCCGCCATTTGATGGACTGTTGACTGTTTACCCACGTCCTCAAAATTATTTTCCTCGAGCCCCCAGATAAATTTTGTCATAATGTCGCTCGTAAAACGATTTGCCAGCTGAAATTCAAATAAATTATAGAATGCTTTTGTATGTGTATCCAGACATAGTTTTGTTACGAACTTCTTTAACGTCCCATACGGTGCCGGACTCTTGAGCATTAATGAATTCAGTCATCCTCTGTGCACTGGCTTTCATTGTATCAAAATATGGACGGATCTGCATAAATTAAAAATTATTGTGTATTAGTTCCTCCAGCATACATTGGAGTGGTTGAATCATGACAGCTATTGGCTAATCAGATGATTGTGGGAATTATATTATTGGCGAAAGAGAGATGTTGCAATGAAATAGTTGATTTGGGTGTTGTTTTTGATGCCAAGTTTTCGTTTATTAATCATTTAAATGTCATCATTCCTAAAGCATATTCTTTGCTCGCTTTTGTGAAGAGAAATTGTCGGGAATTTTCGGATCCTTATACGGCGAAGTTAATTTTTCATCTTTAGTCCGGTCTAAGCTGGAATATGCTTGTATTGTTTGGAATCCCTTTTGGGCTAACCATATATGTAGAATTGAACGTATTCAAAAAAAATCATGAAGTTTGCTTTACGTTCTATTCATTTTACTGAACCTCAACCTTCCTATGTCGATAAATGTAGGCTTATTGGTTTGAAAACCCTTGAGAATAGGAGAACTCTCCTTTCGCAAGCGTTTCTTTTCAAAATTATTTGTGGCTTAGTTGATTGTTCTGAATTACTGGAACTTGTAAATTTTAAAGTTCCTTCTCGCATTTTAAGAAATAATAATGTATTTTTTATTCCGCTTCATAGATCTAACTATTCTGTATTTGAACCAATTGCAAGGGCTTTAAAAGAGTTTAATCGTATATCTAATTTTAATTTAGATTTTTCGAATTCATTAACTACTTTTTGTAACATATTAGATTTAATTTATTTTTAGTATTATATTGTAGTCTGTAAGGAATATTGTATTTCCATAGACTGAATAAATAAATGAAATAAATCCATTTTCGCGGCAAATATGGCTAAAATGATGTTATGACTTTCTTGCGATCTAGCCAACGGATCCGACTAAATTTTGGTTTGTGTATTAAGAACCAATGTCGCTTGAAACATATATGTAGCCAGTCATAAAAATCGCTGCAATTGTTGAAAAATCCAAAATTCGCGCTTGCAGTTGCTTATATTTAAAATTTCTCTGTTCAGGATTCTGAAACTTGTCTGACACAAATATTCCGAATAAGGTCAGCAATCATATGCCATAAAAATATTAAGGTATTCTCGATATGATAAAAAGTTACGCGGGTTTTTCTAAAGATACTTTTCACAATTTTTACTTTACATCCACTATATATCCTATTTTTGCCTGATAACTTGGGAACCAAAATGCTATTAACCGCGAAATTATGGCATTTGATAATGCGATATGCCCTAAATCTAGAAAAATGCTTTAAATAAAATCGTTGTAGCGAATTACAACCTTCGGTTATATGCTGCTTTATTTTTGAACTATTTGATTTATATTATTTTATGTTCATAGACACTTTTGCAGTCACAATTTAACGTGTCGGTAGATAGCCAAATCAGAAAATTTTGAAAAAATGGCATTAGGAAAAAAATTTCTTCTCCAAATTTATATGACAGATGACATCCAAATCTCAGAATAGTTTTTCGTGAATATTTTTCTAATCATTACATATCTTCATAATGCTTCTAAACTCGTCCGGGAGCCGGTATTGGGGTCGTATGTTGACTTTTGTCGGCCACTGTATATCTTTTCTTGAATTCTTCTTCTCTCTTGTATAATAAAATGATTTGTACATTCTTCATTTATGTTTAACTCATTTCGAAGTATGCATTTGCACAATGCAGAAATTAACTATAACTGGAATACAATTTGTTTTTATTTTCGAATATAATTCCCCTGTTAGTATACTTAATATCGAAAATTTTCCGACGTTGTTTTCGAAGCCACAAAATCCCAAAGTCATTCGACAAAATAAATAATACAGATAGACGCATGACATTTGAAGTGTTTTTGACAGATACGGTCACTTTTATTTGACACATATACCGGTATCATAGGTAGCGAATAAGTATTTAAAATGATTTTTGAAATTGTATCCTGTCGAACTTTGTAGTCCTGAGAAGGTGCAACAGCATGATTAACTCCACTTTGCCTATAGTTTCATACTTATATCATCCGGTTCAAGTGTAACGATTTTTTTTAAATTGTCGTACGGTGTTATTAGTTGTTAATAAATTTTAAATTATCAGTTTCCTTTCCTGTAGCTTCGAAAACCTAATTTATATTTTGAGGAAGCAATATTATAATTTTACCAACACATAGTTGTTACTTTAGATATTTTTTAATTTGTTAGTAAAATTGTATATAACCCCTGTTTTCTCCACATTAGCATATCAGGAGAACAGTTTATCGGACTTTATTCATGAAAATATCAAAAATTCTTATCTCAAAATATTACGCCAAAAAATGTTTGCGAATAGACCAAAATCTATTGTTTTTGGAATCTTTTTGGCATGATTCCTATTATTATTCCTATGCGCAAGAGGGGGTAGAATATTTCATCAATATCAAAGAAGGTTAAACAAAATCCACACTGGCTCAATATGATTTCCACCCTGTCAAAGGTTTTCTCAGATGGCTTTGCAGCGACTTTTCAACAACATACCCGGCCTCGCTGCGAAGCCACCTGAAGAAGACGGACGGACATGGCTAAATTGGAAGGAAATCTATGAATAAATGCAGAAGTTATGATCCATTTGCAGTACCCATAAATACCATAACTCTCGATAGGAGTTAAGGAACCAATTCAAACTATGCACATGGTAATATTTTTCCCAAACCTCGGCAATGTTTTATAGACCTTGCACTCACCTCCCATTAAAAACTCTCATTGCCAAGTAATGTTGGACACAAGACTAAACCAAAAGTCTAAAGGCATCGAACTTAAAATTTAGTTCAGTTTAACTCAATCTAGAGCTAACGTTTTTCTCAGTTTAGGATTGAAAATAATAAACTTGTGATGGGAGAGACAGCGGAGGGTACAATATAGTCGGTCCCACTCGATTTTAGCTTTTCTTGCTTGATTCATGTCTAATAAAATTAGATTATATTTATTCGAGATATAAAGGGAGACTCATTCAAAGTATATATATTTTGTGAAAGTAGAAAGTGAATAATAATAGTTCAACTCAAGTTTGTACGAGTATGAATCGAAGTATTTAATTTGGGCTGTATTTTCATTGGACGTTACTTAAAATCCCAACAGAGGGTTGACAACATTCGACATGGCCGAACTTAAATCATTGTATGGTTTTAATTTAGCTCTATTAGTTAGTTAGAAAACATACCCGGTTAGTTGTAAGGGCTTGGGCAAGTTCGGAACGTTTTTCCTTCCACGCATATCCTACTGAAACGAAGGGACTTGCAAATCTCAATTGCTCTACTCGAGGAGATGTCTAGAGTAAGTAAAAATAACAATTTAAGGGAAGGCTTCGTAATTGCGGTTCACCACTCACCCATAAAGATGATTCGTTATCACGAAAGCTTTTGAAATTTTTTGTAAGAATATGCACCACTAAATTCGGATCCAATACAAACAGTTTGGGACTACGAGCCGAAAAGACACCGACACAACTGTGGGAATCTTTGAATTGTCTGAAATATACGCAAGTGTTACTTGTTCATAGGTATTCACATACAGCTTCTTTTCTCTCTTACAAATAAATCTCATGCAGTTCTTCCACCAAATTACAGCTACCTCCGTAGGTTTTCGGAAATGTACCCTTTAGTAGTTTAGGCTTGGGGCCAGAAACACCTCTCACTTTCCAGTAGTTGAAGTTCCATTTCAAGTACAAATACACGACATAACAAAACGATGACAAGAGCAGCGCAATCATCAGCAGATGTGGTAGCATGTTGTCCAGTGACAACTAAGCCAAGGTGATTACTAAACCCGCTCGAGAGAAGGCGACCTCGCAAATTCCATTCGTTTCAAGTATGAACTGATAAAGGCAGAATATTGAAAAGCTTTTACTTAACCCTTTCACGTCCATCATTTTGCTGGTGTATTTTCGAATAAGTGATAATGTTCTAAAACTTCTTGCCAGATAATAAACAATAGACAAGATTTGTACAAGGCATACATGTTCATATAAAGGGTGATTTTTTAAGAGCTTGATAACTTTTTAAAAAAAAAAAACGCATAAAATTTGCAAAATCTCATCGGTTCTTTATTTGAAACGTTAGATTGGTCCATGACATTTACTTTTTGAAGATAATTTCATTTAAATGTTGACCGCGGCTGCGTCTTAGGTGGTCCATCCGCTTAGTCCAATTTTGGCATTTCCACGTTTTTGAGTAACAGAGACCCAATTGGTGCGAACGGCGACGAATCGAAAATTGGTGGTCATCATTAACACTGGCCGATACAGCTGCGATATTTTCTTCAGTTCGCACTCTACGTAAGCGTGTTGGTGGTTTAATGTCCAACAATGTAAATTTGGTGCGAAATTTAGTCACAATAGCCCGAATAGCCGCTTCAGTGGGTCGATTAAACTGACCATAAAATGGAAGCGCGCAATGAACTTTCTTAACAGAGCACGCATTTTGATAATAAAATTCAATAATTTGCAAGCGTTGTTCGTTTGTAAGACGATTCATGATGAAATGTCAAAGCATACTGAGCATCTTTCTCTTTGACACCATGCCTGAAATCCCACGTGATCTGTCAAATACTAATGCATGAAAATCCTAACCTCAAAAAAATCACTCTTTATAAGGTGATCGCAGCAGAGCAAACAAATCAACAACAATAAAATACAATTGTTTGATTCAGGAACTGTCAGAGCAAAATATGTGGGATTTGACAGTTTCGATTACAAATGCAACCAGTAATGCTCCTGACTTCACTTGTTGTGAGAAATTTAATCAGAATCGGTTGAAATATTTTTTGGTTTCCATAATTTTGCTTTCTATAGAGTAAAATCGGGAAAATACTCTACTTCCATACAAAAGCTGAGGATGCATTCCGACATATTCAAAGAGCGCACATAAACAAATAATAAGCATTTATTGCAAAATCGTGCTCCATAGAAACAAGTACAAAATTACCCTCCACCATGGATTGTATTCCATAGAGGCCGTCGATTTTCCTGGAAGTGCAGTAACATTACATGAAATGACAATATTTTAATATAGCCAAACCAAAACAAATAAAAATATTGAAAAAATAAGGCAAGGTTATGAATACGTTTATACTTTACATATGGAAATTATTACAACAAGTAAGGAAAGGCTAAAGTCGGGCGGGACCGACTATATAAATACCGATAAACTTCACTTTCTACCGGAATACAATTCAATTCAGTAAAAAAGTGAAAACGGGAAAATTTTTTGTATGTTTCCTAACCACAGGCTAATTTGTCAAATCGAGAATAATATTTGTATCGGGATTATATCCAAACATGGAATGAAGTGACTAACTTTCGCAATAAGTTATTCTAGTTGAAGTATAACGTGTTATGATCAATTTTAAGAAATTCTCTGAAAGTACGCGGTTTCTGGGGGAACGGAATTCGAATGAGAGCTATATGTAAATCTGAACCGATGTGACCCATTTTCACCATAGGTGTTCCTAGTTTAAATGTAAGATGTTTTGTCAATTTTTAACACATTTTTACCACAGGTGTTTCCAGTTGAAATATAAGGTGTTTGCCAATTTTGAAGAAAATCCATTGAAATATGTGGATTCTAAAGTGGAAAATTCAAATTGGGAGCGAAATTTGTATGGGAGCTATATATAAATCTGAACCGATCTAACATATTTTTATCACAGGTGTTTCCAGTTGAAATATAAGGTTTTTTTTTTGCCAATTTAGAAGAAAATCTGTTAAAAAATTTAACAGAAATTTATCTGTTAAAAAATTTAAAATTTTATTTTATTTTGTTCTATTTCTAGAGCGGAAAAATTCAAATGGGGACCGAAATTTGTATGGGAGCTATATATAAATCTGAAACGATCTAACACATTGTTACCACAGGTGTTCCCAGTTGAAATGGCTTTTTGCGAATTTAGAAGAAAATCTGTTGAAATATGTGGTATCTAGAGTGAAAAGAGTCCAATCGGGAGCGAAATTCTGCCTGTCCATCTATTGTTGTAATCACGATACAGGTCGCAATTATAGACAGAACCCATTGAAACTTTGCACAACGAAGTTTTTCGGTACAAAGACGAACGCTATTCAATTTGAAGAAAATCGGTTCAGATTAAGATATATCCCCCATACGAATTTCACTCCCGATTTGACTATTTTCACTCTAGATACCACATATTACCACAGATTTTCTTCAAATAGAAACACCTGTGGTAAAAATGTGTTAGAGCCATTTTTATCCCATTTCACCCCTACGAATAAGAATCAATAGTGCACGTTTTTGTTCTAGATATATATACTTTATAGGACCTCAGATCGATATATCAAGGTGTTACAAACGGAATGACAAAGTTAGTATTCCCTCATCCTGGAGGTGGAGGGTATACAAAGTTACGATACGGAATATTAAAGCTCAGTTCGAGACAAGTTATTTTTTTTCGAGCCCTCGTGGCCGGCCGAAAATCCAATTGTTTTTTGTTAGTAGTTCGGTCGTAACACGCGTTGCATCTCTGTGAAATTCTCGAAACATGAGATACACAAGATACACAAATGCATAATATCCTATTGAAGGATATCAAAAACAAGATTATGTTTCTAGCAAATAATTGTAATTGCTTTGCGTTCGCAAATTGTTTAGAAACAAGTAAAATATATCAAATGTTTACTTACGAAATGCAATCAAACATATGAAGTGAAGCGATTTTTCTCCGTGCAGAGTCTTTTGCCTGGTCCTTCGATGAACATATGTATGAACATACATATGTACATATAACCACTAATTATATCTTGCCCCGTTGCTGGTCTTGTTGGATATGTTCCACTTGTTTTTGTTTTATTAAATGATGTCACTCAACGTTAACACCTCAAACTTTCACCTCATTTGACATAAAAAGGACAAATTGCAGTACACCCATCCCTCCTTACATACACATCGACCACACATATACGCTCTTCCCTCCGTAAGCCCAAGTCTATGATGGAACAGGAACATAAAAACTTTGATACAGAAGAATGAGCAACAAAGGAAACTGGCAAAGTTAAATAAAAACTGCTGACAACAAAGTGACTTTTACAAATGTCAAATACAATATTGAACATGTTCCAACTTCAACTGCTAACACCATATGTAGACGTGTGTGGACATTAGGGTGAACCGCGTAGAAACAAAAATTATATGATTGAAGTTTCCTGGCTTCTTTTGTATAGATTCCAACGTCGCTGTAGAATCTTAATGTGACCAAGAATTGTTCATATCGATATTTGCAATCACATTAAAGAGCTGAAGAAGCACATATGAAGATGAGATTTTTCAGTAGTGCAAAACACTACTCCTTTGGATGGGGATATCATGTGTCCGCCTTGCATGAGTCCGGTCTCCTACAAAAATATTACTTTTTTTAGTTTTTTATTTTGGTTTGTAATCAATAATTGAATTGAACTGGAATATTCTTCTTGCTTGAGAACATTTTATAGAATGCAAATTTGTTTACAAATGGCATGGTGACATTTATTACTTGGCTGCACACTACCAGTGCATCCTGACAACTTACTAATAAGCGAACATAGAAAATGCATAAAGACAAATTCAACCGGAAAACAGACAGACTAATACCAACTATTCAACGTTCTACGATAAAAATAAAAATCACATATTTATTTCTCGGAAGATTAATAAAACTCATTCACCAAAAATAACATTAAGGAAAGGGCGGGGCCGACTATATGATACGCTCCACTTTCTATCCGAATACAACTCAATTCGGTAAAAAACAGAAAACGGGAGAATTTTAAATCGGAACGAAATAGGTGAAATATATGTATATAGTTTGGCCAAAATCGGTTAAACATTTGTGCTTTCTAAAGCGGAAAATGTCAAATCGGGAGCGACATTTGTATGGGGGCTATATCTAAATCTGAACCGATCTTACCCATTTTCTGCATAGGTGTTTCTAGTTGGATTATAAAATGTTGTACCAAATTTAAATAAAATCGGGTGCAATATGTGGTTTCTGGAGCGGAAAAAGTCAAATCGGGAGCGACATTTGTATGGGGGCTATATCTAGATCTGAACCGATCTTATCCAATTTCTGCATAGGTGTTTCTAGTTGGATTACAAGATGTTGTACCAAATTTAAAGAAAATCGGGTACAATATGTGGTTTCTAGAGCGGAAAATGTCAAATCGGGAGCGACATTTGTATGGGGGCTGTATTTAAATCTGAACCGATTTGCCTGAAATTAAATAGCGTTCGTCCTTGATGCACAAAACTTACTTGTGTTAATTTTTGTTAAGATCGGACTATAATTGCGAACTGTAATTTGATTACAACAATAGATGGACAGACGGACAAACAGACACGATGGGTATATATCGTTTCCTTTTGGAAGGCATAATACTCTCGTGGAGTATATAAAAAATGAACCCCCCTAATGTACATTTGCAGTCTGGTGCAGACAAGCTTAATAAAAGCGCCAGGATGTTATACACGATGGTCACAGTATTCTCTCACCACTCGCCTGTCGTTTACCACACGGACGAAACGAAAGTAATAAAAACACAACAATGTCAATCAGCATGGCACATCTACGTGATCATACACGCATACATACAAACATACATACACACACATACTACATCCACCTTTCTACTTCAAGGAAATGCCCTTCTGACATTACTAGACGCCACAGAAAAGTATCTGTTGCAGAGAAGCTATGAATGAACATTCCTCTTTCATTACGTGACGAGCTAAATTCGACCGTCCAAATTAAGCGGGCATCATAAGAGTTTCCTTCATACCGTGAGTGAGTTTGATATTTCCCGGCATTCCTGGGTAAACCCATAGGACATACCTATATTTGTATGCAGTTTTTTGATTTCCGTTTATACTTATTTTTTTAACTAAAAAAAGTTAGCTAATATATATGCCTGGAAAAAGTATATATGTATGATTGGAAAAAGTGATAACATCTACTGTTCTCCAGCCATTCGCGAGGATAACTCGCGATGATAATCTGTTTCGGACGATTCTTCAGCGCCGAATTATTTAACAATAGTTTCCATAAAATATGAAAATTGCTATTTTCATATTGAATTATTATTATTCGTATTCTTTCTTTATTATTATTCGCATTCTTTCCTTATTGGGTGTTTATTATTATAAAATATCTTGTGTGCCGCTTTGAATTATACATACATAATTTAAAACTCATAAAATACGAATAGACACTATTTAAATATCCAGACTGGATCTTCGGGGAATTTAAGCTACAGTTTTCGCATCTACAGCTCTTTAAGGTCGAGAAAAATGCCACCTTCCAAGCCGGTAATGAAGCCATGCGCTGTTTGATAATTATCCTTGCGTGTTCTTTCATTGGCCGTTAATTCAAAGTGCATAATTATCTGCACAATTGCTGCTTTTGCCTGTGCCAAACCAAATTTCATACCTGTGAAAGAGAGAAGATCAAGACGTATGGAGGATTTAACGTAACAAACAAAAGGTATGGGCATTGTTGTCACATATGTACATATATCCGGAGGTAAGTGTACTTGTGCGTCATAGTAGTAGCAGACCTAGACATATCCTTGGACCATCGCCAAATGGTAAATATACACCCATATCTTTGAATTTTTTGGTGCCTCCATTCTCTTCCGCAAAGCGTTCTGGTATGAACTCCTCCGGCTGCGGAAAGTACTCTTCGTCGTGGTGCAATGAGTGTAAGGAAATGAGACACACATCTCCAGGTTGTATTTGAAGGCAAACACCATCACTGTTTTCAAATGTACAAGTTTGCGTACACAGTTTCGCCATGAACGGCAGCGGAGTAAAAATTCGCAGAGTTTCTGAAAGGACACCATTATAAAGAGTGATGGGAGCGACTGTGGAAGTGATTGATAAATACCTGCTATACATTGTTCCAAATACGGGAGCTTCATCAAAACGTCAAAATCTATCACGTTGTCATGCGAAGATATGTATTCTTGTATTTCAAGCCGGAGCTTTTTTTGTTTCTCGGGACATCGAGCCAGCTGTAATCGAGTAGATACACAATATATGTAAATGTAATTGGCACCTACATTTGTATTTCCCACTTACCAGCAATAGGCAGTGGCTGATCAGGGTCGCAGATGTTTCGAAGCCGTCAAAGTGAAATGTTAGCATGTGTGCTAATATTTCTGTTTCACTAAGACCCTTCTTCTGCCGTAGCTCCACTAGATGTTGAAGAAAATCGCACCTTGAAGAAGTGGTTGGCATCGACTGTCGTACTTTCAGTGCCGTATGGGTTAATTTCAAAAAGAACTGATCCGTTACTTCGGGGAAGAAACGGACATACATCACATGTCGTATGACTGGAAATATGCCCATGACGAAAAAGTATTTGAAAGCCTTAAACGTTTGTGCTATCATTTGCTTTGACATGTTGAGAAATGTAGAAGAATATTGTAGCTGGTTGTCCTTTTCGGATCTATCGAAATTGCCTGCTTCCAAACCCCATACTACGTCCGCCACAACTTCTCCCGTAAAATATAGGGATACCTATATAAGGGCTCGTTTTATAAAATTGGTAACCACTTTACTTAAGCACAATTTGGTTACCTCCTTAGCGTGAATAGTAAAATTTCCACTTTGGACCTTCTTCTTCAAGTACGCAACAAGTTTGCCTCCAATGGCCTCAATGATTGGCATCATAGCTTTAACCTGTAGTGGATAACACAATAAACATTATCTTGGAACAACATCAGACTTTACTTGCCTTGGACGAAGTTAGACCTGGTACAATTTCTGCCCTCTTTACTTTCCAATCAGCTGAAGGCAAGACAAAGGGATTGCTGCCAGATATCGGTTCTTTCGTCCGCTCCATCTGCATTGGGAAGTGACAGTAATGAAACAAATCAGCTCCTCGTCTGTTGCCTTACCCATTTAGAAGATTCATTATCTTGGAAACACTTGAAATTACTTATTAAAATATTCTTGCACATCTCCGGATCTAATACTAAAAGCTGAGGGTTTCTGCTCATGAATACTCCGACAAAACGAGCGAGGTTCTTATACTGCCTGCAATCAAATGGTATCATTGCACTTTTCTCGGAGCCCAACTGAACTCACCTGTAAACCTCATCCAAATCATAAATAAAATTCCGTGACCCATTTATCGTGCCTGGAAATGTCCCATAGAGCGCTCTGGGTACTGGGCCAGGTATCTTTCGTTTCAACCAGTGATCAAAATACCATGTTAAGTACATGTACAAGGCGAAACTGCCTCCACAGACTACCAAAATCAAGCCTAGCGCTGTGTAAAGCATGTCTGAGCTTACAAAATTCCTTTCGTCTGTTTCCTCAATGGCTTGTAAATGTGGACTACATCTTACTGGCAGTATTACCCGCTGTTATAAACGCATTCTTATCATTCGGTTCTGCCCATTGACCGGACCTGCATTGAAACTGTATCTTATCAGCTTCTCTCAAGCATTAACCTAAGAAGACGATTGGCAAAGTATTCATCAACAACTACCAGCATCAATAACTTCAATCACATTATGTAAGTGCACTAGACGGGGTCGAATATATCATACTGAACTTAAGAGTTGCAAAATATCGATACTTTTGACTAAGGTAGGTACTAAATCTTCTTCATGTATGTCATCATCTTGTCTTCTTTGTATAGCCTTCCACGAAGGAGGGGGTGAAAACTCGTCCGCAGCTTATTTTTTTACAATAATCCCTCGAACTTAGATGCGACCTATAATGACACCTTATGTATTGAGTAGTTACTTTTGAGTATCGAGTTCTGACTTAAAAGGTCAGCATTGAGTACTCGATAGCGGTATTCTTTAATATATTGCCTTAACTGACCGACTTAAGATTATTGTGACATAAAGGCAATTTAATGAGAATGTTACGTTGCTACTGTTTTATTTGAAAAGAAAAATCAGATATTGAAAATAGTGTATCATGTTTTGACATTCATCACACTTTACATTAGTAGATTAAAAGATCCATAAACAGTCTCTATCATATTAATTTTCTATACCCTCCATTTTGTCATTCCGTTTGTAAAATATGGACCATATACACGTGTACCATATACCGATTCTTATTGCAGGGGGTGAAATGGGGTAAAAAGGGATAAAATTTGTGTCTATCAAACGACAACAGCTAGAAACATGAAATTCCGGTAATTTAGTAGACACGCAATATAAAAAGTTTTTTTTTCAAATTCGTACTTTTAAGAGAGTAAAGTGGGAAAAAGGATCAAAATGGTACCAACTTAACGACTGCAGCTAGAATAATGAAATTAACATTGGAGCTTCAACATACAAGGGATGCATCCGTAAAAGTGGGCAAACCACGCCCATTATTGTTTTTCACTATCACTTGAACTCTATACCATCCCCCTTAATCCTAATAGTGTAAAAATAGTGGCATCCTAATAGTGTAAAAAGTCATGAATACAAAATGAAGTTTCCAAATTGTTATCCATATTCCCAGTGGCCACTTGATCATGAAATTTCTGCAAACAATACCGTGTTTACGGGACAATCCTTCTAATTATCCAGCAGTGCAAATTGCTGGAGGAGCTGATCAAGTAGATATGTAGTGAATGTAATGTAGTAGTCGTTAAGATCCTTTCTGTTCCACTACTGCCAGTAATAATAACATTTGAATTGTTTTTGCTTTTAGCAAAATCTAACTTTACATTTTCCGTATATATGTGGCTATTCATACATACATACACGTATGTATTTATGTATCTACGAGTACATGGTTGTATATATATATATGTTCCTGTTATGACATTCCCATTCAATTCCACCCGACAAAAACATGTCGCCCCGACTCTAGGTTTTAGTTGGTTTTGTGGAATAAAGTACGAAATGAAAAAATCCTGCATGCATAAATAATTTGGTGTTCCATCCCCACAAATATGCAAATAAGCGTCCATACACACGAGTTGCTGTCTGTGTCTAAATATGTTACAAAACGGTCAGGCGGGTTCCGCACTTCCCTTTTGAGAAGTTGGCGGTACACACTCGAGTGTTTATATACAAATAAAAACATTTAAAGTTTATGTATTTTTGGAAATCAGAAAGAAAATGCGTTGCCTCCAAATGGCGATTGCTTAAGTTCGGCTACCACTGCACCATGTGTTGGAGTCAGTGCCGTTCTAAAGCATGGACAGCTGTACCACCATGAAAAAAATATATTTGCTGCAATTGTATTGTATTTGAGGCAGACTAAAATACTTATTAATTAGAAACAATGCTTTCCAACCATCACTTACACAGTACACCAAAATCGAACATTTTTTCAAACCATGTTACAGATTCTGGATGTTTCGAAATCGCTCAGCTCACGAACGGATAATGATAAAAACAATTTTTTTTGGAGAATGCAAAAAAGCCAATTGTTTGGTGATCGACTGACACCGCACTATTTTCTGTGTTCATAGATTCCAATGTTGATCTTATTTCATTAAATCAATCAAAAAGATAATTTTTCTACTTATACGATTCGTTCGTTCCATTCGTTCATGGACATGATTTTACTCCAATATTTTATGAATGTACTGATTACAAATAATACAAAACAACGCATTACTATTAGGCGTACTACTATTTTCACGTTTTGGCATAATTTCCTCGATTTTTCTGGTACAGTAAATTCATATTTTATCCAATTCTTTATGTAATCGTTTTTTTTAGTTCGGATATGGAGGTTATTGAGTGGCGACGAATACGGCGGTCCAAATTTTCGGTGGGGTTCATATCTGGAGATTGGGGAGGAGGATGGAGCGTTTTTGGACAGTTATAAAGAAGCTACTCCTGGATTAAACGTGATTTGTGTTTCGGATCATTGCCGTGATAAAATTTGAAGCTGTCCTGAACACTTAGTACTTCCGTGTTTGACTTCAATTTTTCTCTTAATATCCTCAGATAACCTTTATTTATAATTCCAAAAAAATGTAATTTTTTCGAGTCTACTTGTCCCCCTAAGCCAAGACGTGACCATTATCAAAAATTGTGAAAAGTATCTTTTAACTCATAACTTTTTATCATATTAAGAAAAACAAATATTTTTTAGCATATGATTTCTGACTTCATGGGGAATATTTGATTCAGAATCCTGGATAAAGAAAGTTAAAATATAAGCAATTGCAACCGTGAAATTTGGATTTTTCAACAATTTAGCGATATTCGCGACAAGCAACATTGGCTTCTAACACACAAACAAAAATTCAGACGGATCCGTTCGCTATATCGCGAGAAAATCATAAAACAAGAAAATGTCATGCGTGAAAATCATTTTTACCATATTTCTCGCGAAAAAGAAATATCCAATTTGTATTTTTTTGTTTACTGTGCCCTACCGCAATATCCACTTTTTGTAAACAAATTGGAAAAAGGAGTTAAAAAATGGTACCAATCTAACGTTAACGAGTTTACTATAAATCTTATTTATATATTTGGAGTGAATAATAGGAAATTTTGAAAACTTTTTAATCGTAACAATTAGTAATTCTTTTTAGATTAAACTGTAGAATAATGATTAAAAATTTCTCTTACAATTAAGGTGAAAATCAGTTTTTTCGCTCTGCTGAAAAGTTGTGTTTTTGTTCATAGCCACTTTTGAATATCTATTTCAACATGCTTTTGCATCATAGTTGTTTAATGTTGTATTTTCACGTCGCTCAATATAATGATCAAAAGCAAGAGTTTATAACATTTCTGCTATTATGTCTCAGATGCGCGAGATATTGAGGAAATTGATTCTGGGTTACTGGGCGCCGCATAACAGTTTTTGAGAGGAACGTTCATTAAAATTGGCACAAGACTGATCACGAAAAAACCAATGGGTTTTTGTCTGGCTAGTAAAATATATTATCGTATAATTGTTTTGCGCCCCGAAAGTACTCCAAAATTGTGAATATTTTACAAATGGTATGGTGACATTTATTACTTGGCTGCTCAATGCCTATAACGGTTTATTTTACGCACCGACAGATAAGCTGCCATGAAATTCAAACATTTTTTTTCAAATAAACGACAGTTTGAAAAAATGCTTATGAAGCAGGATAATGTGAAGCATTTTTGAAACTACATTTTTGAAAGTGAAATGCATAACTCCCGATTTCTGGCCCTTGGCATTCGTCTTCATTAGGGAGTTTTCTTTATACATTTTCATTTCTCGTCGGAGGTATAGTTGCAATTGACACAGTAGTTGGCATACAGTGCAAATAATCACAAATAGTTTATTTTAATTTCCGCTACCAGGTAACTATTTTCCTAAAAGATAGATTCAATTTTATTAAAATAGAATTATTTATGTATTTTGTTGCCCATGTTGTTGGACAGAAGTTACACTTTTTCGGCAAATCATGTTAACTGTTACTTACACAAATATGGATTCTCCTGTGCCCATTTCCAAACTTCTGACCACATGAGGACAGCCTTTCGGTCTGTTCCGTTTGGGTACCTTTTTCTTGTTTGCCATTGTTGAGCAGCTCAGCTTATGTGCTTCGGAAAAGGGTATAACTTTTAATTAGCAGCTTTTCCCTAATCCAGAGCAAGTGAATCCTCTTATAGAAGCCCCCAGACAAACATCTGTTGTTACAAGTGGGATCTGTGTCATTTCGTCTATTTCCATTCACATATGCCGCCTCCGAATAATTAATTGTTTATCTTGTGGTTTTAGTTGAATGGTCCACATTATTCATCAGTGATGTGCTGATATTTCTCGTCATGTGGAAACATGTCCACCTGGGATAAAACACGAGCTAAATAAATAAAGCAAATTAAGTGTGAAATCAAATTGTTCCCCTATTTGTTTAATGTTTTTTTTTCAAATGCAAATCGAAAACCTATTATCATGTATCTGTAGAGGTATGACAGCAACAACAAAGCGGAAAAAAGTGAACCGATTTGGAAGGTGGGTGTGACAAATACCTTATGAAATATTAGTTAAAAACAAGTAAAAACGGTGAAAAGTTCGGCCGGGTCGAACTTTATATACCCTCCACCATCGATTGCATTCCACGTAGAAGTGCAGTAACATTACCGGAAAATGTTAATTATTTTAATATAGCCAAACCAAAATTAAAAATAATTTTATAAATTAAATTAAATTCAATTTTTAATTTTATATTAAAACTTTAATTATTTTATGTTTATACTATATATAATTATTTTATGTTTATACTATATATAGGAATGTATAAACATTTTATTCCTCTATTACCATTTAACCTCTTAAAAGTACGAATTTGTTAAAAAATACTGTTCTCATCGAATTTCGTGTTTCTAACTGTTGTCGTTTGACGTATTTGTTATCCCTTTTGCCCTATTTCACCCTTCACAAATAATATTTTCAGTCCTTGCAATCCCAACCGCAAAATTTGGAAGTCACATCTCTTTTCGTTTAGATGTTAGCGTGCTTTCGGACGTACGTACATGGCCAGATTGTCTTAGAATTTTATGACGATCAAAAATATATGTTCTTTACATGGTCTCAGATCGATATTTCAAGGTGTTACGCTAACTGCAACAGCAACTGTAATTTCATTTGTTCTTTGGAAACGTGGCCAAGCATAATGAAATTGGGGGAATACTTGGTGTGACAGAGTAAACACGTAAAATAAAGGTGTTGTGGGAATTTTTAAATGTTCGTGGAACTTCACGTCAACAAATGTCCAGGAATTCCGTAGATCATAGGAATAGTACTTTTTCTCATGAATGGGAAGGACATGTATTGTGTGACAATGGATAATTTTGTGTTACTGACTACGTTAGCCATTTGCAACATTTGTGGAGATCGCCATGGTCAGAAATATAGCTCAACTGTGTAATGCGTCCTGTTCTGCCAACCGTTTCCGCATGGTATATCCGCCTTACTTTAAGCATTTCTGTGAGATATTCATTTATATGTCTTGCGTGTCATGGTATGTATGTTTGTACATGTCCACATACATATGAGGCGTTCCATGCCAAACGGTACGGATTTTTTGCATCACTAGCATTGACTACTTCGAAATATGGTTTGCATTTTCCCGTACTTTTATTTTTTCTTTTTTCCAAATAAAACATTCGAACTTTAATAAACAAAATTATCATATTTCTCATAAAAATCAAGTTTTAAAGGATAGAAATAACCCTCATCAGGTGTTTAGAGAAATCCCCCTGGTTCAATAGAATCAATGGGAATACAGAATATGAGATAACCCCACGTTTCCTTCACCATACCACCTACCTCTTAAATCCTTTCCTCCTATACTACTTACGGGAATCCCAATGGGCCGCATTTAGTTGGCATCGAGTGAACTCGTCGGTTGTGCCCACAACTGACGGGCATCCCTAGCAAGCTAACCTATCCTTTAAGAAATAAAAAATTGAAATCAATTTTGCCCAAGGATGAAAAACTCACAATGAAGCAAATTTTTAAGATTAATAGTTTTTTGAAATATAATAACTTTTTAAAACAGACAACGCATTTATATTTTTAAAAAATCTGAAATTAAAAATCTCAAAATATATAATGTATTTGTAACCGTCTATTCCGTTATATTTACTTCATATCAATTATATATAGTAAATTACTATATTCAAAGTAGAAGATTCGTATCGCCTATCTGATACATATCTAATTAAAAGTTGGTATCTTTTACAATTTTATAGTGAAAACATGGTGAAAAAATGTGCTGAATTCCCGCGGGAATCCCGGGCTACGGGAAACAGAAAATATCCAAATTCCCGGGATTTTTCCCGCGGAAAATCCAGGGGTGCAAATCGATCTTGAAAAATTATCAATTAAAATATAAATTTATGTTTTGAAACTTTAAATGAATACAGAAATGATCATTCTGTTGATTTTTCTAAGTACATTTACCAAAAATTTTATCACCTAGAGATAAAACCAATTAATTATAAATTTGTTTTAAATTCGATTTCGATTTATCATTTATTAGAGAACATAGAATTATTAATTAATTAAATAATGGCGTTAGGTAAAAAAATTGTAATCAACTGTGAAACAGTACTTTCATTTTATATTAAACCAAACTATTTTCTTACAAATAGACATATTCTACTTTTAAAAATAATGCAATTTTCACCTTTTATATTTTCTCCACATATACAAGTCGAGACAAACGACTCCAGCATTTCATAATGTGTCGACTTCGGAGTATACGCATTTTTCAATAAGTATTTATGATTCTAGATTCAGCCATTTGTTCGGTACCAATTTTATCTATTTAAGAGTACGTAGGCAGAAATCTTCAAAAAATATTTCTAAATACTCTGAACATTAGGCTTAATATTGGGTATTTACTGATCTATTAGAAGTACTCTTGGAAATTTTGGTTCTAGCTCCTTCCGCTTAGATGCTAGCGTGCTTTCAACAGACAAATACAGACCGACGGACATGGCTAGATCGTCTTAGAATTTTATGGCGATCAAGGTCTCAGATCGATATTTCAAGGTGTTACAAACGAAATGACGAACTTAGTATACCCCCTTAACCATGTGGTGGATGCTATGAAAATTGGTGGACTACCGTATTGCCGCAGTAGTCCAGAAAAGGTTAAGCTTTGAAAACTTGTTTGAAGAAAGAAATTCTGTTCTGCCTTAATTTTTATTTCAACTACGTCAGTTTTTTGTTTGATTTATATCCAGGCTTTGACAATTACTTTGTATTAAACTTTCACAGTTGAAAGAGCTGTATATTGGGGATCATAATTAAGCTGGAAAATTCTGGCAGTAACATTTTCTTTAAGAATATAAATATATTTCCAACTCCTGTGCAGACATACGGTCCCATAGTAAGGGCTTCGCTTTGCTATGGCATATCGCCAAATCAAAAATTTTAAAAAATCGTCAGGTTTGGTGAGGAATCGCCACACCTGACATCCCTGGTTGTGAGTGCATGTGTTGAAGGAAATACGTGCCATGTTGCTTTTTGGCTAGACAGTGGCAATTCCACAAAAGTGTTTTTTTGGCGAAACGACGTTCAAAGTTTCAGTGTGTGTAGGAATATTCAAAATTATCTCACGCGAGAAATAATAAGAATTGGGTTACGAATATTACACTTTCCACAAACACCCCTCAAATTTTGGTTTATGACGTTCTTATGCCAATAAACGATAAGCATTTTCATAAATACATACATATGTCCGTACATTCATCTATTATTTATAATGTCTTAATTTCCTTCCCACCGTGAGTCATGTATATTATATATATGTGTGTATATTAGGGTGAGTTTCTTTTTTGTTTCGCCAACTACGTCATAGCCACTGGTGTACTCCTAAAAACCAAGAGCAGTATAGCTGAAGTTTATACAAAATTTCTAGAGGACACATATATTCCGTTCTCATTTTGTAATGCCATCGGTTCACAGAATATTAGTGACTTTATTGATATTTCAGGTCAAATGTCTCTGCCAATCAAACCATTCAGTCTTCAAGAAGTTGAAAAGTTGAACTGCAAAAAGTAGTCAAGATATGATAAACAATAATTAAATTAAACAAGTAAAGAAAGGCTAAAGTCGGGCGGGCTGACTATATGATACACTCCACTTTCTATCCGAGCACAATTTAATTCTGTAAAAAATTAAAACGGGAAGGATTTTCTAATCATAGGCTAATATGATTTGACCCAATTTGTCAAATCGAGATGAATGTTTGTATCGGGGCTATATCCAAACATGGAATGATGTGACCCACTTACACAATAGGTTCTAGTTCAAGTATAACTTGTTATGCTAAATTTGAAGAAATTCTCTGAAAATACGTGGTTTCTGGAGCGGAAAAAGTCCAGCTGGGAGAGAAATTTTTATGGGAGCTATATGTAAATCTGAACCGATCTGACCCATTTTTACCACAGGTGTTTCTAGTTAAAATATGAGATGTGTTGCCAATTTTGAAGAAAATCTGTTCTTATATGTGGTATCTAGAGAGAAATGAGTCAAATCGGCAGTGAAATTCGTATTCGTATATCTAAATCTGAACCGATTTTCTTCAAATTAAATAGTTGTCCCGAAAAACTGCGTTGTACAAAGTTTCATTTGGTTCTGTCTACAATTGCAACCTGTATCGTGATTACAAGAATAGGTGGACGGACAGACAGACGGACATTGCTAAATCGATTCAAAAAGTGATTCTATGCCGAACGGTATAATTAACAATGGGTCTATCTTTCTTCCTTTTGGGTGTTACAAACAAATGCACAAAGACATAATACTCTCGTGGAGTGTATAAAAATCGGATCAAAAAGGAATCGATCTACACATTATCTATCCCTCGCAATGGAAATATGCGAAAATAATTTTGGTGCTAAATCCATATAATCCCGAAAATGTTCCATGTTCGTATCGCCGACATGGAAATGAATACAAATTGTTTATATCTTGAAACTACGAAACTGTTCACAACATTAACCGAATTTTCGGCGAATTTTTTTGCCAACAGATAATAACCAGCTTTCCAAATGATTTTTCATTACCTATTCCATTCTGCTAGAAACGATTCTATATTTTGAAAAAGTTTAACTGAGACTCATCCTAATGTATGTGCAAACACAAGCTTGTCGAGTAACATATTTCCATATGTTTCTTAAAGGAAAGTACGTTCGTGACGACTGGTGGTCGATTATTTCACAAACATTTTGTCGAAGGGCTGTGTTTAACATTTTCTGGTGTTATTTGGTTTTCAAACTAAAAAAACATATTAAAATATTTTATCGATATATATATATATATTTTTTTAATTTTTCAATTACACTGTCCAACAGCATTTTTGGAACAGAATAGCGACCCTATAATTCTGAAAGGGTATGTTGAGTAGATCATTTTTGTAGAACAAACTTATGGTCCAGCACGTCTGAATTTTTTTACAGTGGGTCAAAGACACCATTGTTGTAAATAAAGCTCTTTACGATTAATTGGCAAAATTACACGCCAACTTCTATAAGAAAATTATAATTTTGTTTTAATAGAGGTTTATTATAGTATTTTTTGCTTCAAAATTTCGAGTAAAAGGGAATTGGGAAATAGCAGTAGTATGACAATGGATTAAAGATTAAACTTAATATGATTTCCTGTATTTAGCTTGACGTGAATGTTCCGATGGGTCAAAGTTTCTTTCACCTTTCACCGTGTTCATCTGAAACCGCTCCAAGGTTTTCTTTAAAAAAAATTGCAAATTTTCTTTAAAAAGTGCAGAAAATGCAGCTTTAGTGACATCTTAACGCCAATATTGTTAAAACCGTTTAGCATGCTTTCAATATTTTCTGCACAGTTTTGTGTTTTTGAGTTTCCAAGGAATTCTTATATAACCAGCTGCATAAAGTCAAATGCTGTCTTTTGCATATCCGACAGATGACCATAAAATTCTTCATCTTGTAATAATTTTCTTATATCGGGTCCAACGAGCATTACTAGAAAAGGTAATTTACATTAAATGAAATAAATTATTTCCTAAAACCGTATTTTACCTTCTTTTAATTTTGCTGCAGATGATCTGGGGAAAATTGTTTGAATGCGTTTGAAAGAATTTCCTGGTGTATTTAAGCTTTTAATAAAAGTTTTCACCACGCCCAACTTAATATGCAGTAAAAATCACTCCCGATATGTACTGCTTAGTAGCTCAATTATGCTTGATTTTATTCTTTTATTTTTTATTAATAATTTTAATGAATATCACACCCGATTTGTAAGTCACAGCTGACTAGACGCGAGAACTCAGTGTTCGGCCCGGCCGAACTTGACGCCGTTTTTACCTGTTTTGTATATGTTGGCGTGTAATTTTGCCAATCAATCGAAAGAGCTTTATTTACAACAATGGTGTCTTTGGTGATCCCCACTGAAATTTTCCGGCAAACATTTTCGAAGAATATTTTAATCCTTAAATGTCATTTTTTAAAGGATATTTTTTGATTTTCTCGTAAAAAGGGTCAAATTGACCCATAAAGAAATCAGTTAGAGGGTTAAGATCTTCCACAAAAATAATCCTCATACAATTCCACAATACAACTCTGACCATAAGAATTCTCTCAGACATTAACTTACAGCATTTTTTTCATATAGTATAATGCTCTCTTCGACCAAAAAATGAAAACTTTGACCCACTGTAAAAAAACTCAGACGTGCTGGACCATAAGTTTGTTCTACAAAAATGATCTACTCAACATACCCTTTCAGAATTATGGGGTCGCTATTCTGTTCCATTCAAAAAGTCTTAATTTGTTGGACAGTGTTATTAGGGGCAATTTATTTTATTTTTAAAGATCGAAACGAACTCAATTTGTATACCCTCACAGTCCGTCTGACTGGCTGGCATATACTATAACTCTCGGAAGGAGTTAAGAAATCAATTCACACATTGCACAGGACAATATTTTGCCAAGGTTAAGTTTAAGTTCAAAGAGGGGCGAAATTGCCCCGCCCTTCTAGTACCTCCAACACAAATAACCCAAACCCACGTGAAATTAAAGCTCTTATAACTTATGTACGAATGATTGTAATAATCTAAAATTTGACATTTCACAATGTTTTTATAGTCGTTATACCCAACTATGAACTATATTGCCACACCCCTTCTGGTACCTCCCACTTAAACGATGCATAAGCCATGGTTAAAATAAAAGTGGCATATGTTTCAAACGGATAGTCAAAATGAGTTGCAATTTTATATTTGAAAATGTTAAACCAGTAAAATAGTTATGCTTTTGCCACGCCCCTTCTAATACCTCCCACACAATTGTTTTTATCCTATGTAAACTTAAATCCTTCTCTATCTGAAATCCATTTGTGGCATAAATAGTTCGGCCCTAAATGATATTAATAATATAAAATAATAATCCCAGGCAAATGCTTGTGATTTTGATTCTCAGAGTGAGGGTATAATAAGCCGGTTTTACCGACTGAAACTTACTTACTTGTTTCTCACTTTTTGCTGACTGTTACTAAACAACCGACTTATAGTTGCAAAGACAGAGTACAAGTACTAAAGGTAGCTTCGACGAAAATTGGATTTATATTAAAAATTAAAATTAAATACATATTGTTTGCGGTCAATTCAACTTTTTTATTTTCTGTTGCACGACTGTTTATAGAAATATATTTTATTATATATCTGTGTTAACACGTTATGGTGTGAAACATTTTGTTCTCATGCTTTTGACGATTGTTACTAAATCACTGTTTCTAAGTGAAAGAGATGGGATAACGACATATCTGTGTGAAATTTTAAATGATAAGAAAATTATAAAAAAATAAATAAATTTTGTAAAACTCCTTCGATATAACATATAATTACGAAACTAAAAAATCCATGTGTATGTCCCCATTTAGATCACTGTTCTGAACCGTAGCAAAATTCTAAGGTGATCTGGACTTGTCGGTCTATCTGTTGAATGCACTAGGGATAAAATTGACCAAAGCGTGGTGTCATCCTTAACAGGATCTTGAACTTGGATTACAGGTCTTTATCGCAAAGTCATCATAAAACAGACCGGGGTTATTTTGTTCGAATTAACAAGGAATTCAGTGCGTGAACAACCCTACGTACGACGCAGTAATTATAGAAACATTGTATTCTGCTATCTCTTTATGGATAGAACACACATACATATATATTCCTGATTGTGTACGTGTGTATGTATTGTGGACTGAAGGTAGCCTGTGGGTCCATTTTACACTTTAATCAAAATGGAATTAATTAGCTCCGTTCTTGATGGTGTTATAAATAAATCGCAAAATGTCTAACAAACTGTTTCCTTCCAAGTGGAATTTAATTAATGATCAATATAAAGTCATTCATCATTCAGTACTATTGCCTTTCGTTTACTTTTCACTTTTTATTCACGACGGTACGGAACAACGGACGACTCTTGTGGCCCACAAATAGACTCGTCCGTTCTAAAACGAAAAGGGAACGTTCTGCAGGACATTGTATAGTGATTATGGTGTGCCTCTGTTCCATTCATACAGAAAAAGTTTGGACATTAAATATAGCCAAAATGTTGGCTTAAATGTGCCATTAGCGGATGTAATAAAAATCGTTAAATTGTTACCAAAAAGAGAATAATAAAAGCAACTGACTGACTGGCAATAAAACAAGACCTGCATTAGCAACAACGTCCTTCTCGAGTTATGCGCAACACCGAAGAACTGGTGTGGGACGAGGGAGGGGAATACATGCTTCTTGGGCTTTTCAAGTTGAAGCTGCAACTTTTCACCCAGTCGCTCCGCGCGTCTTGGCTGAAACAAACTTCAATTAATTTTCATTTGAAAGTGCTGAATGGAATTTAATTTCTTTCTTCTGAGATTTTATGCTACGCGTCAGACTGGCTGAAATTTAAGCGCGAACGAACAAGTCGTTTCGATTTTGAGGGGGAGGTGCTGATTGTTGTTATTCGCGTGTATTTTGCTACTACAAGGATAACGAGTGTTTCATTTGAAGCTGAAAAATGAGAACGATTGCGAAGGATAAGTTTTGTTCTTCGTCCTTTTGCTCAGATGAAAACACAAAAAATCGCAAACGCACTTTACGCACAGATACAAAGCAAAAGGTCTCTCTCTCAGACATGGTTTGTAATTTGCGTTTCTTTCAAACTTCATTTACGTCGAAGGAAATGTTTTTTGTTATTATTTTTCTGCAAACAGGAAAGTTTGACTGTTTTCTTTAAACTTTCTCGTTTTTGTCCTCCTATTCCTAATGGTCGTTTTCTATTTGTATATTCATTTGAAAGGTTTGGTATGTGTAAGGTTCGATGGACCTTTTTGTTCCCCCGTTAGGAGAGTTTCTCGTTTTATGGACGGTTATTTTTTATATTTCCACTACATTAAGGGGACATAGTTGAAACATTTTCCTGTCCAGAACCAAATAATTTGAATTCAATTAAGGAAATGACACATTAAAATCAAACAGTGCTTCCAAGTGGTCGATCGGAAAATAAATGAAGCAATCACCACCGTGTCCACATAGCTCCGCTAACAAAAATTATAATTACAACAGATAGGTACAAGTGTAATTTTATTTGGAAATATTTTTGGTGAGCCATTTCAGTTTTTACTCGATTAGCAAGTCCAGATATAAATTCGAATGGAAAATAGTAGAAGCGGTATATGATATGAATGTATTATATTCAATTCATATATGCCACTGCGAAACCGATGTTGTCCTCAAAGTTGACCACTAACATTTTTCCAGACATCAGTGTATTGATATTTGTTATCCACAATGTGTCTCTATGCACTGAAATTCCGCTACAACGGTAGAGAAGGCACGTTTAGTACAAAAGGTTGATTTGTTGCTTCCGATATATTGGCCAAATATCGTGGACTGAAATGCAAAATGCCTCAACATCACTTTTCATAATAGAACAAAAACTTTAAAAACAAATCAATTATGTTATAAATTATATCGGTCCGAAAAAATGAAAATACACAGTAAAATATAGTTATATTTTTACCCTACACACTTCGTGGAAACATCGATTACTTTTTACAACGATGTTTTATTGGCATCGATGTTTTTCATTCAACATCTGTTTATTAACAAAAATGCCGCCAAAAGGTGATATTTGGAAACATTTTACCAGAAAAAAAACAAGCAATTCAGCAATTTGTCACTCGTGTAATAAATCTTTAAAAAATCTTCTAAAAATCTTTAAAAGTGGTAATATCTCCAATGTAGTTGGTCATATTAAGCGAAACCTCTTTCGAGGCCAGGAAACAGGGATACGTTTCCAGAAATTCTGCACTAATGAAGACTGTAAAGAAATATGTATCAATAATGGCTACATCCGTCCCGTGTGAGAGAGTTTTTTTCCGCTACAGGGAATATTGCTTCCAATAGAAGAAGCTCTCTTAGGGGACAAGCTTAAAAAACTCAAATTTTTACAGATGGTTTACACAAAGTGTTTTTACTACTGTCACTTAAAATTACTAATTACATAGACACATTAATGATTTCAAATAGAAAAATGATATCCATAGAGCAAAATGTAAATTTGGCAAAAAACATCGATGTTTTTCCCCGATGTTATATCAACATCGATGGCACATATTTAAAACATCAATGTTTTACAAAATCGGTGTTTTGAGTTCGATGTCGCAGCCCTACTCTAGAAAACACATTATACATTGGGTCGTGATAAAATTTTCAGGATCATGTAATATTTGAACTAGAAGCAGCTAATGTGGAAGTGGACTACATGGATTCTGGTTTTAATATAGCTTCCGATTTACAATATTACTGCTCTAAGATGCACATTTGACAACGAATGTTGATGGTACAAACTCCTAATGTTTTTATAGACCCCTTACAAATGTCCGACCGATTTATCCTATCGCCGCTGTATAATTTGCATTTGTCATCGGATCTTGATCAACTTTTCCAGATCATGTTATATTTAATCTCGAAATTGGACCATATGAGTCCATGTTTTTAAATAATAATAAGCCACATACAATTGCCCCTCAACTATTCATTATTACCGATTTAAATAATAGGATATTGATCAAATTTTCCAGATCATGGATTTTTCAAATAGAAACACCTATTATTAAAGTGGATCATATGGGTCCGTGTTTTCATATCCCCCACAAACATGGGTTCTTGTTTTGATATAGACCCCAGTCAAATAGACCTCCTCCACATCACGTTATACTTCAGTCAGGAACACTTAGAGTAAAAGCAGGAATTCATACAATTTTTACAAATTCCTTCGCATATCTTTTCAATAATTTTCACTATACCATTAAAAATGTTGTTGTGTAATAATTTAACTTATATTACGTTTAATTAGGTAAGTCAACTATTGCAGTTGGATAATAAAATAATTTTAAGCTGCGTATAGCTGCACTTGCCCGACTTTAGCCTTTTCTTACTTATTTTCAAATAAATTCGTTGTTGTGACTTATTGAATGTCGTTACTAAAGTCGAAATAGTAAGATAAGGTCCACAAAATATATCTTTCCTAAAATTTCTAACGTATGACATTAAATATGATGAAAGATTATAATTTAAAAGCACATTTTTGTACAACCTTCCAAAACCACAAAAATATAAAATTGCACAACATTTATTCCATTTGGTATCCACATCTTTTTACTAAGATTAGCGGAAAAATTAAAAAAGTTGTGAATAATTGAAGCCTCAAAAATGTCATTTTAAACGCGAACCTTCAATGCTGTGTACACATTTTTGGTGTGTTTGTTTTCTACTTTTAGATTTGTAGACGTTACATATTATGGAATATTTTTTAATTAATAAATTGCTGAACGTTTCACTTGTTTTCCCCTAATTTAAACTAAAATATTTGCAGGTAGCGGAATTTCTTGGAAATATTTATCCCTGGCCCTGGAATGACCGGGATAGGGAAATGCATGAATCTGAAATAGTTGAAAATGAAATCACCGTCAACACCAGGTAAGACCATTTGACTTTATTCTGTAGCGGTATCACCTCATTTCACCGCTTTTCTAGTAAATATTATTTGCGTATAAACACTAAGTTCGAGAGTTATATCATGCACAGCCCAGAGATTGAGACAAGTTCCCTGTTCCACCTTCTGGGCTGTTTTGGGGATTATTTATATATTCCATACAGGGTGAAGAGAGTTGCAACCGCAGCATTTTTGGGGCATACATGGAACGACCAGGAAGATCTCAGTATTTAAAATCCTTAGACACGCTCCTTTATTCTAATCTGTAATTGGTTCAAATACAATACCAAATAAGACAATTTGTGTTGTTTTTGAAGTATTCGTGAATATTGGTATTTGTGGCGATCACAAAAATCATTATTTGGCAACACCACAACAAAAAGTCATTTAATAAATCATTATGTGTTGCATCCATTTGGGAGCGCATTTGGCATCGTCATCACAATAGATTGAGAGCGAGAGAGGCAGTCGTCGGTCAACTGCTGCTTCCTTCTATGCTGGGTATGCAGTGGCCAACAATTTAGAAAAGATTTTCCTCTTCAGTTGTTTTCAATAGACCTTGTTGAGACTTCATTGTCAGCCTTCTTCGGTATGGTCGTCTTAGTGTGGTTTCTGAGAATTTCAAAGGGTAATACATCTTCCACCACACACTGTACATGTAAGTTTGCCGTTTATCCTGCTTGGTATGCCGTGGTGTTTCCAAGCCATCCTACCACATCGGAAGCACAGTTTAAGTTTGCATCCGCTCAAAACTCACAGAAATGGAAAATCATAATTGTGAATTTATGAACGTCGAACACAAGCGTCTTTGCAGCGTTCAAATATCCAATTGTTCGAAACCATTCAAGCACGCCTGTGTCCTCTATTGTGTAAAAGTTTATTGCCAACAGTACATTTTAACACTTTATATAAAACGGAGGGAACGCTTAACTTTTTCGTTTGTGGCTGTCTGCAAGCCCCCAGATAACTAAACTACTTTGTCAACGGTGAAGTTTGTGTGACTCTGTGCGTGTGTGTGTGGGATAGTTTGCAGTCCAACGCTTGGAGAATTGTACTGGACCATACCAGTGCCTTATTTTTCGAACGGATGAGCAGCGATTGTGGCATATTTGATATGGTGTTTATACCCTCCATTACGTCTTTGTGCATTCGTGTGTAACGCCATAAAAGTAGCGAGATATTATGCCGATCGACATCGAATCACTTTTTGGTCATGTCCGTCTGTTTGTCTTGTATTCAAAGTGCAGGTCGCAATTACTGCCCGATCCTAACGAAACTTGGCGCAATCGATTTTTACAGGTCAAGGACTGACCCTATTGAATTTTAATAAAACCGGTTCATATTTAGATCGCTATCGATTAGACATTTTCGCTCTATAAATCATATATCAAATTTTCTTTGGCACATTCATTCATTCATATTTTACAGAAAACTTTATATTTCACCTAGAAACATATTTTGTGTAGCCCCCATACAAATGTCCTGAAGGAAACTGACAAATACGCATATGCCTTAAAGTGGCTTCATTTGTATTGAGGGAAAAAGTTCAGGGTATTCCACTCTAAAATGAGAGTTTGCTTTGTAATATTTATCGCTGTCCGTTCGTGAGGTGACATATTTATATATATATATTAGGCTGGGTCTCGAAAAGAATGATGCGGTCATCCCCTAAAAGGTATGATTGGATTGTTTAATGATGGTATGAAACATATTAGAGCCAGTTCAAATGAAAAATTGATTACAGGAAAAGAAACGATAAATAAAAAGCAAATGTTATACGAAACAGTCTAAGTGAAATACGGATATTTTGTACTATTTCGGATGTTGTTTAAAGGAACTACATTAAAATCTGAAAATGTACACATTGGAATTTTGGGCTGCGATTAAAATGTGTTTCCTATGGGGGTATTTCTTAAGCTGGGTTCCAGATTGGTGGCTCTTTTTTTCTAAGGGGATGGTTGGAAAGACCTAAGACTTTATAAGCAGTAGGTCATGAAAGGGTTACTATTGAAGTTTACACTACAAGATGGACATTCTAGTTTTTTGCAAAACTTTTTTAAATATGCTATTGTATTGTACGTATTATTCAAATTAATTGTATTCAAATTAATTTTGTAGTTTTGAGGAAATAATTATTAGAATCACATTTGGAAATTTTGTAAGCACCCGACTCAATGACGGACAGGCAAAATGTTTATATTTATGTAATTCGAAGAAGAGTTCTTAAACTCGTATCTTCATTAAGTAAACCAATTGTAAATTAATGGTGAGGATATTCGAATTTAAGTCAAGTGACATTTTTACATTGCCGTCTGTATTGCCGTATTTCTGTATTGTTCTTCTATTACATGACTTTTTCAATTTTGCTAATCAAAATAGATATATATTACTGACAGCACTTAACCAAAATTGTAAATAAGATTATTTAAATTGTAACGGTCGCGGTGGAAATTCCGTCACCATATTGGACTACAGTTAATTTGAATTAGGACGTTTTGTAATCAATACTTGTCAGTCAACGTTAAAGGATAGTCTAAGCGTATTCATAAGAGAACTTTTGCATTTGTCAACTAATGATATACAATTTCATAATTTTCCAACACGCTCTTACAAAAAATCAATTACAAGCATTTATGTTCTACCGATCTGGTGTTTTTTTCATGCAGCATCTGGAAACATTAAGTGGAGTTGTATCTCGCTTTTGCAACGAACAATCTATTGAATATGAGTATCAAAATGTGGTTACTACGTCCTTGTTCATGGGAGCAGTACAAACATTGGCGGTGCTGCTCGCTAAAGCATTGATGATGAAGCATTCTGGTGTTGTTCCAAACGAAGGGGTTGGTTCGTTGCGCGACACTGAGAATGAATATGTAATATTTTTTACTATTCGATATCGATTCGATCTGCATGTAAAAAGGCAATTTATATGGTAAATTTTTTCGTTATCAGGTTGACTTATTTTCCTCTATTGTGCTGAATCTTTTTGACGGAATCTTTGTGACTCTGTTCTCGTTATATGTTTGGTACTATTATTTTACGCCCCTGTGTCTTTTTCCAAGACAAATTTTTCACACATTTTTATTTTTGGTTTGTGAATAATTCAATATTTGCATTGACACTGCCAGAAAAACTCTTGGCGGAAATGGCGTCAATTGTGGTGTTTACTTAATGGCATGAGATGTTGATGGTGTTGATGTTGATGAACATATACGTCTTTGCCAATGCGCCTCCCCCTTTCAGTTACGCTAGAGTTACAGTCAGAGACTGTTACACAGTGGGGGAATTCAAAGATGAGATTTTGTGGAACTTAAATTTGATGGTTCGAGTCGAGACATAGACTCGATTCGAGCCAAACCGAGCTGTCTAGAAACAATCGAATCAGTTAGGGCGACAAAGACTTCCTGTGGAATTGTAACCAAGGACGAGAATGGATAGCGCTAAAGCAATATTTTGATTCTACTTCAACTTTTCCTAAAAGCAGATACAATTTACTCAAACTGAGAAACATTTTGAATACACTTTACCCAAAGCAGTACATTTTTCCTCAAACCAATTAATTTTGTACTCGACCTGAGTAATAATTTACTTGTTATAAGGAAAAAGTTTATTAATGGTCTGTCTGTGGATGACGATTCACTCATTGGATTCATCAAAACGACGTACGAAAGTTGATTTGTGTTTCTATATAACGAATGTCAATTTTTGAGTAAAACACAAAAGCTTTCGTATGTACATATAGTATGGCTCACCATTCAAAAATTAATTGTATTTTGTTATTGCCGAATTTGTTGATGTTCTAGTGCTATCACCTGTATAAATACGCCTTGAATGTATGTATTTAAAATGGAAAATTAATTTTCTTTTTTAATCATCAGTTAAAAACGGTTAGCACGATTATTCCGACGGAAATAATGAAAATAAAATATTGACATACACAAAAATTCATCACATATACACTTAAACGAACACTATCCTTCCTCCTGCTCCTAGCATAACGTTGGTAAGGTGCAATTTGAAAAAAATCGTATCTTAGCACAATTATGTCCACAAAAGATATTTACACAAACTATTTGAAATAATTATTTTGTAAACAAATACTTTTTTCTGGCAGTTATTAGAGTTGCCTTCTTTTACATATAAAATTGTACTTTTCTATGAATAAAATTATCAAAGAATGACAAAAAATCTTGATGACAATATTGTTGATTGACAAATGAAAGAAAGCTTTCGTCTTATGATTTGAAATTATAAAAGCTTTCGTTCATTTGTCAATCAACAATATTGCCATCAATTTTTTTTTAATTTTTTGATAATTTTGTGTGATTGTGTGTACATATGACTGATGTTGTGCATTTGTGAATAATTTGTGTCAATGTGTTTATTACTTCTGTTGAATTAAACATGATGATTAATTAACCCGCTAAGTGATTATTTATAAAAGTAAATAAAATTCCATTTTGAAAAACATAAATTTCCACCTTTTTTTCCATTTCTGCACGTACACGAACGGGTTTTTCTGATCGTCCATTCTGACATTTATTTTCTTTCGTTTCGTGTTCTGGAAACCCAAAAACATATGTCTAATCAGACGAAAGCTTTTTGTTAGTTATCAAAAAATTTACATTCGTTATACAGAACGCAAATCAAGTTTCGTATGTCATTTTGACGAGTACAATGAGTGATTCGTCATTGGGAAACAGACCCTTAAACGTGTTACAAAAACTCAATTTATGAGTCGTTCGTCAGGGTATCATTCGTTCGTGTAGAATTTCAATCGTCATCGGGAAACACCACCAGAGTATGCAAAACTAATATGAAAATGACAACATGAAGTAATTCTCAAGTTGTCTGCACTAAAGAGTTGAGTTATTCAAATTTCTTTATTAATTTCTTTATCACAACAGTTTTGAATAATATTTCTTTTGAATCCATTCTTAATTTGAAGGAATAAAAACATAAAAAACTGCATACGTTTTTAAGTAAATATTTTATTATATTTCTAGTAAATGAACTTTAGTTGAGCATCGATTATCCGTGGTACAATTAACCGGGAACATCAATTATCCGGGATCGATAACGAAAGGAAAATATTTTTATGTCAATTGATTAACCGTGATTACCTCAATTTTCCGGGAACAAAGGGAACAGAACAAGATAAGAGAAGCTTTTGACAGAAAATATTCAGGTTAAGAAGAAAAACAAACCACATTAAATGATTTAAGTAATTACGTAAGTAATAATTACAAATGTATAAGTATTATATCTTGTAAGTGTGCATATTGAATAAATAAAACAAACATTTCTGTAAAAACGAGTAACAAATTTTACCTCCATTAACCGGTCAAATCGATTATACGGAACGCTTCCGGTCCCGACCATCCCGCATAATCGATGCTCAACTGTATTTCTCTTGACTTGGGAAAAGTAAACTTTACCCTTTAATTTCCCATCTCTTAAGAACATTTGAACACTTTTATGTTCATATACATGCGTTAACTAAAAATATATGAAGATAGATATTAGATAGCTATGACCATCAATGTCTACAAATGGTAAAAACGACCAATCGTAGATGTTTTAAAATCAAGCGTGGTTCTTTATGGGCCAGAATACATTGCTTTCATAAATGGTCAAACCTGACGTAAAATGCGGTGCATATTTATATATGCTGATGTTTATAGATGAAATAGATGAAATACAACGTTATGACCAAATTCAGTTAAATAATGTGGTTTTTTGGTGCTATATCTAAATCGAAATTGGCATAAGATTTGGTTAAAATAAAACTTATATAACTTCCATACGGATAGTTGAAATCAGTTGCAATTTTATATTTTAATTTTATGTTTTTACAATCACTTTAAATCTGCTAAATATTTATGCTTTTACCGCGCTCCTTCTAGGACCTCCCACGTAATTGTCCATATCCCAAGTAAAGTTAATTTTTTAACATCTAAACTTGTGCCTGGAATCCACTATGGCTTCATATTTAATCATGTTTTGTTTTTAAATTGTCAATCAATGTGGAAGCTGGGACCATGTGTCACGAAACTTCTAGTACAACATTGATCGGACATTTAAAAATAAACAAATAATGGTCGGAAAGTCCAATTTATATTGCTGCTATATAACACTAGAACGTTCTTTATGAGATTCACGGATTTAGCCTGTAAATGTTACAGTATATCAGCAAATCAGTTTCATCGGTTAGGACTCTGTAAATTTGGTTGCGCTTGAAAAAGCTGACAGAAGCAGATAAATGCGTTCTTTTGCCAACGTTGATCAGGAGTTATTTCTATTTACATCCACTGTCCTTTAGTAAAAATCACATCTCCCCGACAGAACATCGTAAAAGTGGCAATCCGTATTGTAAAAGGTCAAACGTAGAGGTCGGAGTCCAACATGGTTTTATGTTATCCGGCAATTGAGCTGAATAATACACAATTTGTATTACCTATCTACATACATCTATCCTCACAAACATATTCCCATAAACAAGACATGTGGCAAGTTAAACCCAAAGGGTCGTATAAAACGTCACCCGAATATTGGGAATGTTTAAAGCATCGCCCATAAAAGAGTCGGCTGTAGTTGATCCAGGCATGTATCAACTTTACGAGCGATTCCCTTCTTCATATTCGTTTTCTATGACCAAATGTGAAAATGGAAGCAAATTGTCGTCATACTTATGAGAAAACCCACACAATCACGCATAAGCATATAAACATATGCACATTAGGGTGATTTTTTTACACGATATCATAATATTCAATCGGCTCCTTTAAAAAACTTACTCGATATCTTCTGGCATCAAAGAAGTTTTTATAAACCAAGTACTGATACTGATTTTGAATTTGAAACAACTTTAAATGCGTTGTCCGTACTATTTCCTAGAAAATTCTATATAATATGGTCTAAATATATTTGTCACATGCATACCTAAATATATTTAAATTTCAAAGAAATTTTCTACTTTCTTAAAAAGAGATGTGAAAAAATTCTAACGGAAGCTTCATAAAATCATAACAAGGAAAATAACCTTAATCTGTATATTTGTATTTATTAAAATTCTTCAAACTTTACAAGCAACATGAGTTTTTTTACAAGGTCTAAGGATGAAAGTGTAAGTTGTGGGAATATACATAGCAAAAGTCGTTGTACCCCAACCAAAAAATACGCCACGAATGATATGAAACTAATTTTTAGTTAATGTACCCAAATCAAGCAAAATTAAAACAAGTAAAAACGGCGTTAAGTTCGGCCGGGCTGAACTTTATATACCCTCCACTATGCATTTTTTTAATATAGGCAAACCAAAACAAATATTGACAAAATAATTTTATAAATAAATATAATATTTTTATTACTCCAAACCACGCTTATAAGGCAAGGCTACCAATACGTTTACACTATATATCGACATAATACTTCAAGTCAATTCAAAAAAGTAAATATTCTTACAAATATTTATATTTTCAAAAAAGCTCAAATAGCACAAATATTGGTAGACAGTGGGTGCTACAGTTGGTTGTATTTCCATTCTATTTTAATTACAAAATTAAAAGTTTTGAAAATCCATTATCTCACGTACATAGTGCAAAATAACCTAACTTCATGATTTAACCATTTTTGCAGTAAAAGTAAAAAGTACGAATTTGGAAAAATCTTTTTATTCCGCGTGTCTATGCAGTCAGAGGAATATATACACCAAATTCCATGATTCTAGCTACAGTCATTTGGTTGGTACCGTTTTTATCCCCTTTTTTTCAAATTTTAACCCCAAAAAGTACGAATTTCCAAAAATCCGTTTATTTTACGTGTCTACGCAATCAGACGAATGTATACACCGAATTTCATTATTCTAGATGCAGCCGTTTGGTTGGTACCATTTTCCCTCTATATCCCTCTATTCCCATTTTACCCTTTAAAAGTACGAATTTGGAAAAATACTTTATATTATGTATCTACTCAATTAGATGAATGTACACACCAAGTTTCGTGTTTCTATCTGTTATCGTTTAATATGTACCATTTTTATCCCTTTTTTGCCCCATTTCTTCCCCTACGAATAAGAATCACTTTATGGTGCGCTTTTATGCTATAAGGGGAATATTCATTCCAAATATCAAGTAAATACAAGCAGAAATATTCAAAAAGCAGGCTGAAATACTCTAAATATTAGGGGTATTTTCAGTCCTTGTGAGGGAAAAATTTTTCCCTCTGGGCTGATTTCGCCCACTTTAAACCCCAACTGATCTGCAACCATAAGACACATTTAGGCACAATTTGAACCTCCTAGCTCATTTCGTTCGGAAGCTAGCGTGCTTTCAACAGACGGACATGGCTATATCGTCTTAGATTTTTACCACGAACGAGAATATATATACTTTATGGGGTCTCCGATGAATATTTTAAGGTGTTACAAACGGAATGACAAAGTGAATATACCCCCATCCTTTAGGTGGAGGGTATAAAAATACATAAACATATATGTATATCTCATGCCAACTTTTGGGACAGCATATATCATGGTTCCGCTGCGAAAAAAACAAAAATCTTTATCAAAATTTCATAATTTTTGAACTAACTTTATTTACTTTTATTTTTTTGTTTGTTTTATTTCGGTTTGTAATCAATACTTGATTTGAACTGGGATATTCTCCTGGTTAAAGACCATTTTACATCTATATTTAATAGAATGCAAATTTATTTATTACTTGGCATCACACTACTACTACCATGATTTCCACCCTGTGAAAGGCTTCGTCAGGTGGTTTTGCTGCAACTTGTCAACAACATACCCGGCTTCTTTAAGTAATGATACTCACAAACGAATGAGAAGCACAACTCACTTACTCTATACTTAGTGGGATAGCTCAGAATGAGGTCTCTGAGCTGGGTTTTAGGAATGTGTAGAGTATTGTATGATATCCACATCTTAATGTGATCTCACAGAGAAGAAATCGTAAGATTGCATTTTCCGAATGTGATAATGAAAGTGGGCATACATGTAATAAATGTCACCATGTCATTTGTAAATAAGTTTACTTTAAAAAATAAATAAAAAAATAACTTAATAATGATGCCCACCAAAATTATTAAATATTAGACTTGTGTGTGAAACAGTGATCTGCTTGGTTTGTATCGAAAAAAGTAAACAAAGCTAGAGACGAATGATCAAAAAACCAAAACCACACAAAGTAGTTTATACTATACGTGTTTCGACAGCGCAGGAACAACGTTTTGGTTGTCCAACACACGAGTTGTGAAAATTAAATTTTAGTCCATCGAATGAACTGGCAATTTTCAAAATTGATTCAAAGATTTGATTTTGTACATTAGAGTGGGTCAAAAAAAGTGTTGCTGTGATTACAACATCTAAATTAAATTTGGAATTTTGTTGACTGGAAGCGGTCAGTATAAGAAAATAACCTACAGAAATAATCTAATTATAAATAAATAAATTTCAATCGAGATGATTTTGAAATCATAACGATTCCGCGCATCTCTGTAATTACTGTGCATGAAAGTAGAGGTGGGTATCACCATAAGGCATTCCGATTTTTTTTGGTGGAACTGGTAAACTTTTTTGGTATCGGTCGCGAACCGGTTTAATGCACATACATGAATATTTGAATAAATGTACTACATCATTTCTTTTGTAACGCCAGTTGTTATAGTTACTACACGAAGGTGGACAGATATACAATATATCATTGGCTTAATCTAGAAAGGGAGTATCTCGAATTTATTTGCAGGAGGAGGAAGGAATTCGAAAAAATAGACATAATTAAAAATGTTAATGCATTTTTAATAAAAATAGACATCACATTTAATAATGAAAAAAATATAATAATTTTTGCATAGGGCGTGTATTTGAGAATGGCAGACCATAATATGTGGAGAATTTATTTAGGAAAAAATCGTCTCGATTTTTTTCCAAAATCAAATTAAATTATGCCATTGATATACACTAGAGCAGTGTTGGTCCTCGGACCCCTAGTGGTTTAATTGATTTAAATGTTTGATTTGTGGTAATCCTAATCCTTTTTATACCCTCCACCTCCAGGATGGGGGTATATTCACTTTGTCATTCAAATATTTATCGTAGACCCCATAAAGTATATATATACTGTATCCTGGTAAAATTCTAAGACGATTTAGCAATGTCCGTCTGCCCGTCTGTCTGCTGAAAGCACGATAGCGGCCGAACGAAATGAGCCAGGCGGTTGAAATTTAAATGTGTTTGTGGTTGCAGATCGGTTGGGATTGAAAGTGGGCGAAACCGGCCCAGAGGGCCAAGGACAGAAATACCCCTAATATTTAGACTATTTAAACAATTTTTTGAAAATATCTGATTTTTATACGCTTGAAATTTGTTTCGTACCTTCCTCTAGTAATGTGTAATCACCAAAAAGTACAAAAAAGATTTAGCGGGTGAAATGGGACAAAAGGGATAAAAAATGGTACCAATGATACGACAACAGCTAGAAACCTGAAATTCGGTGTATACATCCTTATAATTACGTAGACACGTAAAATAGACAGATTTTTCGAAATTCGTACTTTTAAGGGATTTAATTGGAAAAGTGGGATAAAAATGGTACCAACCAAATCGCTGAAGTTAAAATCACGAAATTCGGTGTATGAATTTATCTGACTGCGTAGACGCGAAACATAAAGATTTTTTTCGAAATTTGTACTTTTAGGCGGAAATGGGGCGAAAGGGATAAAAATGGTACCAATCAAAGGGTTGCAGTTAGAATAGTGAAATTCGATGTATACATTGCTATGACTGCGTAAGCACGATAAAGATATCTTTCGATATTCGTACGGGATAAAATTGGTACCAAGCAAACGGATGTACCTAGAATCATGAAATTAAATGTGTTCATTCCAATATTGAAGAAATCGGCCCTGAGGTAAAATGTCTCTCCCTAATGAGGACTGACAATACACCTAATATTTAGAGTATATTTTTAAAGAGTACTTCTCTTTTTGAGTACAATTGCAGTAATATATCTATAGTAGTAGACTATTAATATTATAACAATGAATCAATTAAATTTATTTAAAACAGTGCGCATAGGTATGTCTTACAGTTTGATATAGTAAACAAATATAGTAATGCGCATTAAAAATATCACAATTTTCAAAATATGACACTTCACTTCTTTGTAATGTCGACAGTCTCTAATATACCGATAATACTGTGGAGGTGGAGGGTATATAAGATTCGGCCAGGCCGAACGTAACGCCTTTTTTACTTGTTATGATTTCGGTTTGAACCTCCAAATGCATCTATTGAATCCGTGGGTCATGGTGTGTACAATTTGAATGCAAAAAAAAAATATTAACGATTCATCGCTTTTTTGTTTAAGTCGATAGCCTGTAAAATATTTTTTAATCTTCATTCGTTTCGTTTGGGTATTTTGTAGGGTTTGGGGTTTCTCGGACTTTTTCATTTCCCGGGAAACGGAAATGCCAAATTTAATTCCTTTGGGGTACGTACAATATGGTTTAAAGTAAAGAGTGATTTTTTTGAGGTTAGGATTTTCATGCATTAGTATTTGACAGATCACGTGGGATTTCAGACATGGTGTCAAAGAGAAAGATGCTCAGTATGCTTTGACATTTCATCATGAATCGTCTTACAAACGAACAACGCTTGCAAATTATTGAATTTTATTATCAAAATGCGTGCTCTGTTAAGAAAGTTCATTGCGCGCTTCCATTTTATGGTCAGTTTAATCGACCCACTGAAGCGGCTATTCGGGCTATTGTGACTAAATTTCGCACCAAATTTACATTGTTGGACATTAAACCACCAACACGCTTACGTAGAGTGCGAACTGAAGAAAATATCGCAGCTGTATCGGCCAGTGTTAATGATGACCACCAATTTTCGATTCGTCGCCGTTCGCACCAATTGGGTCTCTGTTACTCAAAAACGTGGAAATGCCAAAATTGGACTAAGCGGATGGACCACCTAAGACGCAGCCGCGGTCAACATTTAAATGAAATTATCTTCAAAAAGTAAATGTCATGGACCAATCTAACGTTTCAAATAAAGAACCGATGAGATTTTGCAAATTTTATGCGTTTTTTTTTTTTAAAAAGTTATCAAGCTCTTAAAAAATCACCCTTTATATACATTTAGTAGCTTGTGAGCATTATTTGAAATTCTGACAAATTACAAATTAAACAAATGGTATTCTATAATATTTCGTCCCTAGACGAATTGTCAGAATTAAAAATTCCATAAAATAGGCATTTTGAGTCACATGCACTATTGACTAACACCTACACTAAATTAAAACAAGTAAGGAAAGACTAAAAGGCGGGACCGCCTTAATGATACCCTAAACTTTCTATCCGAATACCATTCAATTCCGCAAAAAAGTGAAAACGGGAAGGATTTTTGTATGTTTCCTAATCAAAGGCTGATATGACCTGACCCAATTTGTCAAATCGAGAAGAATATTTGTATTGGGGCTATATCCAAACATGCAACGAAGTGACCCAGTTTCGTAATAGGTTATTCCAGTTCAAGTATAACGTGTTATGCTCAGGGGCGGAAAAATCAAGCCGGGAGCTGAACTGATCTGCCCCATTTTAACAATGGGTGTTGCTAGTGGAAATATAAGATATTTAGCCAAATTTGAAGAAGGTCTGTTAAAATAGGTGGTTTCTAGAGCGGAAAAACTCAAATTGGAATCGGAAAAACTCAAATTTGTATGGGAGCTATATATAAATCTAAACCGAACATTGCTAAATTGATTCTAAATCGATCGTTGTAATTAACAATGGGTCTATCTCGCTTCCTTTTGGGCGTTACAAACAAATGCACGAGGACATAATACACTTGTGGAGTGCATACAAATGTTTGAGGAAACAAGGAACTCGTATATCTAAAACAAAGAACTCGAGTGATAGAGACTGTTATGACGCCTTTAATTAAAAATATTCGTTCGTCTAGAGATGAAAATAATTTCGAAACAGTGAAAACAAATTGTATTATCCATTGATATAATAATACAAAAAAGATTGAAAAATTTAAGTAATTATTTATTTAAAAAATAAAAACATGTAAAAAGTTCCAGTCTAGAGTTATTTACAAATTAGTTTCACTTATATAAACATTTGGTTATACCTTACTGGTTTCGTTGAGAAGATTTTCAGATTTCCATTCGCTGATTCTGCTAAATAAATTAAAAGAATTATTGTCAGACTAAATAGTCTGTTTTTCAAATGTTCTACACAGAAACTTTTTAATTGATATTTATATAAACCATTTTACTCAAATACTTATGTATATTAAATATGAGTAAGTAATTAATGTTGGGAAAACATTATAGTGAAGGGCAGTAACGAGCAATACTAGACTATGATATATGCTTTTCATAAAATTAGCAATACAGCGAATTAAAAATAGTTTTAACGGGGGTCCGGGAATTCCCGTATCCCAAAAGTTGAAAAGTCGCTGCTAAGCCACCTGAAGCAGGTGGTCATGGTATCATGGCAGTGGTAGTGTGCAGCCAACAAATAAATGTCTCCATGCCATTTGTAAATAAATCTGCATTCTATAAAATATAGATGCAAATGGCCTTGAACCAGGACAAGAATTAATAGAAATTAACGAATTATTGGCTGCATTCTTTTCTAAAATATTGCTGATATTGTCCAAGAATTGATCGCGAGATAAGTCACCCTATACTTATTTTCAACAAATGTGTGTAATATCTAGAAAAAAGCTAGGTCAACATTACACCGATCGGCTTATCACCACTGGCTGAGTCGATTTACCTATGTCCACCTGTCTGTCTGTCAGTCAGTCCAAGCTTATGACATTCGATGGACATATGCTAAGAAAATCGGGTCAGGTTTAGATTATAGTAAGAAATTACCTCAGGTTATATTAAAAAAATAGAACATTTTTGCGTAGAATCAACATCTGAGTCGATGTATCGATAAATGTCTGCCTGTCCATTTATAATCATTTATAGTTGGATAAATAAAAATAAGGTAGAAAGGGCACTGGCATCGTTGTACAGTATTATTACATATTACACCTGATCTTATTCAAATTTAATAGCTAGAAATGTTCAAATGGGCCAATAGGTCCATGTTTTCGTATAACTTACATAAAAATGAATCACAGGATCTTGATCAAAATTTCCAGATTATGGTTTATGAATACCTATTGTAAAAGTAGACCATGTTTTCATATAGCCACATTACCTCTCTTGTCCGTATATTTTGACATCCAGTAATTTTGAATAATATCCAATGTAATTTTTTCCAGATATGTTTGTGCCTTTCCCTTACCATTCAATCAACAAAAAGGGTTTTTTCGAATTTTATACAAAAAAGGATAAGAATGACGTGAAATTCGGTATGTACGTTCCTCTGACAACGCAGACTTGGATAAAAAAGATAAAAATATAAATGTATTACAGCTAAAATCGATGTGTATATTCCTATTGTCACGTAGAAGCGCGATAGATAAATGGATTTTTTACTTTTAATGGGAAGCAGGATTCAAGTATATTCAAGTAGACTCGTAAAATATCGGCATTTTTTTCGACATTTGTTACTTTTAAAGGGGGATATTTTTAAAAAATTTTACTTTTAAGTGGAAAAAGGAAAAAATGGCACTAATGACGCTGATCACGTCAGATCAGAAACGGAATATGTGTGCCAGTTAGTATGATAGTGGTCTAAGTCACACTTTATCCGTTTTGAGATATGCAGTGGTTTATGTCTGAGTTAATTGCAAAATATTTTTCCGCCGAAACACAATGTCAGTGGATATAGTGTGACTTAGACCACTTTCAAACTAACAATAAAGACAATTTTGGTGTGCATAAAATGACAACAAATGTCCAAAAGAAAAGTTCGTCAATTAGAGATCTGATAAAAGTAAGGACAAAAATATCACATTTTTTTATTTATTTTTGACTTAGACCATATATGTATTTTTCGATGCATTATAAAAGATATAAAATGGTACCAACCCAAATGTTACAGCAAGAATCGTAAAATTCGGTGTATACTATCTAGAGCTCCACCGATTAATCGGCTTCGGTCCAAAAAACACCGTCGGTCGAACTTTAATACAGTGTTTTGAACACGTAGAAGCGCAGCATAAATGGATTTTTCAAAATTTGTAATTTGTTAAAAAATGAAAAGTGATAAACGTGATAACCACATAATTATTCCCAAAATAATTCAACGCATAGACATACTTGAACATCATTCGATCTATTTTTGTTTTTGTGGAATGTTAACAAACAAAAAACGACAGAAACCGTCTAGTTTTTACGAATTCTAGCTTTTGTTTTGTTGGAAATGACCGTCTGAATAAAATATCGGTGGTTAGATTACCTAGAAAGATGTACGTTCTGCCCTTTCGTAAGTTTCGATTAATTTTTATCGTATGCTCTTAAACATGTTGGTGGAGCAGTAGTTTCTGCTGCGTACAAGTTTCGATAAAGTGAAAACTAAAGAAGAGAGACGAAACATCTCGAAGTGATTATTTTCTGTCCTTCATCAGACGACACTGTAAATGGTAGGGTACCTTGGGTAAATGGGTCGCTGGCACAACAACATATGTCGGACTTTCTTCTTCTTCTGGTTAGAGCTGAGTTCTGAGATGGAAAACATGAACATGTTTTTACGAACTTCACACACGACTTTCATGAACTTCGTCAGGCCGTCCCAAAAGCTAAGAAAGTAACATGCTGTTCCATGGTTTGGCATGAGGTGAACAAAAGATGTTAAACAAACACATTTTGTCACTATCGCCGATTTGCAATCTCATTCTTTGTTCCTTTCCTTTATTGAGAGCGCATAGATGCAGCCAGTGGTGGATACTCATAGAAGAAACCAATGTTCAACCCAAGTTCACATGGCAGCCTATAATGGATGTGTCCCTTGGGTGCACTATTGAATGTGCGCAGAAGAAGTGTCTAGTCAACAGGCATACATACATACATACATGTACATTAGAGCGTACCAGGTTACAAGTAAAAAAAAAAGTTCGCCGTACACCTTCGAATATGAAGTATTATTGAAAGGTAGTTTCAAAAAATTTTTTTTATTTTTTTATGCCGAACGTAGGGGTCGCGCTTTTACATTTTTCTATATAACTTCTGCATTTATAAATGGATTTTAAAGTGTGATACATCGATGTTTTTGCCTCGACGAGGCCGATTTTTTTGTCTTTGAAGTCATTGAGTTCAAGCATGATTCATGATTTTATGCGAGCTTTAATTTTCTGATATTAGAGTGGTACATTAGGGTAGTAGTAAGTGAGATATGATGGGTAAGTACCAGAAGGGGGTGCTTGAGCTCAACTTCAAAGACAAAAAAATCGGCCTCGTCGAGACAAAAACATCGATGTATCACACTTTAAAATCCGTTTATAAATGCAGAAGTTATATAGAAAAATGTAAAAGCGCGACCCCTACGTTCGGCATAAAAAAATAAAAAAATTTTTTTGAAACTACCTTTCAATAATACTTCATATTCGAAGGTGTACGGCGAACTTTTTTTTGAGGTACGCCCTAATGTACATATGTGTACGGGTACGTAAGAGACACATGCAGCGTTTGTTTTCATCTTCTTTGACACAGGCTAAAGTAGGAAGTGGACATAGAACTCAGCATTCCAGACGACAACGGACACATAGTCCTTTCTTTAGCCCAGGTGTGTACGGGACTTGTCGTCTGCTCCGTATGCAGCTGAAACAATGCTGAATTTATGACTTGCCGAACCGAAAATATAACAGCCAAAATATACCCAAGAAAGTATTCGCTTGGCTGTGCATTGACGTGTACCCGCGTGAAACTCCCATGTCCGCGAATGCTCCATTGTCATGAGTACTTGGTTCCTCGCTGCCTGTGCATTACACCATTTTCAGCGACGATGAAAGGTATCTCGTACATCATATATGTATGTATCTGTACATACCTACAGTCTTTAGACGTCACAAAATGTATTGAAAATATGTAACCTTTGGCGTTTTGCGGCTGTTTGTGCTGATAACATAAACAATGTGTTCTTAATGTTTAAAGCCAAGCTCTCAAGACGAACGCATCGTTTTGTGTAACTTTTGCGTGTAGGGTACCATCCCACTAAGAACAGATGCTGGAATTATGCTGCCCAATTGTAATGCCTTCCGCTGTACATAATTTGTATAAATCCAAAGAATGCTGTAAAAATGTACCAAATCCTTTGATTTATTTGAACCGATATAGTTTCAGTACCTGGAGACGTTACCTTCGTCAAAAAACTTATTTGAAGAAAAAATATTCATTTCAACTTCACTTACTTATAAAAACGCATTTTTTATATAGTCACAATTAAGACGATTTTTGTAGGTTTGCATATCCCTGATACACACATTGTGCATTAAAATGTACGAAAGACGAAAATTTCGTGCAGATTTCAAATTGAAATATATTTTAAAATGCAACTGTTTTTTTCTGACTAATTTTTCTAAGACATTGTACTGACCACAAAGACATTGTACTGACGTAGGTTTGGGACTTGGAAGTTATATCATTATAACATTCTTAGAGCCAAATGCAATATCAATACCAGCATTTGACAAGAAAAATTAATATATTTTTTTATGTCCTCGATCATAGGATGGGGTGTCATTCCGTTTGCAACATCGCAGACCCTATGAAGTATATCTAGCCATCCCCGGGACTGCGTAGACTCGTAAAATAAAATATTTTTTAGAAATTCATATTTTTACGAGTGAGCGGACCGACCAACCAAACGGCTGTATCTAGAATGATGAAATGTGGTTTATGTTTCGTTCTGACTGTGTAGATGCGAAAAATAAAGAGATACTGTAGAACGAACTCCGTGCTGGAAGGTATATAAGATTCGGCCTTGTGGAACTTAACGCATATTTACTTGTTCACTTCTTAATATTATGTCTTCATAAATATATCGAAGGATTTTGTTGTTTATATGAAACGTATCATAACATGTAAATAGATTTTTAGTGGGTCGACTTTATTCAGTTCTAACATAAGTACGTACCCTGATTTAGGTCAGACTCGCAATGATGGTGAGTATCTACTGGTTTGTGAACAAGTCAGACCTTTTTGCTTTTTTATTTTGGAAAGTTCAGTGTATATTATTAATATTTATGAAACTTTTTCCTATAATAAATAAAGTTGTTTTATAAAATCTATGAAAATTTCCATAAATTATATTATGAAAAATATATGCATACAAAAGTTCATTGAATGACGAACTGCATTTCATACCTTCTAAGAAATGTTTCAGACGACACGCTCCATACATTCTTTAGCGATTTTTTAATGAACATTTTCACTGAGATTATGACAATAATAATTCTTTCAGTGTACACACATGCGAACTTATAACAAATATTGACTGATATATCAAAATTAAGTATATTTGGGAAGTGTCCTGTTGAAAAAATCAACAATCCCCTCAATTGGAACACGGAATAATCGTTCTTATTTTTGAAGTTTTAAGAGCACAATTAATATTGCATTGACAGGTCTGGCAAATTTGTAACCGCTTAAATACTCTTCATGTAAGCAATTTACATTTGAAAATCATTTTGGACAGAAAAAAATGTAACGAATTGAAGGACTGACTGACCCTTAGTATGTTCGGAATCCGTATGATCTTTTAAGCTCTTTGTTCCATGTCCGTCCCTCCACTGCCATGGTCCATCTGGCAACTCCTATACAAACGGCTCATATTCATATGTTAAATTCAAACCAATGTAACTTACACACGGGTACCGGGAGTCAATTATATTTCCAAACTTTGTGGGGTACCTACCACGCAAATCATTCTAACCTTCGTTAATTAAAGCTTTTATAATATTTCAGAGCGGGCGATCGCAATTCTATGCGATTTGATGATAATGTTTTTATAATCGACTAGCTGAACCTCCGCCCGCTTCGCCAGGCAAAAAACAAACAGTAAAATTAAAATCAGCTTTCATATTGGGTTTTCTCTCCCCGAGGTACTAATGAAATGGATATATTCCATGGAGAACAATAAAGAACAGAACCTTAATTTACGGCTAATTAAGGAAGAAATGTCAAAACTCAAATAGATTTTTGGTTCAGCGTGATTCTCCTCCTTTATCAAAACAAAAAAACTTCATTCGTAAGAAGAAATTACTTAATCGAATAGCTGGAATTCGAACATACTACATTCAAAGCACATGTAATCAAATCGTTCACTAATCAAACAACACAAAAACTAAACAAATTTATATAATTTCCGTTTTCTTGACTTAAGTCGGCATTTTACGAATGGATATTTTTTTGTAAACCTTCTTTACTATTGTGCTAAGAATTTCCAAAGAAACCGTGTAGTTTTACAAAATTCAAATCAAAATTTCTCCATCTTTCAAATCCCGCCCATTTGCATATTGTCTAAGCTGGTTACAACTAGAGATGGGCGCGTGAGTGATTATTGGCTCACGTTTACGCACGCTCACGAAGGAAAACAAATGAATCACGCACGTTCACGCACGAAGATTTTTTCGTTGCTACCGTTCACGCACGCTCACGTGAGTAAAATAAATTTTGCTAACGATCACGCGTGATTCACGTAAATCACGAAACAATTTCAACAAAAAAATAATTATTCCTATTGTAATTTGAAATGAGCATCGTCGCGTAATTCCGAAAATTTATTATTTAAGTCAGTCTACGTTTGCGATGTCTGTCTTGAATTCGTATTTTTCCATGCTTTATATAAGGTTACTTTCTATATATGTTTGTGTGCCACAAAATTTGAAATCAATTTTTGAAAGCTTTTTTCTCAACCAATTTTGCTCAAATTTTGCACACTTAATCATTTTCGATGACAATACAAGGAAATGGAAAAATTTGACCAATTGGACAAAGGGGCGTGGTACCTCCCATACAAACCACAAATTAAAAATCTATTATTTCTGCTCCTGATAACGGTATTTAAACAAAATTTGGTACGTCGGTTTGGTGTGCATGTTGTAAGTGCTGCTGCAAATATGGGCGGGATTGTACAAAGGGGCGTGGTACCTCCCATACAAACCACAAATTAAAAATCTATTATTTCTGCTCCTGATAACGGTATTTGAACAAAATTTGGTACGTCGGTTTGGTGTGGATTTTTTAAGTGCTGCTGCAAATATGGGCGGGATTGTACAAAGGGGCGTGGTACCTCCCATACAAACCACAAATTAAAAATCTATTATTTCTGCTCCTGATAACGGTATTTGAACAAAATTTGGTACGTCGCTTTGGTGTGGATTTTTTAAGTGCTGCTGCAAATATGGGCGGGATTGTACAAAGGGGCGTGGTACCTCCCATACAAACCACAAATTAAAAATCTATTATTTCTGCTCCTGATAACGCAGTAATTTTTCCTTCTACAAAAGATAACTAAAAAAGAATTTCTAGGCCCAATAGAATTCTGCTTGCATAAAGCATGGATTTGAAAAAAAAATTTTTTTTTGATTTTCTAGTTTAAAATATACTACATCATATAATTTAACGCAAAATAAGTTAAATATCAGATACAGACATAAAATCCAAGTGGAAAACAAAGCATATACCACGATATTATGTGATTTTTTAATTGAAGTAACACTAAGGAGGTTTCTCATATAAATGCAGTGCCTAATGTTGGCACAGGGAATGCTTACTTATATAATAGAAATATTATACGAAGCACTTTGTTTTAGAAATAAATATAAGTATATATATGACTTTTACTTTGAATGGAAAATTTCAGTTTTAAACAAAACATAATAATAATAATTGAAGTAACAAATATGTGCGACTCACGAAAAAATCACGTGATTCACGCAGAAATTATACTCACACACATTCACGCACGAACATTTTTTCGTTCCTCACGTTCACGCACGCTCACGTGAGTAAAATAAATTTTGCTCACGATCACGCGTGAATCACGCAAATCACGTGAGTAGCGCCCATCTCTAGTTACAACTAAATTAACTCACACAACAATTTAGGAGTCTCGGTGTTCAATGCAGTCTAAAACTTGTTTTAATTTTGTATGGCAAGGGTCACGGCCACATTCCGCCCATCTCGGTGTCAAATATACTCTAAAACATGTTTTAATTTCGTATGGGAAGGGACACACCCACTTTTCTAATACCGCTCATTTTTGGCACAACTATGCACATTGATGCTTGCACAAAATTTCAGCACTCTAGGTTTCATAGAACTGACAATATTCAATAATAGGTCTTTACTTCGTATGGGAGGTGCCACGCCCACTTTTCCAATACCACCCATTTTTGGCACAACTACGCATATTGATTCTAGATACACTTACACAAAAATGCAGCACTCCAGGTGTCATAGAACTGACAATATTCAATAATAGGTTTTAACTTCATATGGGAAGTGCCTCGCCTACTTTTCTAATACCGCCCATTTTTGGCACAACTATGCACATTGATGCTAGATGCACTTGCACAAAATTTCAACACTCTAGGTGTCATAGAACTGACAATATTCAATAATAGGTTTTAACTTCGTATGGGAGGTGGTACGCCCACTTTTCCAATACCGCCCATTTTTGGCACAACTGTGCAGACTAATAATTAGTGAACTTTCACAAAAATTAAAGACTCTAGCTGCAACAGTACTCCGAATATGTTAATTAAAAAAAAAACGAATAAATCCCCCATTTGTGTGTGGGATTTATTCGTTTGAAAATATCAAAAATTTATATAGCCTATTTTCACCACCGGTTCAGCATGATCATACTGTGCAAATTTCAAGAAGGTCGGTCCAGTAGTTTAGGCTGCTATAACGAACAAACAAACAAACACAGATTCATTTTTATATATATAGATGTACACACCTGAAGTATGGACGATATTGTCATACCTCCCTTTTTGCTCCAATGAGAACTGGTATAACTTCCACGCGGAGAGTCGATATCAGTTGTAATTTGATATGTTTAATGTTTTTAAAAGTACTTTAACATATAAATTATTCAGCCTTTTTACGACAGTTGACGACAGCTGACGTAGGCGTTGTCGTTTTTTTCCGCCATCAAGTAATAACAGCAACAAATAATAACACTAGAGTTGTGAATTTTTGTGACATTTAAAATCAACAAAGAATTTAAAGAAAATAAAGCACATTCGGCATTATTACGAATGTTGTTGTCGTATCGCAAATGACGAATATTTCGAGAAAACAAATCAATTTTTGTGATAAAGTGTTACTAAAACATTAAAATTGCATTTACAAGAATATGTGTTTATTGTTCACACTAATTTAAGGTATAATTCTTTGGTGCACTTGTAATAAAATGGTAGTTTTTATCATATACGACAAACATAATACCGATTTCGTCTTTTTCGACACGACACGTGTAATAATGCTGATTAATGATTTTGCCACGACCCTTCTGGTATCCCTACACATGTCCCTATTAAATAAAATCCTTTATATCTTCTATAATGGTAACTGAAATCCACTAGGGCTTGATATTTGGTTGTGTTTTTACAATTGTTTTATAAATATGGACGGGTACCTTCTAGTACCTCACACACGACCATAACGTAAATTAATGTCCTTATAACTTCCATGATTGGAATTTAGAGTCTAAGGTATTTGAGTAGTACAGAAAGGACCCACTTTTTCACTACTTTCCACTTCTATTATAATGAGTCGGCGCTATTTTTAGGAAGAATTGATAATAATAATATGAACTAATATTATCTTATAATCATTTAATTGAGATCTCATAAAAAACAACTAATTTTGACAGCAAATTAATTATTTTAAAAATATATATTTTTTATTTTTATACAATTCTGACAGCGAAGTTTTTAAAATGAGTTTCTAATATACAGTGACTATTGTTCAACAACAATATTAAACGATACTTTGTATATGGCACAAGGCTGCTTCCTTAAAAGTATTTGTTTTTTTCTTTTTTATATTTTTTTGAACTTTGCCTGCTCGTTAAATCTGGAATGCACTGCGTATGACTTTCTAGTGGCAAACCTGACGTAGTAGGGCTACTAAAGCGATCTAAGCTAAGGCTAACGAAACTAGTCCATCAGTTTGTGTGTACGGATGGTCCCTTCAGTTGACTTACAAATACGTCTATTAAAGTAACTTAGTGAATGTATGAGTTTAAAAACTATTCTGCAAAAAAATAATAAACATGGTTCTGTTAACTACCGCATTGGAAAACTGTCAAAAGTACCAGTTCTAGATGCACATATTTAGTTACACTTTGTAAACAAAGCTACTTCGAGAAAAAAGAAAAATGCGGATTGGCAAGTACAACATGTCTGCTATCGCATAGCGTGTACCCATATTATTGATGGACTTGCTTCGTGCACATCAACACTTATCAGCCCTTATCGGCACATTCATTTATGTACATCAGACCACTGAGAGTATATTCATACGCTTGTGAAATGTTTTCATTATCATGTCACAGCGTAGACGCTCCTCAAATCTGTAAAGGGAGAAAACAACATCGAGCAAAAAATATATACTGGGCTGTGACACATCCATACAATACCAAGGAACTAAAGATGCTGATCGATACTTAAGCTCGTGACAAATGATGAATTTACGGGCAATTACTTTGCCGGAACTCGCTTACAAATAGCACCCATGACTGTATTTAACCAATTTCTATATTTCAAGCGGGGTCAAGTAGCGGACTTGTATCGATGTCCATTTGATAACACCTACACACGAAGAGCGGTGTGTAGCGAGAGGACACAACATTCGTTTGTTTACTGGCGATAGAAACTACTTCACAATGTCTTAATTAGAGTGACAAGCTAGTGCCCATGGAGCACTGTTGCGGCCCATGCGGCAATTTTGTCCATGCTCTTATAAAGGCAGTGGCAGTGCCATTGGAGCCATAGCAGTTTACTGTGTTGAAATAGGAATTACAGTGACTACCTAATATAAAGATATCAAATGGAATGTCGGCGGTTTCTGCTTAATGCAAAGATCACAGCCAATTGCCGTTGGCATCCGCCTTTGGTAACACAAAAACGTCAGTACTTAATCTTTGGCGGACGATTGTCCACCGCAATTGTATGGACGGTACACAAAGGAGCTACGCTAGGCGCATGCTTTCTAAAAGTGGACAACAATGAACAAACGCACACAAAGAGATGGAACCGAATTGATTGTTTTCGTGTGCATATGTATGTATGTATGTACATATGTATTTCTCTAGGCCTTTATTGAAATGGATTTGTTTAAATCCATAATGTCTTTTTACAAAGTTTCATTGTATTCCTTCTGCAGTGTTGACTCTATCCAGGGCAATAGTTCACTGACACGAGCATACACTCCGGGTTTGTTGCGCTGAGCACATCCGACTCCCCAAGACACAATACCAATGAGTTTCCCAGCATAGATCAGTGGCCCACCGGAATCCATTTGGCAGGCATCGACTCCACCGCTTTTGAAGCCAGCACATATCATGCGTTTCGTTATCAGACCGCCCATTTGGCGTTTACAAATCGACTGTTTAACGATGGGAACTTGAGCCATTCTTAACTCATCGGCCGGCGGGCCCCAATCACTTGTGTAGCCCCATCCCAGTACTTTTGCGTAACTACCATCCTTAATTTTAGTCGTTGAACCCGCTAGCGAGATGGGCTGAACTGCAGGAGAGTATACCAATGAGCCGATAATTCTGACGAGACCAACATCATAGTCTTGGGTTGCCATTGTCCATTGTTGAGGATAGTGTATGGCCTGGACGTCATATACCTGACCGTCAATAACCTTCTTGGATTTCTCTCCGACATGAACTTTCAGCAATGCCGCTGATGTTGATGCTAAACAGTGTGCCGCAGTTATCACAGTACGTTCGTTGATGATCGATCCTCCGCAGCTATGGTAGCGGCCAAATATTGTGTCTGTCATCAGCGACACAATAAAGGGATAATTATCCAGGGCGGGTTGTCCGCCCACAATGCGCGGTGCCACCTCCAAATCCTTTGCTTTATTTTTCACACTTGAGCATTCCACCGATGTAACAGTCAAGACACCCACGATTATCAACAATACTTCCGTTGCCGACGTTCCGTTCATTTTTACCAATTAACCACAAATGAAGCGTCGCTTTTAACGGTCGAAAGTGTATCTTAACATTGTTGATATAACGGTGCAACTGACAAACTGATAAAGTTGGCAAGACAAATGAGCTGTACGCCGTAATTGTTTTCCGATTGCTCGACATCTTCAAGGGAAACTACTTTTGACTTCATGTCATATTTATCCCACGTCATGTTGATAACAGAAATAGATATTATGATGACACATTAGTACATATGTATGTACGTACGTATGTATAACTGACTTGGGTCGCGTTTAACATCCAACACACTTTTGTTTCACACTCAACATCTACAGTCGATCACGGCTGCAACGAACTTCACCGACCCATATCTTCCGAGCAAAAAATGGAAGTACTATCGCAGGAAGATCCTCTAAATCCAAATTTGAATATTTCTCTCATTTGCGGAAGTTTTTTTGAACAACCTACAAAAAAGTGGATAATATAAAAATATCCCGTAACATTTTACGAATTTCATTTCACAATAACATTAAATAGTATCAATTATTGTAATACTAATTTAATTTAATATTTATTTTAGTTCGTATTAGCCAAATATTTTGTTAAGTTTACGATAAACTGGTTTTGGTAAGTTATTCACCACTTACAACAGGCGATTGCTGAGATGGTTAGAGTGCCCTAGCAGCAACCAGAAGGTCCGATGTTCTACCCCGGTAGCGGAGGATTTTTATACTCTACAGAGTAGTAGGTACATAAAAAGTGCAACGTATAGCATGAGTGACCTAAAGCACGTTTGGCCGTTTGCGTTTCACGACTTTTTAAGCTCTTTGAACCATGCCTCTCCGTCCGTCTGTCTGTCTAGCTGGTATACATGATAATTTTCGATTGAAATCTATGCAAACTCCTCCCTCCCACACAAATGGTCCATAGTTCAATGTTAAATTAAAACCAATGTAACTTACACTCGTATATTCGGCATCAGTTATATTGTCACTTTGAGCGTACAAAGTGTGGCGGGCTTTGTCACGTACCTTCTGACTGAACTGAAGGAGAATATACTTCCCGCACAAATCACCCAAACTGTTATAAAATATTCAAACCCCCCCCAGAGAGGTTTCGAACATATACTTTTTAAAACCTTCTAGACTTTCTGAAGCAATAAAATATAGATTTTTTAAGATCTTTTTAAAATAACTCGTCTGAAATGGTAATTTTGCAGTAAAATCATGAAAACTCGAAAATTACATAGAAAATGGTGGACACTTTCTTGAATTTCGGACAAAGGTTATGAAAAATACAAACAAACTAAATGAATTGTGCCAATTTCATGATTGCGTGGTGCTAATTTCGCTAATGGACACCAAATTGTTCGGAAAATTTTCATTTTTATTAACCGATACCACTTCTTGACATTCGACTAGAGCTATATCTTATGAAATTTTAATTGTGTACTGCTTGGAAATTTAATAACAAAATCATTTAGTAATAAATAAAAAATAAATAAAAACTGTAGATAAGAATCACTATGATATCATAATGAAATCTAAATCTAACAACGGTTTCTGTTACTTCCAATGTATTGGTAGCTTGCAATTATAATACAAATCCATTTCGACAAACGAAGAAAACTGTTTGATATACATAAACTTATTTCTCTTTGTTCATTTACAACAACTGACATGTTTATCGCAAACAAACGAATTTTTCCCACAAAAGAAACTAAAATTTCGTTTCTACGAAATACATTTTTTCTCTGCGTGTAGGTCTCTATTTTAAAATTTACTTTAAAGTTGCGAAACAATAAGAAATGAGTTTTAACTTACTAAAATTTTTGTTATATTTATCACTTATGTCAAATATTTTTCAGAGTTAATATTTTTTGTACATATGTAATAAGTATTATTCAAAAGAGAAACAACAAATTCAGTAACTTGGATCTACGTAGGAAAACGAAACTCTAAAATACCAATTATTTGGTTTTTTGGAATCAAAATTTCTAGTTGTTTCTTCTTGCATTTCATCGAATACAAAAAAACTGTATTTGTTATTCGAATTTATACATATTTAAGATTATAAAAATGAAGAAACATTTCCAAATATTTTTTATTTAATCGGAATATGCGTATAAAGATTTTGAGTAAACATCCTGTTACTCATGTCCAATATAAATTAAAACCCCCAAAACTTTTGACATCCTATTTAGACCCATACTTTGTCAAAAAGCATATCCAATTTTCTGCATTTATCATAGAAAAATGCGGGACTGAAGGGTTTATCGCCGAAGAATTTGATCGTTTTTTGTGTAATATTTCTTCAAAATATATCGAGGACTTATGTTCAAAAGTGGCTATGAACCATTTCCTCGAAAATGAGTTTTTGATGCCAAACTATTCTCAGATTTGGATGTCATCTGTCAAATAAATGTGGAAAAGATATTTTCTAAAGCCATTTTTTTAATTTTCTGATTTGGCTATCCCCTCGCACGTTAGTTTGTGACTGCATAAGTGGCTATGAACATAAAAATAATATAAATAAAATAGTTCAACAATGGAGCGGCATAAAACCGAAGGTTATAATTCGCTACAACGATTTTGTTTAAAACATTTTTCTAGGTTTAGGGCATATCGTACTATCAAATTCAATCATTTCGCGTTAATAGCATTTTGATTCCCAAGTTATCAGGCTAAAATAGGATAAATAGTGGCTGTAAAGTCAAAAAATTGTGAAAAGTATCTTTAGAAAAACAGCGAGAATACAAAAATATTTCTTTTGCATGTGATTGCTGACTTCATGGGAAATATTTGTGTATGAAAAGTATGAATGAAGAAGGTTAAAATATAAGGAATTGCACTGTAGAAGAATGATAGATTAAACTGTAGAAGAATGATTAACAATTTCTCTCAAATTAAGGAGAAAATCAGTTTTTTCCCTCTCATGAAAAGTTATGTTTTTGTTCATAGCCACTTATGAATATAAGCCCTTTTGGCATAACAGCAGTTTTCTGCAATCTTACATCACCATTCACACTGCTAAAGAGTTTGCAGTCTGCTAAAATTGGCTGTTGTTAATTAACATATAAAAATAGATACGCGTTCATAAGCGAGTTTAGTTTGAATTTTCTTTTATATTAGCTTGGGACAATATGCGTATCACATATATTGCTAAAAACAGCATACAGCTGTTTACCATCTCAGCAGATACAAATCTGCTATCTCTTTTTTAACAGCTTTCTTTTACTGACAAATTCCTTTGAGTGATAGATGGATTACTGAAATGCAATTTTGCCGACAATGTCTGTCGGACGAATGTATCAAAATATTTCCTGGCAATAAAATATGTGCGGTTTCCAAACGCTCCAGTAAAAATTTCCTAAAAAGTGAGAAAATTAACTAAGTATGAGTAAAGTTTCCTTCTTTCAAAGCCATAGTAGATAGTTCATTTACTAGAAAAAGGCTAATAGATTTACTTTAAAACATTTCTTTGGATCTAATAAAAAAATTCTTACAATTGAGTAAATTCAAATTTATGTGGAAGAATATTTTCAAGGTTTTAAGTGAGAAAAAATCTGAAATTTTTTGTATAAAAAAATTCCATTTAGGGAATTTTAACTTAAAAATGTGTTTTTTCCTAAAATGAAGTTAAATTGTTTACTGAAATTTATGCCGAGTTTTTCATACATTTAAGTATTATTTAACTTATAAAAAACATTTGAAATTGTTTAAAAAATTCTTGAATATTAATCTAAGAAACATTCTCGTTCGTTTGCAGAGACTTATTTCTTAAATACTTTATGAATTATTCTAAACAACCACTGCGAAGGCGCCTATCTTGCCTTCGCAGTAATCATGGAGTAATAGCTCAACTCTTTATGTCAGAGGTATCATGAAACTTTTGAGAAATATTTATTTTTTTTTGTATTAGTTTTGCATACTCTGAAGAAAAATCATTTGTTAGAATAATTTTAGTTAAATTGAACTTATTTTAATTCACCTTTTTTCCTTGTATAAAATAAAATTTTCCTCAGTTTAAGCAAAAATTTACTCGTTTTGAAGAAAAAAATCTGCAAAATTGTCCTCAGTTTGAGTAAATATTTACTTGATTTGAGTAAACATTTACTTAGTTTTAGGAAATTTTCAGCAAAATTTTACTAAGATTTAGTTAAAATGTACCTAGTTTTAGGAAAATTTTGCTTAAATTTAGTAAAAATTACTTGTTTTTAGGAAAAATTTAACTTTTTTATGAGTGTAGATGAAACCCCCCCGGGGGAAATCCTGCATACGGGCCTGATTATTTGTATGTATTAACATTGAAAATCTGAAATTTAGAAATTAGACTAAGTAGACTACATTTCGCATTTTTCAATATAAAATAAAAAAGTAAAATGTTTATTTTTATACCCTACACCACTTCGTGAAATAATCGAGATAGACCTACCATTAAGTATACCGATCGGCTTAGAATAGATTTGAGTCGATTTAATGATATCTGCTGTCCATCTAAAGATTGTTCGCAAATTACAAGTCGCAATTGTTGTCCGATTGTCATGAAATTTGGCAGAAGTATTTTTTGGGTAGGAACGATCGCTATTTAATTTGAAAAAATCGGTTCAGATTTAGATATATTCCCATACAAATATCCCTACAATTTACCGTCTTTCTGCTCTAGAATAAACATTTTACATTGGATCTTGATAACATTTTCAGGATCATGTTATATGTGAACTAGGAACAGTTAATGTGAAATTGGTTTACATGGGTCCTCGTATGGTATAGCCCATATTCAAATGTACATCATTGCTACTCTAAAATGTGCATTTTACATCGGATCTTGATCAAATTTCCGACATCATGTTATATTTCAACTCGGAACACCTACTGTAAAAGTCAATTATATGATCCACTTTTTGGTGTAGCCCCCTACAAATGGCCCCCAAATGTTTTACTATTACTACTCCAGAACCCACATTTTATATTAGATATTGATCAAATCTTGCATATCATTTTATATCACTACCAGGTATACCTAATATGAACGTGAATTTGTTGCTTGTTTTCACTCTTACCGCTGTACAACCCGCTACCTATCGTGAACAATCTTCCCAGTAAATTATATGGGTCCATGTGTTGATAGTTGAATTTTGAGCCAATCTGAGTTTACATGCCGGAACTGTGTCCATCAACCCCTAATAATACATCAGGTTTGTTGACATAACGAGTTGTTACAGGTAAACGGCACACAGAGTCGTATCAATATCAATTGATTTCGTCTCAATGGTCCTCAAATTCGCTCACATTTTATTAATTCTATTACTTTTTAAATATGTATGCGTCTTATGTTGTGAGTTTCTTTTTCAGTGTAGGGACGCAGGTTAATTTCCGGTTGATATAAACTCAGTGCGAAAATTTCCAACCATGTTTTTCGTCTCTCCGTAACTAACCTATTATCATTGTCACTACTTCCCGAAATCATCCACTGTGCTTGGATGTTCGTTGGAATGGTACAAAGTTTTTCGCTGGAGTACACTACAGTTATAAATGCAAAAACCCGATTGGAATTTTTAATCGTCGTCTTGTTTCAAATTCTTCTCGGGCCCAAATAAATACCTTCTGCCGTGCAAATACGACCCCAGTGCAAAGGTTAAATATTAACACATTTTACGATATTAGCGCTGCATGTGCCACGTATTGTACTCGCTCCAAATCTATGCAATCATTGGTAAATATTGGGCCACCGTACGTACGCACATCTCATTCGATTCTTCCTACCCAGCGTGGGGTTTATTTTATGATGTACCTTATTGCTTCATGCAAGGCAAGGCTGTGAAGGGGAGGATGGTTTGGCGGACTATCGATTGCGTATAACTCCTTGCTGCGTTTAATATTTAATCCCGCTGTTTGTTATTCGTGCAACGACCGCCTTCATGCCAAGTTGCACACAATCAGCATCACCCGAAAATGTGTGAGTGACACCACTTCCGGCAGCGACAGGGCCGGCATGTTGCCGTTGGTTTGCCGGTGACAAATCGTTGAATTAACACAGCGAGAAGGGGGCGTCTCACTCGCGTCCCTTAATACTTGCAGTGCGTGTCCATTACATTTGGATTTTGTTAAATTTGTTCACTTGTTTTTGCCTCTTGCTTCGTCTCTGTAAACTGTTGCCATTGCTAATGAAGGTAATATACATTTACTCACCCCATTCCGATACAACACTACGTGATGGTGGTTGTTGTGACCTCTAGTGGGTTACTACTATTTGCGAGTTGATGAAATATTTTTATTTGTATTTTGGGATTAGTTCTGGCATGAAGCAATGGTTGATGAAAGAAACATAGTCAAATACACTGGCCTTATTCTTTGAGGTGACTGTCTTAGTTCATGCAACGGTGACTGCAGGCGATTTTGGATTTAATTGAGTCATTTCGGCATTCCACATGGCGAAATCATAACAGAATGTATATGTAATGTATTGCTAGAATCGTATTTTGGACAATCCCCTAAATATTTGACTATAGGTCGAACGAGATGGATCTATAATATAACTATAAGCATTAATATTGATGTAATAAAAGTTTCATATACATACATATGACATTGCAATTCACACATTTGTACATAGGTACAATAACAGGAATGATAATTTGATTATCACCAAAAATTGTCACAATTTTTAATTATAAAGAGTTACTCAAAATAAAAAATATTTGTTTGATAATAAGCAATTTTAAAAAAATATTTTGTGTTCACTTTTTTGGGCTTACCGCCATATCCAAAAACATTTATCAAAGGTGTAGTTTTTGTAAAAAAGGTGTACTTTTTCACTGAAAATTCGTCACTTATACCTCTGATAAATGATTTGATTTGAACTGGGATATTCTCCTGGCTCAAGACCATTTTGCTTCTATATTTTATAGAATGCAAATTTATTTACAAGTAATAAATTTCGCCATGCCATTTGTAAATAAATTTACATTCTATAAAATATATAATATGCACATACTTACATATGCAACTCAATGAGATGCTTGTAAGGTGCCATGTATGCTTTATTACTTGGTGCGATTTTTAAACGCATATTCGGCAAGTGAGTTGTGCTTCTCATTCGTTTTGTGAGAATCATTTACATAAAGGGTCGGGTATGATGTTGTAAAGTCGCTGCGAAGCCATCTGAGGAAACCTTTCACAAGGTGGAAATCATGATAGTGGTAGTGGGCAGCCAAGTAATAAATGTCACCATGTCATTTGTATCTAGTTATCCAGTCTAGAGAAAAACAACCCTAATATTAGAATTGTTTAAGGGGTTCAAGTATAAATGGCCCAATCTCTACATAAACAGTTAATTGAACTGAATTTTGATTTTTTGAAATACAAATACCGTACTTTGCGATCATCATTTAAAACCCTTTACCAAGTTCCTACTTTATTTATTTTTGAAATTACAACTTTCTTCGCTCGTCGCTTCTTTACCCGTAAAGAAACGGCCACTTTTGCAGAGACAGTTGAAGCGGTAAGAAGCAACGATAATAAAACCCAAATGTGAAATCTATCTCAGCTGTATTTCGGTTGTGATTTTTAAATTTGTGAGTTGGAGCTATTTTTCATTTTAAGAAAAATTAAGGTTGAAAATGGTGATTTGATTTTCTAGGTGGCAAGAAGTAAATCCGCCATTTGAAGTTTTCTCGACTGGATGTCGCAGAAGAGGAATAACAAAAAACACATGCAGGCGACGCAGGTGGACGCAGACGTCCTAGAAGAAGAAATTAAAAATTTAGTCATAGATAAAATTAAATGGATGACTGACATCATTGGCATTCCGGATTTGGCATCACTTCTGACTAGGAAGTGACAGCGCCGTCGTTCTGTCAAATTTGTGTCGGCCCAGCTGTCGTGCCGCCGCCTCCGATGATTTTGGTTCAGCTATTCTCTCTGATTGCGTGGCCTAATTAAATTGTTAAGAACGTTTAAGAGACGTTCGCTCTTTGAAAAGAGCTTAACCTGCTTCCAATTCCATGACTTGCTTGCCAGTCACACAGCGTTTAGTGTGTATGCGCGTTTATTCCTAGCAATGTGAACCAGTGAATCTGCTTTTTTACTTGAATGCCTTTCGAAGTTGATTTTTCCAATGGAATGAGAGTAGACATACATAAGCCCTAGGTATTAGCAACAATGTATGGAGAGAATGGAAGCTCTCGTGGGTATGAACAGACACACACGTCTGTTGATATCGATGGTAGGTGGCAGTATGTGACATGTCCTTGTCATGTTCCTATTGCGATACCGCAGTGACAATGTCGACATTTAACTTAACGAAGTTTTCGTACGGTGCCAAATCGAATTACGACCCCGTGTGAAGAGCACCCTTTTTCGTTTGTGTTAAACATCATACAGAACGAAGTTGGTGGCAGAAACAACAAAGGGCACATATTCACATACATTAGAGCGACTCACGGACAAAATTTAAAAGTTACACCTCTCAAAATGAAGATTGAAATGTTTTCTGTCTATCCCTAAAATATATGACTCTATCGACATCCATTGGAGAGCTGAACCGTTTTCATTCGTAATAATCGTTATCCCATATTTAGGCCCAAAAAGTTGGATCCGTATAGAATTTTGTTGAAAAGTGTTCAGTGTATTCAGTATTTACTTCCGCATTGCATCGGATTTATATTTAGCAAAAAAGTGTTGTTTTCTTTACAAAGAAATATGAAAAATGTAAAATATTTTTTGTACTAAAAATATAAACAAAGTATGTATGTAAAGTAGTGTGGGTCGAAAAGCGTTCTAAATTGATTTTTTGTGGTCTGAACTTGTCTAACCTTTAAGAATAGGGGCGTCCGAGTTAAGTTTAATTATTTGTCTGAGGACATGTATGTATGTTGAAGTTTCAAATTATTAAGAATCTGAGCAAAAATATCAATGAAAACAACAGACAATTGTGAATAATTAAAATCTGCCGGATCTTTTTGCGAATTTTATAATGCACGCTATACCTGACTATTAGATATTTTCCAATACGTATACACTTTTCTGGCCTAAATGTGGGACAACGAAACGAAATTTTTAGAGGTTATTTGAAAACAGTTCAGCTAGCCAGCGGTAGTTGATTGAGCCGATATATTTTAGGAATAAACAGAAAACATACCAAACTTCATTTTCAGGATGGTAACTTTTTAAAATTTTCTTGCCTCCACACAAAATGAGTCGGTCTAATATACATACGAGTATAGCCAAAATACAATTACAAATTCATAGGATATTTCACATACACATTCTTATACATATATATATAAATTGGCAAAGTGTAAAATTGCAAATTTATTGTTACACGACAATGTTTTGTAATGGTTAAATTGATGTCGCTTCGAGGGAGGGTGGAACAATCGAATTAAAAAGTCTGCGGTATTGGCGTAGTCTGCCACCTCCTCTCCTCAGTGACAATAGGCTAGTTTACCTGAAATACCGTTAAACAAAATTCTAAGCCTGTGATAATGGATGACAGGGTAATGCGATGCCTTTCACCTACATTTAGTTCTCTAGACGAATAACTGTAGGGTCCGCCAAATAACTTTTTTTTTTTGAAAATGCTATAAAAAAACTACTGAATATTTTCTCAAATTTCTTTTTTTATTTGAAAGTACAATCCTTCCGGTTAATAATGGAAAATAATTTCATTCAAATGGCTGCCTCGGGCACCCCACAAATAATAGTCCAACGGTTGAATAGTTGACAAAAAAACGTTAGATGGCGGACCCCATACCAATGTATCCTATGATTTACTTTTTCCGCTCTAGAAACCACATACTTCAACAAATAACTTTTTTTTTGAAAATTCTATAAAAAAACAACTGAATATTTTCTCAAATTTCTTTTTTATTTGAAAGCTCAATCCTTCCGGTTAATAATGGAAAATAATTTCATTCAAATGGCTGCTGAGGGCACCCCACAAATAATAGTCCAACGGTTGAATAGTTGACAAAAAAAACGTTAGATGGCGGACCCCATACCAATGTATCCTATGATTTACTTTTTCCGCTCTAGAAACCACATACTTCAACAAATAACTTTTTTTTGAAAATTCTATAAAAAAAACAACTGAATATTTTCTCAAATTTCTTTTTTATTTGAAAGCACAATCCTTCCGGTTAATAATGGAAAATAATTTCATTCAAATGGCTGCTGAGGGCACCCCACAAATAATAGTCCAACGGTTGAATAGTTGAAAAAAAAACGTTAGATGGCGGACCCTATATAACGCTCACTAATCACGCAATGTAAAATTGGTTTAAGAACAAACTGAGATTTTACCAATGGACCATTTGCTATATTCTTTCATTAGTGATAAAATGATTTCTGATGTACCAATGACGTGATCTTCTGTCCAAATTTCTACTTGTGATGCAAACGATCGACTGGAGATATCCTGCAAACATTTATATATTTTCAGGGGTGATTTTTTCGCAAAAACATTTGCGAACAATTAGCATGCAAATCGCATCATGGTATTAGGCACGTGTGGCAGACTGGCTCGTAATAATGAAATAACTGCGACATGTCTTCAAATTCCTTTGTGTGGTCAACAATTACTAGAGGTTAGTTAGTTTGGGACTTTTACCGCTACAGAAAAAAATTATCAATAAAAGAGTATATGGAAATCCTGAACGATTTAGCCAAAAATTAAGCTGTCAAGGAATCCGTTTTTATTTAAGATTCAATATTGGAAACAATCAAATAGTAAAAATTTCAAACAAAAGGGAATCGAAGCATTACCTCGTAGACTATGGTTTATAGTTGCAAACAAATTGGATGTCCGCCTATGAGAGCTTACACTATATATATATTTTGACCCAGAACACCATTATAAATGTAATGCTGACCAATGTCACTACGAACTCATCTGTGAAAACCTTCTAAATTTTGCCATTTTCTCAAAGGGGCATATTTTGATATTTGACCACAGATATATTGGCTGAAATGAGATATTGTTTTTTGTTTCCAGTCCATATAACAAGAATCGTTTAAAATATTCATTTACAAAGACTTTAGCAAGGCGTACTTCTTAGTGGGGATCCATTGATTGTCTGAAGAAATTTTTCGTTTTGTGTATTGTATGATCGTTTTTATGTATATTTGAATATATAAATTAAACATTACATATTTGGTTGTAACGGGTGATCGTAAGTTTTGATGTGTAATGTTAAATAAAACACATAAATTTGAAAGTTAACTTAAAATTTCTATTATCGGTTAAAAGAACAGTTTATGTCATTTAAATGTTGTCGGAAGGTCCCATTTTGGGCGAACCGTCGGAGCATAGCGACTGGTATCTCCCATTCACTGAAAATAACACGCAAATTAAGTCGTTTGGCTTCAATTCTTGCACAAGTTGAATTTTGTACGTTTCTAGGCCGAGATACTTACGTAAAATACGCCAAGTTGTCGAATACTACAAGTCAAGCTGCTGATAACGACGACGAATCGGTTCGCCACGATCTTCGCATACTCTCTCAGCTACAACTGATATATTCTCTTCGCTGTTTTTCGTAATACAGCTGAACAATTTGGAGGCGCTGTTGTGGTGTGAGCCTTTCCATGATGGCGTGTGATCTGACAAAAAAGACTATTGAATATCAAACCTCACGATGAATAACCCGATATATGAATATATATTTATAACGTTATTTTAAATTTGCATCTTCACCGATATCGGCCAGTGCCAAATTATTACTTTCTCATTCGAGTTCAACACAAGTTGGAAAATATTTCGATCCAATAAATCCTCGATATCGCCTTTTGTGCCCTATTACATGTGATTTCTTAATGTCCTCTTTGCAAATCAAGGCCATCCGTGACCATTATGCAAAACTTCAAATGTATTCCTTTCCGAAATAACAACCAAACATTATGAATCAATAAGACTCAAAAAAGCATAATGGGCAGACATTGTGTGCGGTTGAGCGTTGTCTATTCTACGTTGTGTTGCTCCCAAATGGCCCTGAAATGACACCGAAACCAAACAATCCTCGCTCAAATATTTTCACACGAACAGACAAATGACATAAACCTATCAATGCTGCTGAGGCACAAAAGGGCACACGCTCTGTCCGTTTTCCTTTTTTATCATCGGCATAAACAAACAGAGAAAACCATAAACCATGAAAAGGGTTTTGTGTGGCATTATCATTACTTTCTGTCCGTCTTTGTTTCATTTGTTAAATGGAGTTGACACGACAAAAAATTAAGCACAGGCTTCAGGACATTTAAAGCAATTACACTGCCTCCAGCTTCCAATTTTGCTGCGTGAGTGGGAGAGATAGACCATGACGAACGTGTATTGTTTCCTGCAATAACATCAATGCCACAAGTGGATCGGAGGAACGAAATAGCATTAAAATCTTTTACAATATTCTTAAATAAAGTATGCATTTTTCCCACTCTTTCTATTCGTAGTAGTGTCATTAGCTTCAGTCTATATTCATATTAGTTTAGTACGTAGGTTTTCGTTGTCGCTCACTTTGACGGAAGCGTCAAGTAGAGTCGTAAGGTTAACTTAAGGTATCGGTTGATGTTTTGCTGCAATATCTCGAAAATTAGAGAGAAACAAATTGAAACAGTCTGATCAAAGAATTATAAGAAAGCGTAATCCGAAGCTGGATTTTATATATGCACTAGATGCGGTGAAAAATATATGGGATCGTCATCCCCCAGATTTGAAGATTGGCCAAAGAGATCCGGTGAACTGAAACTACAGTAACTAAATAAATACAAATATTAATTTTAAATTCAATTGTTAATTATCTATATATAAAGGATTCAAAAAGATAAGAATATTTATTTTGTTTTAAATTCCAGAATATATAAGTAAGATAATGTATGATAGATGAAACGTATTAATCTTTATTAGTTACGTCTGTCGAACAAAAGTTTTTTTGTACCACTTCTACGGCTAAGCAAACTTTCGTCGTTATAACCGGCATGACGATGTCCTTGTAAGTGATTTCGACTGTATGTTAAAGGCATATAAGTGCGAAGAGGTATGCTAAACTCTTATTTTTAGCCGTAAGTCAAGATTTTGGGGATTTTTGGGAAATTTCACAGAGTCTTGTTTTACTCGACAACACCTACCGGAACGTGACGAAAACGCCCCGAACGCCAAGTGATTTACTTCGGTCATAACCAGTGGGTTTTCTAATATTCAGACAATTTATTTCTTCAATAATTTCGGTACACTTTACAAATTTAAGTGAAAGATCACTGAATGATATATTTTCCGCTACTCCTAAAACTGTTGTTCTTTCCATCCGAGCACCGATGATTTTTTGTTCGACATTGGCCTAAACCCATAAAAATTAACATTAAAGTGGCCCAAGTACTAAGGGAGATTTTTCAAAATTAATTCTGATTGGTCTCTTTTCGTATTTTTATTTTTTTGGACCAATATAAGGAACACCTTCTCAGTAGGGATAATCAATGCACGCAATACAGTGCATTTTCGAAGTAGAACATTAGGAAGAGCACGTAGAACGATTCCACATCGGTTTTGACTTCAATAAGCTTCAATCACTTAGATTTCCTCTGTATTCGTCATGACTATTAACACAGGTTAATGGTTTCTCTGGCATGTCAGAGCAAATAATGTTATGAAAATGTTATTAATTCAAATGGGACGATCATTATTCATTTCAACTAAAAATTAAGCCATGGTCTCAACTCAAATTAAGTTGTAAGGAAATGTTTGCAAACAAAGGGAACCAGATCTGGCCAGACATTCCCTTCTTGTCTTCATTGGACGCTGATAGCTTTGTAAGGAGAGCCTCTCATACTGTCTCACTCCAAAGGAGGAGCTGTTTTTCTTCTTGTCCATTGTAATCGTACAAAAACAATCACAAACATGTGTTTCGTCTTGTACTCGTTGTTACATTGGCAACATCATACAGACGTTTATTGATAAGCGGCTTCATGTTTGCCTATTGTTGCGCTGAACAGATTTTCTCTAGAAGAAGAGGCAAAAAAGTCCGCACGACCTAAAGCTGAGTGAGCACGTCTTATGGTGATGTAAAGCAGGCTTAGGGCCTCCAAGGGAGACATTTCCGCACAGACGTTGCAGCACAGACCAACGAAATCTGGCCACGAGCACACGTTTGTTTTATAAAATATTTCAAGTTGAATAGTTTGTTTAAGGACAGAAATCGTGATGTAATTCTTCACTAAGCGATATTAACTCTTTCGATGGCGGCAGAGGTAGGAATGGTTGGAGGATTGTCCATGAGTGATCTCAGCGCTACTCGAATGTGGCGCTCAATTCTGCGACAGTCCATGGGTTAAACTAACTTTGTGATCTTTCATGTCATGTCATATAATCGACCCAATACTTGATACCATTGTGCATCATGTCAGACACAGATGCCTTGGCAATGTTGATGACGATGGCGGGACGAAGCGTTTGAAAGTTTTTCTGATGGTGATCGTTTCTAGACGTAATTGCCGAGGATGTTGTTGTAGTCATCACAATGGGCTGGAAAATATATTCACATACAGTCACATTGTGACGCCGCACAGTGTCGAAATTTCGCACAGATAGTTTTTAGAAGCAAACAAGTAAGAAAAGGCTAAGTCGGGCGGGGCCGACTCTATGATACACTCCACTTTCAATCCGAATACAATTCAATTCGGTGAAAAAGTGAAAACGGGAAGGATTTTTGTATCCTGTAAATGTATGTGATTGACAAAAAATTTTAAATCGGAAAGGACATTTGTATGGGTGTATATTGAAATCTGGAACGAAATAGGTGAAATATAATATGTATAGTTTGGCCAAAATCGATTAAACATTTGGGAGCAACATTTGTATTAGAGCTATATCTAAATATGGGGGCTATATCTAAATATGAAACGATCATACCTAATTTCTGCATAGGTGTTTCTAGTTGGATTATAAGATGTTGTGCCAAATTTAAAGAAAATCGGGTACAATATGTCGTTTCTAGAGCGGAAAATGTCAAATTGGGAGCGACATTTGTATGGGGGCTATATCTAAATCTGAACAGATCTTACCGAATTTCTGCATAGTTGTTTCTAGTTGGATTATAAGATGTTGTGCCAAATTTAAAGAAAATTGGGTACAATATGTGGTTTCTAGAGCGGAAATCGGGAGCGACATTTGTATAGGGGCTATATCTAAATCTGAACCGATTTGCATCAAATTAAATAGCGTTCGTCCTTCATCCACAAAACTTACTTGTGCCAATTTTTGTTAAGATCGGACTATAATTGCGACCTGTAATTTGATTACAAGAATAGATGGACAGACAGACGGACATTGCTAAATCGACTCAGAAAGTGATTCTAAGTCGATCGGTATACTTAACAATGGGTCTATCTCGCTTCCTTTTGGGTGTTACAAACAAATGCACAAAGCCATAATACTCTCGTGGGGGTATAAAAAGAGAAACGTGGTTTGTTTTAATTGTATAAACCTGCAACGAGAAGATTATCAAATTTGTGTGAATACATTTGGAAGATGTCTTTAGCTAAAGTTATAACAAGGACACTTGCATCCTATAATATATCTTTTAGAGAGAAATGATCTCAAACGATGAACGATGCGAATACCTCAAATTTCACTATGTGGATTATTTTTATACCTTCCTTATACACATTACAGTAGTTTCAAAAGTTGTAGATGTTCCCTGCTAAAATGAAAGTTTGGTTTGTTTTATGCATTCTCGCAAAATGTTTCGCTTTTACCTCAATGAATGGTATTGAGAAGCAAATTATTAAACGCATATTGCGGCCCATTAAATGTTAAGTAAAAACTGAAATATGCTGTTACAATATATATTTTCACATAAATACAAATTATTGTTGTTGTTTTGGGGAAATAATTATTTTAGAACCAATCATATAGGGCTGGTTCGTTTGACATACGATCAAGGACACTTCTTTTAAAACACTTTGTTTTCTGTGTAAGGACGCAAAAACAGATGATCTCGAGCCTGAGTAAATAGTTACAACAAACATATTTTTTTAAACAATAACTCTTTATTAACGTGGACATTATCGCTTGAAGAACAACATCCCTTTATACACAATTCTGGCTTTGTTTATAATTCAAATCAAGCAGCAATTTACTACTGTAGATAGTGGAATACTATTAAATCTGTGCTCCAAATTTGCAGTAATATTCGGCCATGTTCTGACAAATGCACGATTGTAAAATTTTCCATTTCTATTTAAAACGAATTTGTACAAAACATCCTCTTCATTTGTCCGTCAAAATAGAATTGAATTGAAAAAAGTTGTGTTAAAGACGAATGCGAAATTTAGAATCGCAAAATCGCCAGAACAATGCAATTTGAAAATCGTGCGGTTGGTTGTCAGAACATGGCCGATTATCAATTACTGAGTACAAAATAATTATTTTTCCAGTATTCAAATGCTGCCATATCATCCCTTTGACTCAATGGTCAAATGTTTGCTTTTATCCAATAGCAAAATCTTAACGCTTTTTGATTTCTCTTTTCGAAAATCTTATAAGCTCTAAGGAAATGTAATTTTTTGGCAAAATATTTAATCAAAATATATATAAAAACATTTCCAAATGTTGGTAAATGTATTCCTATAATACTTAATATCTGGGGGCTAACCCATTCCTATGCAGATGTCCTTCCCGATTTGACATTTTCTGCAGTCAGAGGCACGTCCTCTTCGTCTACGAATTTTTCGAGCAAAAACTGGTACTTGCAATTATTCACTTCGTTTATAGGAAGAGAAAAATGATTCGTTTTTCACAAGTCTGTTCATAAAATTGCTCGCCCAACCACATATCTTGCGCGATCGACCACCTCTGTGTACAACAGACATTTGTGTTTTTTTTTAAATTAGCAACAATGCGAAATATTGAAATTTTATGAACCTTATATTTCTAGACAATGTCTCTGTTCCACAAAAATGAGCAGTCACAATCCGTTGTCTGAGCTAAGATCCGAATTTATCACATGCCATTTCAATACAAGCTATTTTAGCTTCAATAGCAACAACAACAAAATAAAATTGAGTAATTCTAAATATTTTTTTACACAGCGTTATTATTTAGTAATACGAGCAATGACAGATCAAAAGAAATTTCAAAAATGTCGTTATTTAAAACAAAGTTTTCGAGTTACATATGTTTTGTTCACACCGATTTTTATATTTATCGATAAAAATGCCGATAACAAAAAAATTAACAGAATATGTGTTTTGTTTAGCCTCAGCCTTTTCCATCTTTTTTTAATTGGAGAATTGCCATTTTCATGGCATGAGCCATGTAGCATGCATTTAACTAATTTGTTGTTTTGTGTTGGTACGAAATTTATATATTTTTCTTTTTTCGGTGCAACATCAGTTGTGTGCGACTTTCACCGCAAAGTAACACCAAAATGCTTTCTTGAGAAGACGGAAAGTATTTTAGTTACTTTTCTTATGGGTAAATTTGCTTTTACTTGCTTCTCTGAACATCCAATACAGTGCAATTTAGTGTTATGAGAAATCGGCATGAAATTACCGGTTTATCCGGTTAACCGAAAATTGTTATTTTCAGAAAACCGATGACGGTTGTGAGACAAGAACTACTTAACCAGTTTGATTCATCTAGTGCGGATAAACATACACAGTTCTACTCCCAGAAATACTGCAGCGGCTCTTAAATGTAAAATTTTTATATTTTTTTAATTACAAATTAATTTGCCATCGGCTTCTATTTTTTGTCAATTTTAAAATTAAATTAAACTAACATTTTGTCCCCACATGTATGCGGGCTCTTACTTTCAAATTTCTCTGTATGTTTATGCTTTTAGACAGGATCAAAATTTACATTTGTCTTCAGCGTAAATTGTTTTGTATCCGCTGCTTCGTTATCTTGTGCAAGTGTCCCTGGAGAGGTCCTCTTCGGCTAGTAGAATCCTACCTTGTGTTAAGTTCCTCAACACAAGTGCTCCATTGAAATATGTCGCAGTTTTATTGATAGCAATTGAAACCCAAGAAATGGAAACTCGACATCTCTCATCGACATGTTACGAACTTTTATCTACAGACATATTTATAAATAGTTGTGAAGACAAAGAATTGTATTTTAAGGTGATGTGGATAATTTGCATCAAGGATCTACAACCGCTTACTATTAGGAGAAATAACCTGAATGTTTTCAAACCATACCAATATCGATAATATCTGAAGACACATTCCAAAGTTATTAATTCTTTATCGAAGCTTCACAGAAGCTCCAACGAGTATCAACTCGAACGGCGTACCACATTAACGTACGGTAGAACGAGTAGAATGTACGAGCCAAATTCCATCAACATCGAATCTAATAATGTACGTTCCAAACTATAGTTTTTGGGTATTTTTTTGTGAAATTGACCACTAGTGAATGGAAAGAGAAACTTCTTTATCTGTGACGTTGCCTCTCAGGAAGTTAAATACAAACAATGCTGATTCAAACAAGATGTTTAAGATCTGCTTAGCAAGGGTGCTGTTTTGTGTTGAAAATGGAAATTGGCAAAGAAATCAGAAGTAGGAGGAAACTTGGGAAGTGAAAGTTCATTTTCACAGATTTTCAAATTATTTAGATCAGATGAGGATTGTCGCAGTTCCTCCAAGTGCACACTTGTTGTTGTTCTTTTATACGTGCATGTAATGCGTGGTACTTGGCAATGACACAGCCGCTACTCCCATTCCCATCACTATCGCATCATCTCCATCGCCATCAACAATTACCGCATTAACAACGTCCACATGGCGTGGGGAAGAGGTACATAGGATTTCCTCGTTATACCCTTTAGTAATTTGCACTCCGCATTCACCACACAGATGTTGTCTAATCTATAAATATATACGAGTACGAGTTTATTCGCAAATACATGTGTATGTCTGGGTATGTACTTAAATACATATAAAAATATACATACGCAATTACATTGCCAGCGGCGGCATTGGCAAGTCTAATTTCACAATTATACAATACAGGTACAGACCACAGTCGATTCCGCTTAAAATATATACTATGGACTTCGAATTAATTTCAGTAATCTAAAGATACCTTAATGTTACAGAATCCTTCTGAGAAACGAATAGTTTGCAAACTTGTGGAGAGAAAGGTATACAAGTATACAAAATGCCAAAAATTACAGATGTTGGGATGTTAGAACAGGCGCCTATTAATTTACACCGCAAACTAATTTATTAAATACCCAGAGAAAATTTTCAAAATTTTCCGAACTTCCGGACCTTTACCCTACAGCGTAGGAAAGCCTTTTTGCATTTATACGTGTGATCGGAGTCTCACACCCTGCAATTTGAGTGTTTTATTTTATTCGCTAGATTAGTTGCAAATAAAACGCATTTTGCTGCTTGTCTATTTTTGGTAACTTTTCTAAAACTAAAAAACTTACCGCCTAAAAATCGCCTATAGAAATTCTGTTAAAATGTTAATATCTGTCAAATAAAATACACATTATAAATTGGGAAACACAAACCCTTCAAATGAACAAAATCTTTAGATAAAATAGAACCATCATAACTTCCATACTGATGGTGAAAGCAACAAATCAGTCGCAATTCGACGTTTACACTAAATCAGTATATTTTTATACCCACCAATAGGGTATTGTGTCGTTGTGCATTTCTTTGTAACACCGAAAAGGAAACAAGATAGATCCATCGTTTATTATAGAGATCGGCTTAGAATCACTTTCTTAGTCGATTTAGCAATATCCGTCTGTCTTGTAATCAAAGTATAGGTCGTAATTATTGTCGCTCCTAACAAAAATTGGCACAAGTAAGTTTTGGCACATACAAATTTCGCTCTAGATTTTATTTTGTCCGCTCTAGAGACCACATATGTAAATTTAAGTGATTTTTGATAGTTTGCAGGTCCATAGTCTAAAAACTGTACTCAGTTTGTAGTTTAAACGACTAACTAAAACTACTTTTGGGTAAATGTTTGATTTGAGTAAGTACGTTAATTCTCCCTCGAAAGCTTTTTGGGTGTGTCTGTATCGCTATGAATACTGTAATATTCATATACAATATTTTCGAATTATTTTAAATAAAAACAATGTTAGAACAACAAATATTTCATGTAAAAATAACAATAATTATGACATTTTCCTTTTTCATATCATTATTACAATGTCTTTTCTGACCAGCGGTAGATGGTCGCCACCGACCAAAATCATGAGCAGCCAAGTAATAAATTTGTAGACATAAATAAATTTGCATTCCCAGTTAAAATCAAATACTAAATATTTTTCAAAGTACTTCGTATATCCCCACAAAATCCCCGAAATGTTTTATGAAATACTCACAAAAACCCACTGGCCCCAATTCATATTTTTTTGTCCTTTTAACCATAATAAAATCGCAATGGTTGGAGACAAACCCCTATATCTGGCAAACCTGGTTACATTAAGTAAAGTTTATATTTCTAGATATTAAAATTTCGTCATTATTTATTGATTGTTTTTGTGAACAAAAAACAATCATGTATGTCATATTTGAGTGCGGGAATGCCAATAATTAAGGCCGGATTTAAGGCCGTTTCAACCCTACATTCCACCTGTGGACTGTGAGTGGCTATGGGTATTTATCCACTAAGGGAAATGCGAATATAAGTATGTATGGAAGCACTATGTATGTGTGTATGTATGCATTGAAAGTGCTGCTACTACACGTACAAACGAGTACATTAATACATGCATGGTATGTATGTATGTATGGGATTTGTATATGCTTGAGGATGTACTGTCCAGGCTGTAAAGTAAGCATTCACTCCTTCGCCCGTGCCCCGCCAATTTCACTTTTCCCATTCAGCCAACCGACTAATTTACAGAACGAAATTACCATTTGGCCCAAGTGCTGATTGTATCGGAATTATTACGATGTGGTAATTTTATGGCCATAGCCTCTGCTGTCCGCCAGTTTGAGTCACTTGAAATCTGTGCGTGTGCGAGAGCAGTGGCGCACGCGGTTACGAGTTACAGTTGATCACATGTGTGGTAGTCAACGAGGAATTCATCTATCATTGGAAGACATTGCCTGTGAGTGTGATATATGTGCGCGAAAAAAATGTGATAAAAAACCATGTAGCCTAGAAATATCGAATATTTGTGAAAATTTTGATTTATATCCCAACCCATTACGATTAAGTTCCAGTATTCCATCTCAAATCAGCAGACCAGGAGTAAAACTAACAATCTTTAGCCAATTCTGTTTATACTTTTTATTATAATAACATAAATAGGTCCACAAAACATCTTCGAAGGCACACAAAACAGTCATATTTCGAAATCTAATTGAAATTTACTCAGTTCGTAGATAATTAGAACTTTTCATCAGAAAATTTAATAAAATATGTGACAAACTTAAGTTTTTATCAATTCGGGTGTCTATTCAAATATTAATTCTTTATCGTGGATTATTCTACTAATGTAAACAGACCAATTTATTATTTTCTACGCATCCCTTAAAGAACATAATTATGCATTCATAACAAAAGTACGCCACATAGGCTGTTTCATTAATCTTTCAGAACAGGTAATTTTAATGATGTTAGTTGCAATAAAAAATGGAAAATGTACGAATTTTGCTGTTCAGTTTTGCTCTATTTATGGAATTTTTTATGTTTCACAGGTACTGGTAGAGCAATAAAATAAAGACTTCACAAAGCACAAGTTGAAAATCACAACTAACACTACTAAATATTAATAAATAAAGAAGAATTGGGCATATGATAATGAAAATAATAATAATAAATAATATAAACAGAAGAATTCATAAGAATCACACACATTTTCTAAGTGACCGATACATTTTACATTTTGTTTGTTTTTTTATTTTTCAGAAATTATTACAGAAATAATAGAATAACTTTCTAAATCGATTTAACTGCCTTCTGTCAATATATTTTTGTAAGCTTACTACAGGTCGCAATTATAGAACAAAACTTACAAAACCTGGCACAAGCTATTTTTGCTAGCCAAGGACGCTATTCATTTTGAACCACATAAAGAACCATGTTTTCATAAAATCATAACCCGATTTCGAATTTGTCCAGTATCAAACATTCGCTGATATTCTAAGAAAGTAGAAACAGAAATGAGAGTAAGTGCAGAGTATTATACAGTCGGTCTTGTGCGAATTAAGCGTTTGTTAACATGTTTATAGATTTTATTCTTTGGTTATTTGATAATTAAACTCCTTCTTTTTCGTCAGGTTTTTCCTTTTGATCGGAATTTCATGAGGCCCTTTCAATATAACTTCGCCTTCTATATGTAGGTTCGTACCCACTTCTGTATACCATTAGTGTCAGCGAACACGTACAGAAAGAAAGAAATGATAAATCACTCAGATTCCTTAGAAACAACAAAGTACTAAATTATGCTCCATTTTTGAAGTCATCTAAGTGGATCATAATTTTTGTTTTAGGTCAACTGGTGCAAAATACTCTCGCTGAAAAGCTATAATGTACATATGTAAGTCAGCTCAAACGCGTACATACACATATTGCAAATGTTTGTGTAGTTGGGAAATAAAATAAAAGACGAGACGGAATTGGTATAAACTTTACCTACATTTGGCGCCCTAAGTTCCATTGGAAGTTAAAAGAATTAATATATAGTTACCACCATTGAATTGTCAATAGTAGGTTTATTTAAATAAGTAAACTATTATATATATTACAATCTTTACTGCGATTTTCGCTAGACTTTTTATCGCTTATTACGCTCCTCTTTCTTTGCACATCGTTGCCCTTTCATAAAAAGCATGGTCAAGAATAGAAGGAGTAAGAATTCGCGAAGGAAACAACAAACAATTTGCGAACAAATCTTATTTTTGTTAAAATTTTATGGTGGTTTGAAATTTGGGAAAATCATAAAATTGGTGCTGATGTGCTAACATTAAAACTGAGTACTGCAGATTTTTTATCTTAGTTCCTATTAAATTTATGGATGATCGTTAAAGTTATATTTCCTCATAAATTTCTTGAAAAAATAATAATACTAATTTCAATTTCAGAATTTTGGATATCTGTGGAGAACTTGTACATGGGTTATATAGAATTTTACTAATGAATTAAACAAATATCCATACATATGCTTTCAACAGACGGGGGACGGACTGGCATTTCTAGATCGTCGTAGAATTTTATGACGATTAAGAATATATATACATTATATGGTCTCAGGTTGATATTTCAAGCTGTTACAAACGGAATGACAAAGTTAGTATACCCCCATCCTGGAGATGGAGGGTATCCAAGTTGAGTTACGCTACATGATAATTTAAGATTTATTAACAACATTTTTATTATATAGATTAATAATACATCTCTAAAGTTCGAATCAAGAATTTATATACTTTATAGAGTCTCAGGTTGAGATGGAGGGTATACAAATTAGGTTAGGCTACATGAAAGAGAACATCAGTTTAAGATTTATTCGGAAAGAAGAAGAAAATAAAAAAGTTTTTATATAAAAGTACGGGAAAATGCAAACCCTAAATTGTATCTCAAATTGTGAAAGGACTTAAAGACTAATGCATGATTTATAATGGTTTATTGCAGTATTAGTTTCGTATATTAAAAAATACTGCCTAAAAATTAAACTACAACATCGTTTAAATGCAAATCACAAGATAGATGAGACCAAGGAAAACACGGTTGCAAAAAACATACAAAATAAAATTATTATTTACACCGCACAAACTAGAGTAATGATGTGGTTGTGAATGAAAATGGAGTACTTTACGCGTTTTATTTAATTTACAACAATAAAATATTGTACAGTCGATGTCCCATTTATTTGTTCCGCCGCATAAAAAAATAAAATCAAAGGGAAAATGTACGGTGTCCCTCCTATTTGTGGAAATACGGTCATAATAATTTAATTAACGACCTTTTAATTATTGTAATCACCTTTTTAATTATTGTAAAAACACCATAGATGAGGGCAAATCCCCTTAAAATGTTAACAGTATGAAATTATCGATTCTTTATTATATAATTATTAGACTAGAAAGTGAAAAGCCATTACTCTTCGTTTTGTAGAGTTATTAATATATTTTTTTAAATATAAAGGAAATGTTTTTAGGTATTCGAAGTATAATTTTTTATATTATGACTGGAATGTGCGCAACTATTTCGGAGACATGCATTTGCATTCAAGATTACAATAATGAAGTGTTGTCAACAAATTGATGTTGAGCAATAAAAATGATTCATATTCACTGATTTGCAAACTTCGTGGCAGGATTTCATTAACTCATTTAATTATGCTGCACTTTATAATTCATCATAGACTAGCGCAAAATATTTGCATAATAAATAAATTCGAAATAAATTGTTACTCAACATTTCTAGAGAAAAAGTTAACTTCTGAAACTAACGTACTGCTACCCTACTTACCTATTGGATTTGACAATACAAAATTTCGGATTTTTATGAAAATAATTACATAATTCGCTAAAATTTTCACAACTCTGACTTTTTTCAGTACATCTGAATTTTTTAATAGTACAAACAATTAGTTTGCTGGTAACCTTTTTTGCTGAAAATGTTGGTATTCAGCCAATTATCAGAGAAGAATGTAGTAAAAAATGGCATTCGAACTTCGAGTACAAGATTCAATTTGTTTACATATCGTCCAACGTTTCACTTCATGCCAATCTAGTTAAAATCTGTAATAATAGCCTTTCACACTGACGACGAGATCTAACTTAACCCGATTTAAAATTTCGATGGCTTTTCTGTTGGATCCAAGCAATAAAATGTAGTTGTTTTGTCCACAAACTTGTGATCTATTTTTGTAATCAAATAGAATCCGCTAAAAGGAAAATATGAATACAGAAACTTTACAATTTTATTCGTACGAAACTCCATGTGAGAATAATATCGATGCCCCTCTTCAGTCTTGGTGATACTGTGAAATGCACTCCATTAAAAAGAATAAAGGCAATATACGCTTGCTACGACCCTAATATTATAATAATATTAATAATTTGCCGTATTTGGTTTTTCATAGAGATGTCCATACGGTAGCAGCACTTTCGTCCACCATGCTCTTCAATATGTAGGTAGTGCGTAACATCCGTACTATTATCGTTAGGCTGGTGTAACCATTTGCTAAAAGTCGTACAACTAAAGCGAGTTAGCACATGCTTATGTCTGTATTTGAATATGAATACGTTATGTAGGTGTGTGGTATAATGAATAGATGAAGTAAAAACGAACCATTTCAATTCAACAAGAATGAATAAGATCACATGTGGGCGGGGGTGTACTACCCGCGCATTAAAATTAATTCCAAACCACACGTTTGCAGGAAGAGCTTTCCAATTAAATTTTAATTAAATTTAATTATACGAATTTCACAGGTAAACAACACCAACAACCAAGCTCATACACACACAAAACAATTTCAAATTAAACGTACTTCTATATATGTGTACGGCTATATATGTGTACGGCTGTATTTGTGTTTGTAAATGTGCTTGCGAATAATCAGTTTCGACCCAGCAAACCAAATGAGCCGACATTGGCTGATATTCGACATTAGACTTCGTGCACAAGAAGAATATGTTATCTTTTCAATGAGAAGAAGCTGCATACACAAAAAACATTAGCTGAAGACCGTGTGATGGATAAATCCAATACAAGTAGGTTTAAATACCTTGAAAAAATGCTTCTTGTGATGGCAAAATTCACATATTGACTAAAAGTGTTGCAAGTGGTTTGCCGGCGAATTAATATTTTCTCTACCACGTGTGATAATCTATCGTCATATACCGAAGTTTATGTTTGAATATAAAGCGAATTTTCTACATTTTAAATCTGTCTGGTAATAATAATTCTCTCAGACATTTTTTTGATCAAAAATGAAAAGCAACTCAGACCAGCTAGATAATACGTTTATCCTACAAAAATAGTCAACTCAACATGGTTATTATTCTAGACAACCTTTGCTGTGTACAGAAATCTGAACGATTTCTCAACTTTAAGCCCAAGTATCATTTCGTTTTTATACACATACCCTGCAGGGTAGGAAGGTGTATATCAATTGGGACAGGCAAAAAATCTTATCGCATCGAAGGAGTAACATAAGACCGTACATATGTTTGGACCAAGTCTTTTTCATGCCTTCGCAAGATGTTTGAGTTGTATTCTTCCGTCTTATTGGTTTTTATTTCCACTGAAACCAAATTTGTTGGTAATTGGACAACGAGATGGGGAGGCACAGATCAAAAAGAACGACTTACTATATTCTGACTTTTCATTCAGTGAAAACAGCGTTTTCGGGTTTCTATCAAATACGAAGTGCAACTGTAGTGAGTGGCGCGGTTTTTGGAAAACCGTGCTAAAAAGCATCTTTTTCGGTGTGAATTTGTTTATAACATGCCACTTTTAATATTATCAGGAGCATCACATAACACTTTTTATTAGCGGCAGCAAATTTTCTATGACAATCTAAAAACTTTACGAACACAGCAAAACTGTGAGTCTAAAATGACGAAGTTCGTCCCAGGTTTCACAAACATTTTTTATGGGTAGAAGAAAAATCGACGCCGTTGACCATTTGCTGCGGATGACGACCAGACATAGACATTATAATAATGTCATCATCATTAAGCAATACAGTATTCGTTTATGGGTATTACCGCAGCTTTTTTTCGAGATCCAGTCTTATACGTATGTAATATGACGTTTACCCTAGGTCAAAGTTTTACGTGGTTCTAGTTTTACTTTGGTACTTTTGGCCGGTTTTTTTGAGGAGCTAGTTTTGGAAAGCCCTTTGAGGAGAAAAGTGAAAGGTCTTTGTATTTCAAGTAGTCTAAAAATACGCATAATCCTTGAATTTCATTTCAAATATAAGCTTTATTTTCCTATTGTTATACCCTACACCACATGGTATAATGTCTTTGTGCAGTTGTTTGTAACACCCAAAAGGAAGCGAGTTTATTATACCGATCGACATAGTATCACTTTTTGTATCGATTTAGCCATGTCCGTCCGTCCATCTATTCTTGTAATCACGATACAGGTCGCAATTATTGTTCGATTCTAACGAAAATTGACACACACAATTTTTGCACGTCAAGGACGGATGCTATTTAATTTGGTTCAGATTTAGATATAGCCCCCATACAAATGTTGCTCCAGATTTCACTTTTTTCTGCTCAAGAAGCCACATAATTTAACTGAAGTTAGAAACATATGTGGTAGATATGTGCCAAATCGGATTTCAGATTTATATATAGCCACCATACAAATTTCATCCCCCTATTTGACATTCCCAGCCTAGAAGCTGTAAATTTTAACAGATTTTCTTCAAATTTGGCGTAATACCTTATATTTCAACTAGATACATTTCTGGTAAAAATTCAAAAAAAAAAATTCAGATTTAGATATAGGTCCGATACAGATTTCGCACCCGATTTTAGGTTAACCTCTGTAGAAACCACATACCTTAACCGATTTTCTTCAAATTCGGCAGGAAAACAGATCGGTTCATATTTATATACTGCTCCCATACAAATGGTGTTCACGATTTTCACCGAATTGAATTGTAGTGGAGTAGAAAGTGTAGGGTATCATATAGTCAGCCCCGACCGACTTTAGCCTTTCATTACTTGCTTTTAGTGTATTATAGCTTATTTTATTTTCAAGATATCACAATTGCAATATGGGGTAATTGCTTCAGAAATTATAGCTGGTTTTCAAAATGATTACCTATTTCAGAAAACATAATTTGTAATTTTTACTGTGTTCTAAACTGATATTCTGGGAAAATAGTTGTAGGACGAAAAGTAATGATGGGGTTTCTCTACATACTTAAAATTATAAAAATATTATTGAAAAATCGCCAAATGATTTTTTGGCAATGTACCAAAATGAACGTTTGGAGTACATTTCGTAAGATTCCAGTGCGCTAAATCTGATTATGGCATCAGAATTGTCCTCCACTGAAATAAAAACGTTCGTAGCCGGAACGAATTTCTACGTTGCCGCAACGAATTTGTTCATTGAAAGTTAACCAACGTCGTTGTTCGTTGCTGCTATAAACAAAGTTTCGTTGATGCAACGAAACTTCATTTAATGAAAATTTTGGTTCCACAACGAATATTTTCGTTGCTGCAACAACGCTGTTTTGGTGCTGCAACAAATCTATTTCGTTGCTGCAACTACCCTACTTCTTTGCTACAACAATCCCATTTCGTTGCTGCAACAACCCTATTTCGTTGCTGCAACAACCCTATTTCGTTGCTGCAACGAAAAAGTTTCGTTGATGCAACGAATCTTGATTTAGTGGAAATTATAGTTCCGCAACGAATATCTTCAATGTTTCGTTGCTGCAACAATGCTGCTTCGTTCCTGCAACAATATTGTTTCATTGCTATTCGTTGCAGCATCGAACGTCTACGTTAGTTGATGTTCAAATACAAAATTTGTCCCGGCCTCGAACGATAACTTTCATGGACTTCGAAGTGTTTATTCGCAATAGCACCACAACTAGTTAAGGCAGAACTCCAACCATGTGAATCAGAATTACTATCGAATACATCCGATTGTTGCACCAACGAATAAATTGTTGCTGCAACGATATCAGTTTCGTTGCTTAGTACTTGAGTACTTGATTTTTGAATTGTTAATGAAACACGAGACCGGCTAATATTCCAGACCCGTGAATAGTGCATTGTTTAAAGTATAATAAATATGAGTCACATTTTTTACTAATTTTTCCTTCTTTGAATTTCCTTCTTTTCGTGGTCCAATTTCTATCACATTTCTATTTTGATATGTTTAGATGGAGAGTGGAAAATAAACCCAATCCAAATATTTAGAACGTATTGCAGCTTTGTGTAGTAAACATCGGAGCATCCTAAAAAATCGTCGTCCTTCTTTGACTGCTGAGAGTTCGATCGAAAATCATTTTTCAATAGATCATATTATCCGTCCACGTCTATCACACTTAAGGTTTTGGGTCCGTGAATTTGCAGGATCTTTATTATGAAACATAAATATCATACTGACAATGCTATGGCTGACATAGTGTCAATGTTTTTATTTTAAGTGAAATTTTAATTATTTGTTAAGGTTTTTGTTATCGCAGCTTAATTATCCAGTCTTAGAGAAAAACAGCACTAGTTTTTCGCCAAATGTTTCTAACACCAAGAAATAATCGAACTATACCCACTTTTAAGGTTAGAATCACCAACTGTTCGCTCTCAACAAGTAGCAATTGCAGACCGATTGTCATGAAATCTAGCAGAAGTAATTTTTGAGCCCAACGACGATCAGGTATAGCCTCCATACACATATTCCAATTTACACATTTTGCCTTGGATCTTGATACAATTTTCAGTATCATGTTATATTCGAACTAGAAACTGCTAACACGAAAGTGGGTTACATGGTTATCTGCATAAATATATATAACCCCCATACAAATGTTTCTTCAATTTTCACTATTTCCGGTTTAAAATGCACATCTTACATCGGATCAAATTTCCCACATCGTGCTATATTTAAACTAGAAACACCTACTATGAAAGTCAACTATATGGGTCCATGTTTTGGAATAGCCCCCGTAAAACTGGCCGCTTTTACTCTCTTACCGCTCTAGCGCCTACATCTTACATCGGATCTTGATCAAATTTTGCAGATAAGTGGACCGTTACGCAAATATATTGTCACCGCTCATGAGCACCTTACGATTTACTGATAACACTCTGCATTCAACTTATTACAGCCAATCTTGATGAAAATAATTGTTATATTTTCACCAGAGGCATGAGATGGGATCACACCGATTTTTTAGTGTATGGGCCCATCACATGTATGAGTAACATAATGCAAAAAATCTTCACCAACTTTACCAAATTTTTAAAATTTTACTAAAGATTAATTTATAGTATACTGTATAATTTATATGAACTACATAAAATCTCCACTTAAACAACCTGGGTTTAGAATAAAAACGAGGTGCAGGGAGTGGTCCCGCCCGACTTTAGCCTTTCCTTGTTTGTTTTTTATGAATTTATTGCTTCTATTGCTTTTACAGTTTATAACATACTCCGATGTATCTATAATTTTCTTCTCAAGACATTCTCAGCCATACGAGTTCTTTGTTTGTTTAAACTATACCCAAAATAAATTATTTTGCACTGGAAATGAAAAAAGTCCGGGAGACCCCATCACTACTTGTCGACCATTCCATAAGTTTTTAGTAGCGAATAGACTACCACAATGATTTCTGAACCTGTTTTTGCTGGGACATGACATCACCACCACCATCTACCTAAATAGATTCACACCTGTGCGCCGCAGCGCCTGTATCTGATTCTATGTGTGCACATCATTGCTTTTGTGTTCGTCCTCATGTCAATATTTATCGTTCAACTTCTTCACACAACAACCATTTGATTCATGCGGGCGACGCTTTGCTTGTTGCAGTCAAAACTATTGTATGGCCCTGTTTTTATACCCTCCAACGTTGGATTTATTTTATTAAATTCATTTTGCAATTCCAATTGGAACAAATTGAAACATACCTAAATATATATCGGAGACGAGCGCCCCGGCAGTCGAGTTGGTAGCGTACTTGGCTATCAACGTGGGGGTCGTAGGTTCGATTCCCACCAGAGGCTCTGGTCTGTCGCTGCAATAACTAGCTACAATGGTCTTAATCACCCCGGCTCAATCCCTGGACCCAAAATTAGAATACAAATTTACTTTGTATTGTAATTCATAATATATATGTAAATAAAATATATCGGAGACAACGCAAAGTCGATATGTTCAGAATCGTCACAAAATCGAAGACGTCTTAGATATGTGTCTGCATAATCAAATAATTATAATAGTTATGCTTCCTTTGAGACGGTAAATGACTGTAATCATGTTCACATGCATTCTCATAAATTCGTATCTATGCCATAAGTATGAAATTGTCTTATGGCTTCCTATCGTATCCGATATTGTGTTATTGTAACATCGTTGGTATATGAAACTGCACCATGGCACATAAGAAATCCCTACAAGCGCTTTGTCGGACACTTCAAGATTTAATATCAAATATACAACCATTCGGTGTAACTCTTATTTTACTAGTTGGAGACTTCCGACAGACCCTTCCAGTAATTCCAAAATCAGCAACCACATCTCTGGCGATATGTACAAAAAATTAATCTGACCACCAATATGCGTGTACATCTGCATTACGATGACTCAGCAGCTATATTTTCTACTGGATGTTGGTATGGGAAAAGTATCAGTTGATGCAGTGAAAAGGAGTATTACATTTTCAAAAAATGTCATTCAGGAATCAATTCACCAATTAATCGAGAAAGTCTTCCCACAAATTACCACAAACTATGGAAACAAAGAACGGCTCAAAAAAAAAACAACGGTGTTAATGCAATCAATAACTTAATTCTGGAACAAATTTCTAGGTGATTACACACATTACAAATCGATAAATACTATCATGAATGCGGATGAAGTTGTCAACTATCGAATTTAATTTCTAAATTCTTTGGACCTTCCAGGAATACCGCCGCAAATGTTATCTCCTAAAACTGGTTCACCTATAATTCTCCTAAGGAATGTTAGTCCTCCTCGATTGTGCATTTGTACTAGAATTTCTGTCAAGCGACTAATGCCCAACGTCATTGAAGCAACGATTTTAAATGAAAAATCAAAAGGAAAAAATGTCCTTATACCACGCATTCCGATGATTCCCACCGATATACCATCCGATTTCAAACGACTACAGTTTCTGATTCGTCTAGCATTTTCAATGGCTATAAACAAAGCACAGGGACAATCACTTGAAGTTTGTGGATTGAATCTGGAAAATCCATGCTTTTCACATGGTCAGTTATATGGTGCTTGCTCTCGCGCCCAAAAACTTTAATGTACTTGAACAAGGTGTAAAAATTGTAAATATCGTGTATCCCGAAGCACTTCAATAACTTAACTAATATACACAAAATACATTCTTAGAAATAATTACCATAATTAATTATCTCTCTAATAAATGTTTCATTTTCTTTAAAGAAACACTTGAAAAATACTTAAGTTTTCATGAAGTTTTTATATTTTAAAAATGTAACTTATGAATTTAAATAAATAAGTATTAATTTAAACAAATTTACAGAAGTAAAAATATAAAAAAAAAACAAAAATTGCGTAGCATACAAAGTTACATACATAAGATACAAAAAGCTAGTATATTATATTTGTCATTAACCAGCTTCGCAAATATTTTTTTAATTCGCGAACCATTAGTCTAGAACTACCTTAACCGACACACTGTAAATTTTACAGGAGAAGTTGTTTTTAACGTTCATTTCATTTTCAGCCATTTTGCAGAAGTAAGGGCTAACGATCGTCCCATAAAGCACAACAATCAGTCACTCCACTATGCCTCGGGAATCTCTCGTCTATTGAGTGAGAACTGAGCCTCATTATTGAATATAATATTACGATAGTTTAGCGAAACTGCGTACTCAGTTTTATTTTTTTATGCAGATAACCATAAATATATAATAAATATATAAAAACTAAATTAATTGGCATTCCTTTTGCACTTCAGTTCTATTTGGTCGGAACTGTTCTAAATAAGATTGATCGAAGTTAGCAACTCGATTAAAGTTTTACCGGAAACTGGTTAGAGAATTTGGCTACGAGTTGAATATTATGGGCTTCTAATACATAGTTTCCATTTGGGAAATTGTTCAACACCTCTGAAATTGTCGAAGTATTTTTAAACGTTGTGCACTTTTCCTCGTTTAGCTCTTCGCCTAATACTCACATATGGACACCTTAAGTGTAGAATATGCTTGACTTTGTCTCTGTGTCGAAATCTCGTAAATGTTTCCAACCGAATACAATGCACCTGAGACAGACAAACACACATCCCTGGTTGGCCGGAGCACCACATTATGGACACAAACAAGAATACTTGTGTTAGGGAAAATACAGAGATTCTTGCAAACTCTAGCAATAAAATCGTGCAATTAATACATGATCTTGAATTGATTGCACTCGCACGATTTTCGGAGTGCAACACGTGTTTACTTTCCACCATCGAAACAAAGAGTCTTGCTTGTGTTGTTGCATGTTAGCTCTCATGTTGCACAAACAAAGGCGCTCATGCTCTGAACACCACGGATTCCTGGACAAGCCACCAGACCAGGAGAAGACCCACCGTGTTCCCCAATTCATGTTGTAATGCTAACGCATACCCACACATACATACATACATACGTGAACATAAGGGCTGCCGTCCCGCAAATCAGGATTTTAAAAACTAAGATCTGGATATCGAGATTTAAGTTTTCTTGTCTACTCAAATTATAACTTTTCCATACAATAATGCATTGCAGAGAAATCATTTTATTGTATTAAGTAAATACCAAGAATAAGTAAAATCCAACATGTAAGAAAGCCGAAAATGTATATATTCGTTAAATGAGAAAGATAAGATAATGAAATGGTCCAACTATGGTTGTAAGCATTCGCCATCTCTACATCTTTGACGCCTGAATAATCAAATTTTCTAATAATACTTTGACGGTATATATTTTTATGTTTTTTTGTATGGTTTTAGGACTTTTTTATTATTTCAATATTCATGGATGCAAAATATTAATAAAAGAGACATATAATTTCTCTAATTTTCAATTATGTACATTTCTTATGTCTTCCGTGTTTTTCTAGGATGTGTTCCAAATCCATGGAATTCTAAAACACTTTTTTCTGTATCTCTGGCATTTCTAAGTAAGTTTCCGTAAAAATTCTACTCGAACATCGGAAATGTGGTTATTGGAGGAGGGATAAGTCTAAGTATATACTTTAGTAACTTTCGTAGATAGTAATAGTTTATATAACTACGATTTCCATGAACTATTTTCAGTGTATTCAACTGTTGATGTAACCGATGAACGTAAATAAAACAAAGAGATAAACAAATCCAGTTGGTTCCTCGTGATGTAAATTCTTCAAGTTTTGTACTCAGTTTAAACAATTAAGACATTCTTTTAGGACTGTTCCTACACACTCCAGTCGCATGGTTTCTTTAGATATAAATACAATTCTAGAATCTGGGGTTGATGAAGTTATTTAGCTGCTGAAGGTGATGTCCACAGCAGTCCGATGACAGAGTCAGGTTTCATCTTTCGATTAACAGATTAAATTTTTGGAAATAGCATCAAATTTGGAGAAGAATGATTTATAATTTAAGTAAACTATTTAATTTTACCTAGGATAGGAATGACAATTGTGTGGGAGGTACTAGAAGGGGTGTGGTAAAAACATAAATATTTTTTAGGTCTATAGTTTATAGAAACATTTTCAAATATCAAATTGCAACTGATCTCGTCAATCCAAATGGAAGTTATATTAGTTTTATTTTGACCATAGCTCATGTAACTTTGTGTAGGAGGTACCAGATGATGTGTGGTTGTATCACCCATATTCCATGTGAATGCAACTGCTATAAAAGCATTGCCAAATATCAAAGTTCACAGTATTTCGACTACCATGGGCAAAGTTTGAATTGATTCGTTAATTTTATTATACCCTCCACTTCCAGGTGTTATTAATGTTGACAAAGTTGGGGTATACTAACACCTTGCAATATCGACCGGAGACCCTATAAAGTATATATATTCTTGATCGTCATAAAATTCTAAGACGATCTATAGATCGTCTATAGCCATGTCCGTCCGTCCGCCTGTTGAAAGCACGCTTAGAATCCCATTATGAATCGATTTAGCAATGTCCGTCCGTCCGTCTGTCTATCTATTCTTGCTCCCAATTTGACTTTTTCCGTTCTAGAAACCGTACATTTTATCAGATTGTTTTCCAATTTGGCAAAACATCTTATATTTGAACTAGGAACACCTGTGGTAAAAATGTGTTAGATCGGTTCAGATTTATATATATCTCCCATTCAAATTTCGCTCCCAATTTGAATTTTTCGGCTGTAGAATCCACAGATTTGAACAGATTTTCTTCAAAATTGGCAATATATGGCTCCCAATATCACCTTTTCCGTTCGAGAAACCACATATTTTATCAGATTGCTTTAAAAATTGGCAAAACATATTATATTTCATCTAGAAACACCTGTGGTGAAAATGTCCCATTCCAATTTTGCTCTCGATTTGACTTTTTCTGCTCCAGAAACCATATATTTTATCAGATTGTTTTCAAATTTGGTAAAACATCTTATATTTAAACTAGGAACACCTCTGGTGAAAATAGGTCAGATCGGTTCAGATTTATATACAGCTCCCATTCAAATTTCGCTCTCGATTTGACTTTTAGTGCTCTAGATACCACATATTTTAACCTTCTTCAAATTTGGCAAAATATATAATGTTTCCACTAGAAACACCCATGATGAAAATGGGTTAGATCGGTTCAAATATATATATAGTTTAATATTTATATTCGCTCCCAGTTTGACTTTTCCCCCAGAAAGCATAACACGTTATACTTGAACTGGAATTATACTTGATTAGGAAGCATAAAAAATCCTTCCCGTTTTCAATTTTTTAACGAATTGAATTACATTCCTATAGAAAGTGGAGTGTGTGACATAGTCGGCCCCGCTCGACTTTAGCCTTTCCTTACTTGTTTCAATATGTCTGCTTTTACATACTTGATATTGGGTATTCGCATTCCCCCTATAACAAAAACGTACAAATGGGGCAAAACGGGATAAAAATGGTACCTATCAAACACGAAATTTGGTTTGTATGTTCTTTTAATTGTGTAGATACGTAATATAAACGTATTTTTTCAAAATTCATACTTTTAAGGGTTAAAATGGGGAAAGATAAACATGGTACCAACAAAACGGCTGCACCTAAAATAATGAAATTCGGTATGTTCCTCTAATTGTGTAGACACGTAATATAAGTAGATTTTTCGAAATTGTTGGGGTTAAAATGGGAAAAGGGGATACAAATTGTACCAACTAAATGACCGCAGCTAGAGTCGTTAAATTCGGGGTATACATTTCCCTGACTGCGTAGACGCGAAAAATATAAAGGTAAATTCGTACTATCAAGGGATTCAACAGATGGATAAAAATGGTAGCAACTAAACGGCTACAGCTATAATGATGAAATTCGGTGTATACATACCTCTAATTAGGTAGTCACATAAAATAAAGAGATTTTAGAAAGGGATAAAAATGGTTCCAACCAAATGGGTGCAGCCAGAATCATGGAATTCGGTGTACACATTCGTCTGACTGCATACACAAGCAAAATAAAAATATTTTTCTAAATTCGTATTTTTTTATTTTTTGAATCATGTCAGGTTATCTTGCACTTTGTACGTGAGAGATAATGGATTTTCAAAGTTTGTACTTTTGGAATTAAAATAGGATGGAAATACATACTGTAGTGTTTAAGCATTTTTGAAGATTGCTGTCTTATATTTACTTTTTATATTTACTGTGGAATACAATCCATGGTGGTTATATAAAGTTCGGCCCGGCCCGAACTTAACGCCGTTTTTACTTCTCCCGTCGTCGGACTACTTATAACTAACTTTATAGCTATGAATGGGATGGAATTGAAGATACCTAACATTCGGTATCGACATCCCTACGTATGTATGTATGCATGGAATACCATTTGTGATCGCTTTGAATTGGCCATATTATTTAATGGTAATTGTTTGTTATAAAAGTTTTATTATTCTTTTTGTTTGTCTTATAAAAACAATAATAATGAAATGACTCTGCCTTGAGGCAGAAGTGAACCCGCAAATTCCTCGTTGGCTTATTTCCTGTGGTTGGTATCGATTTCATTTACGGATTTACCAACCGTACCAGGAACACCTTTCGCTTCCGTTTTCTCGTGCTGGAGTAGGTTTTCTTCGTTTGTATTTGGGTCAAGTATTTCCCCATAATGGACGTGTGTGTGAACGAATTCTCCCCTTTCTCGTTGCGGGCGTTGGGATTTATGATTGTTTATGATTGCAAATGGGTGTGTGGGTAGATTGCCTTTCTCGTTGAGTACGGCGCTGTTTGTATTTGCCGAGGACTCGTTTGTTGTTGCCCTCTTGTGAGTTTTTTGTTTTGTCATAAACATCTTGAAACTCATCAATAGCTCTCGACTAGTTTTGCCATACTATAGCACGTAGGTGTGTACGAATAATTATTTCCACTCGGAATGAGTTTTACAATGCACAATATATATGTGCGGTCGGCTTTACGCAATTCAGCAAGCAGGCCAATTTATTGATGAATCCGGTTTTTAAACATTTAAAAAGTTAACACGTAAAAAGAGGCGTTGTCATTAGGGCCGAGGCACATTTTAGTCATGTTAGATTGGGGGCCATATTAAAACACTGACCCACTTTCAGCGTAGATGTATCTAGATGAAATAGGCGGCGTCTATATTTTTGTTATATTTTACGATAAATATCATCATATGAATGAGATGATATGTAAAGTTGAACAATTAACATATTTAGCTTTTTCCCCAATAACTGTTCAATAATTCGTTCAAAAGATGCAGATTCGCTTTCTCTCAGAAAGCAACACTCTGTGGAGGAATTCATACAATGTAGCTGTTTACTCACCCTCCGAACATTATCCCCTTTAGGGTATATCCGTTTTTATACCCTCCACCTAAGGATGAGGGTATATTCACGTTGTCATTCCGTTTGTAACACCTTGAAGTATTCATAGAAGACTCTATAACTGGCTATGAGCCATTTTCTCGAAAATGAGTTTTTGATGCCAAACTATTCTGAGATTTTGAGAAGAACATTTTTTTCTAAAGTCACTTTTTTCAACAGGTTATTTTGTGAATTGGAGCAACATATAACCGAGGGTTGTAATTCGCAACAACTATTTTGTTTAAAACATTTTTCAGCATTTTTATAGATTTAGGGTATATCGTACTATCAATTCCATCATTTCACCGTTAATAGCATTTTGTTTCCCAAGTTATTAAGCTAAAATAGGATAAATGGTGGCTGTAAAGTGAAAAATTGTGAAAAGTATCTTTAGAAAAACCGCGTAACTTTTTATTATATTGAGAATACCAAAATATTTCTTTGGCATACAATTCTGCTTATATAGTATATAAGGAACCGCGTATTTAGGATTTTCCAACAATTGCAGCGATTTTCGTAACTGACTACTTATACGTTATAAGCGATATTGGTTCTTAATAAACAAACAAAAATTCAGCCGGATCCGTTGGCTAGATCGCGAGGAAATCAAGAACAAAAATGTCATGCATAAAAATCAAAAAAAATATCCAATTTGTATTTTTTGTTTACCGTGCCCTACCGCAATATCAACTTTTTGTAAAAAATTTGGAACAAGGTATAAAAATGGTACCAAACTGACGGATGAAGCTGTGATCTTTAAATTCGCTGTGTACATCACAGAAACTGCGTTTTCTATACAACATTGCCAAGATTTCATGAAAAACGTTATCGAGTTTACCATAAATCATATTTATATATTTGCGCATAAATGACTATGTGCTCATTTCAACATTTATAGTGATCAATTTTGAAACATGCAAAAGTGGCTATGAACCATAAAACCGTGAATAATAGGAAATTTCGAAAAAAATTAGTAATGCTTTTTAGATTAAGCTGTATGAGAATGATTTATAATTACTCTTAAAATCAAGGAGAATATCTGTTTTATCGCTCTCCTGAAAAGTTATGTTTTTGTTCATAGCCACTTATGAGCCCTTATAAGCCCTCGATATATTCTGGGTCGGCGTAAAATTCTAAGACGATCTAGCCTTGTCCGTCTGTTGAAAGCACACTAGCCGTCGAACGAGGTTCAAAATTTTCCTAAATGTATCTCATAGTTGGATATTGATTGGGTGAAATCGGCCCAGAGGGAAAATTTGTCCCTAACAAGGAATGAAAATCCCAATATTTGGAATATTTACTCTTTTTTAATTTTTGCTCTAAAACGTAAAAGCACAAAAAGTAAATAAACGCTTTAGCGGGCGAAACAGGACGAAAAGGGATAAAAATTGTACCAATGACACGACAACAGTTAGAACAATAACATTTGGATTGTACATCCCTCTAATTGCGTAGATACGTAAAATAGATGGATTTTTCAAAATTCGTACTTTTAGCGCATACAAAATGGGCTGAAGTAGAAATCATGAAATTAAGTGTATACATTCACCTGACTGTGAAGATACGAAACAAAAATTTGTTCTTTTAGGCGGAAAATGGGGCGAATGGGGATAAAAATGATATCAACCAAACGGCTGCAGCTATAATAACGAAATTCGGTATGTACATTTCTTTGGCCGCTTTGAATTAAGTATGGCCCAAACAAGCGGCTGTAGCTAGAATCATAATGAGTGAAACTGGTACCAAGCAAGCTGTTGCTAAAATCATGTTGTAGCTAATCAAGTTAGGTGTGTATATTTCACACTGAAACATATTCGAACTTTTCCTATCAAAATGGTACATACATTTAGGCTGTAGCGGGAATAAAGAAATTGCGGAGGGGTATTGAAGCTTCGAACTTAACGTCTTTTTATTTGTTATTATTTAAATAAACTAGAAGGATGTGATATTTTTTCTAGATTTTACTCATTGCTTAAAAATTTTCTCCCATGTCCATAGAGTAATGTTTTCATACGTTGATGGCCTTCGATCGACGGAAATATGAAGAAATATTCATGGTATGTATCATATCTTTGTCTTCGTTGTTCTTTTTGAGTCAACCTCACTTTTCAAGGCAATATTGATGTCACAATAGAATATATATGTCAACGGTTATATAACGAACAATATTTACAAGGGGAACACCACTTTACAACAGATGACACAAGAGGAAGTCGTTTTATGTTGATGACGAAAATCTGAATAAGATTGATTAATTACTTGTGTAGAAAAGTATTTGATTTACTTTATTTTTATGCCACTGCACGTTATACTTCGCACAGGAATCTATCTGGGGCCAAACAGTTCGAGTATTTCAAGCATTTTTTGTACCTAGTTACTTTCAATCCTGTCGTGATATATGCCAGGGCAAAGGAAAAATATGACAAAAGTTGATAAATTAAAACATGAAAATAAGTTTCAGACTAACTGTCAAAATAAAATTCGAGCATATTATTTGGGCCGAGCTATTTGTGCCTTTTCAAACACCGGTATATCTATATATAAAGGGTGATTTTTTAAGAGCTTGATAACTTTTTTTTAAAAAAAAAACGCATAAAATTTGCAAAATCTCATCGGTTCTTTATTTGAAACGTTAGATTGGTCCATGACATTTACTTTTTGAAGATAATTTCATTTAAATGTTGACCGCGGCTGCGTCTTAGGTGGTCCATCCGCTTAGTCCAATTTTGGCATTTCCACGTTTTTGAGTAACAGAGACCCAATTGGTGCGAACGGCGACGAATCGAAAATTGGTGGTCATCATTAACACTGGCCGATACAGCTGCGATATTTTCTTCAGTTCGCACTCTACGTAAGCGTGTTGGTGGTTTAATGTCCAACAATGTAAATTTGGTGCGAAATTTAGTCACAATAGCCCGAATAGCCGCTTCAGTGGGTCGATTAAACTGACCATAAAATGGAAGCGCGCAATGAACTTTCTTAACAGAGCACGCATTTTGATAATAAAATTCAATAATTTGCAAGCGTTGTTCGTTTGTAAGACGATTCATGATGAAATGTCAAAGCATACTGAGCATCTTTCTCTTTGACACCATGTCTGAAATCCCACGTGATCTGTCAAATACTAATGCATGAAAATCCTAACCTCAAAAAAATCACTCTTTATAAAAGAGTTGCGTTACTGACTGACTGACTGACTGACTGACTGACTGACTGACTGACTGACTGACTGACTGACTGACTGACTGACTGACTGACTGACTGACTGACTGACTGACTGACTGACTGACTGACTGACTGACTGACTGACTGACTGACTGACTGACTGACTGACTGACTGACTGACTGACTGACTGACTTATCATTGACCAGCCCCCAGGCCAAACAGCAGAAGCCAGGGTCATGAAATTTTCAGGGTAGTTCCCAAATATGACGTAGACGTCGACTAAGAAAGGGTTTAACGAAATTCGTACTTTTAGGGGATAAAATGGCCCAAAAAGGGATAAACATCGAACCTTCGTCCTGACTAAACGGCAGTAGCTATAAACATAAAATTCGGTGAGTTCCTTGCAATGACCATGCAGACGAGCTACAAATAGGGATTTTTCGAAATTTGTACTTTTAAGGGACGAGCGGGATAAAAAGGGATAAAAATGGTACTAACTAAAGTATTACAGCTAGAAACATGAATTTTGGTATGTAAATTCCTTTGACCATATAGAAACGAAGTACAATTGAATTTTTCGAAATTTGTACTTTTAAGGGACGAGCGGGACAAAAGGGGATAAAAATGGTACCAACTAAAGTATTACAGCTAGAAACGTGAAATTTGGTATGTAAATTCCTCTGACCATATAAAGGGTGATTTTTTAAGAGCTTGATAACTTTTTTTAAAAAAAAACGCATAAAATTTGCAAAATCTCATCGGTTCTTTATTTGAAACGTTAGATTGGTCCATGACATTTACTTTTTGAAGATAATTTCATTTAAATGTTGACCGCGGCTGCGTCTTAGGTGGTCCATTCGGAAAGTCCAATTTTGGGCAACTTTTTCGAGCATTTCGGCCGGAATAGCCCGAATTTCTTCGGAAATGTTGTCTTCCAAAGCTGGAATAGTTGCTGGCTTATTTCTGTAGACTTTAGACTTGACGTAGCCCCACAAAAAATAGTCTAAAGGCGTCAAATCGCATGATCTTGGTGGCCAACTTACCGGTCCATTTCTTGAGATGAATTGTTCTCCGAAGTTTTCCCTCAAAATGGCCATAGAATCGCGAGCTGTGTGGCATGTAGCGCCATCTTGTTGAAACCACATGTCAACCAAGTTCAGTTCTTCCATTTTTGGCAACAAAAAGTTTGTTAGCATCGAACGATAGCGATCGCCATTCACCGTAACGTTGCGTCCAACAGCATCTTTGAAAAAATACGGTCCAATGATTCCACCAGCGTACAAACCACACCAAACAGTGCATTTCTTGAGCAGTTCTTGAACGGCTTCTGGTTGCTCTTCACTCCAAATGCGGCAATTTTGTTTATTTACGTAGCCATTCAACCAGAAATGAGCCTCATAGCTGAACAAAATTTGTCGATAAAAAATTTCGAACCGAACACTGATTTTGGTAATAAAATTCAATGATTTGCAAGCGTTGCTCGTTAGTAAGTCTATTCATGATGAAATGTCAAAGCATACTGAGCATCTTTCTCTTTGACACCATGTCTGAAATCCCACGTGATCTGTCAAATACTAATGCATGAAAATCCTAACCTCAAAAAATCACTCTTTAGAAACGAGGTAAAATTGGATTTTTCGAAATTTGTACTTTTAAGGGACGAGCGGGACAAAAAGGGATAAAAATGGTACCAACTAAAGTATTACAGCTAGAAACGTGAAATTTGGTATGCAAATTCCTCTGACCATATAGAAACGAAGTAAAATTGGATTTTTCGAAATTTGTACCTTTAAAGAGACAAAAATGGTACCAACTAAAGTATTACAGCTAGAAACGTGAAATTTGGTATGTAAATTCCTCTGACCATATAGAAACGAAGTAAAATTGGATTTTTCGAAATTTGTACTTTTAAGGGGTGAGCGGGACAAAAAGGGATAAAAATAGTACCAACTAAAGTATTACAGCTAGAAACGTGAAATTTGGTATGTAAATTCCACTGACCATATAGAAACGAAGTAAAATTGGATTTTTCGAAATTTGTACTTTTAAGGGACGAGCGGGACAAAAAGGGATAAAAATGGTACGAACTAAAGTATTACAGCTAGAAACGTGAATTTTGGTATGTAAATTCCTCTGACCATATAGAAACGAAGTAAAATTGGATTTTTCGAAATTTGTACTTTTAAGGGACGAGCGGGACAAAAAGGGTACCAACTAAAGTATTACAGCTAGAATCGTGAAATTTGGTATGTAAATTCCTCTGACCATATAGAAACGAAAAATTGGATTTTTCGAAATTTGTACTTTAAAGGGGCGAGCGGGACAAAAAGGGATAAAAATGGTACCAACTAAAGTATTACAGCTAGGATCGTGTAATTTGGTATGTACATTCCTCTGACCATATAGAAACGAAGTAAAATTGGATTTTTCGAAATTTGTACTTTTAAAGGACGAGCGGGACAAAAAGGGATAAAAATGGTACCAACTAAAGTATTACAGCTAGAAACGTGAAATTTGGTATGTAAATTCCTCTGACCATATAGAAACGAGGTAAAATTGGATTTTTCGAAATTTGTACTTTTAAGGGACGAGCGGGACAAAAAGGGATAAAAATGGTACCAACTAAAGTATTACAGCTAGAAACGTGAAATTTGGTATGTAAATTCCTCTGACCATATAGAAACGAAGTAAAATTGGATTTTTCGAAATTTGTACTTTTAAAGGACGAGCGGGACAAAAAGGGATAAAAATGGTACCAACTAAAGTATTACAGCTAGAAACGTGAAATTTGGTATGTAAATTCCTCTGACCATATAGAAACGAAGTAAAATTGGATTTTTCGAAATTTGTACTTTTAAGGGACGAGCGGGACAAAAAGGGTACCAACTAAAGTATTACAGCTAGAATCGTGAAATTTGGTATGTAAATTCCTCTGACCATATAGAAACGAAAAATTGGATTTTTCGAAATTTGTACTTTAATGGGGCGAGCGGGACAAAAAGGGATAAAAATGGTACCAACTAAAGTATTACAGCTAGGATCGTGTAATTTGGTATGTACATTCCTCTGACCATATAGAAACGAAGTAAAATTGGATTTTTCGAAATTTGTAAAAAGGGATAAAAATGGTACCAACTAAAGTATTACAGCTAGAAACGTGAAATTTGGTATGTAAATTCCTCTGACCATATAGAAACGAGGTAAAATTGGATTTTTTGAAATTTGTACTTTTAAGGGACGAGCGGGACAAAAAGGGATAAAAATGGTACCAACTAAAGTATTACAGCTAGAAACGTGAAATTTGGTATGTAAATTCCTCTGACCATATAGAAACGAAGTAAAATTGGATTTTTCGAAATTTGTACTTTTAAAGGACGAGCGGGACAAAAAGGGATAAAAATGGTACCAACTAAAGCATTACAGCTAGAAACGTGAAATTTGGTATGTAAATTCCTCTGACCATATAGAAACGAAGTAAAATTGGATTTTTCGAAATTTGTACTTTTAAGGGACGAGCGGGACAAAAAGGGTACCAACTAAAGTATTACAGCTAGAATCGTGAAATTTGGTATGTAAATTCCTCTGACCATATAGAAACGAAAAATTGGATTTTTCGAAATTTGTACTTTAAAGGGGCGAGCGGGACAAAAAGGGATAAAAATGGTACCAACTAAAGTATTACAGCTAGGATCGTGTAATTTGGTATGTAAATTCCTCTGACCATATAGAAACGAAGTAAAATTGGATTTTTCGAAATTTGTACTTTTAAGGGACGAGCGGGACAAAAAGGGTACCAACTAAAGTATTACAGCTAGAATCGTGAAATTTGGTATGTAAATTCCTCTGACCATATAGAAACGAAGTAAAATTGGATTTCTCCAAATTTGTAGTTTTAAGTGGCGAGCGGGACAAAAAGGGATAAAACTGGTACTTATTTTTACTATTACAGCTAGAATCGTGAAATTTAGTGTGTAAATTCCACTGATCATATAGCAGCGCAGTAGTTTGATTTTTCGAAATTTGTACTTTTGTAAGGGGTGCGCGGGACGAAAAGGGATAAAAATGCTGTACAATCCTATGTTGCCAAATAAAGTACATATTTTTAGGGGAGCAAAAACACATGTTTCCTATAGTGATTTTTCAAAATGTGTACTTTATGGGAAAGAGGTGCAAAAAGTTATAAACTGGCTGGCTGAATCTAGCAACATGAGATCGAGGATATAAATGGTTGTAATTTTTTGTTCAAAACTTAGTAGAAAACTATACATACGAAGTAGTTCAGCTAAAATAGTGCATATCGACAAGCACATGCCTTTGACTGTGTGTGAGTGCTAGCTAATAGGAGCTTACCAAATTACTATTTTAGATTTATCTATATCCACCAAAAGAAAATTAAATAAATACTATCCAAAAACAGAGACGGATAAAATTATCGAATAACTTGCTTTTTCGCGTGCGAAGCAGCAGGTACTGCTAGTAAGATATAAAGGATTTCGTTTTTCATGGGATGTAGACAATTGTGAGGAGGTACTAGACGAGATGTGGCAATATCAAATATAAAACTTCTTAGCATTACGGTCATTCGTATAGAAGTTATAAAAGCTTTAATTGTATGCAGGTTAGGGCGTGGAACACACCTCCATATTTGATATGACAAAAGTGATTATACAATTTTATAAATATGGAAATATAGCTGCTTTTGAATAACCGGTCGAAAGTTATATTGGTTTTAATTTAACATAGGAATAAGAACCGTTTGTGTGGGATGTACCAGAAAGGACAGAATTTTTCTCATCTTCAAATTTAAACTATGTTTGGGAAACATATTACTATGTGTATAGGTCAAACAGCTTAAAATGTTGTGAAACGGATATATCTGATATCATACTCTGTAGAGTGAGAGTGTAATAATCGGAAAATTCAAACATAATTCAGAATTTTACCAAAAGGAAACTGATCTCAAGTCAAACAAACCAAAAAACATGAAAATAAAGTATTTAGTTTTAAATTTTAAATTATGTTGGATACTACTTAATATTATAATTCGAACCCGTTGTCAGACTAAATGGACTTTTTGACTACTACTGCTTGTACCACCCGGCGAAATCTCCAGAATGCAAAACTCCAACTCCATTCATCACAAAACAGCTTCTGTGTGTAACGTCCGATGGCTTTTCCTGTTATGTAATCCCATTTAACATACATATATATTTGTGTTATTGATTTCTTTCCTGTTTTTCCCCATCATCTTAAGCGCATCGAATTGTTGAAAGTACCATGTTCATTGAGAACATCTTCCTCAAGAATTGTGTAAGACAAATTAAGATGAAACTGCAAAATACGCCCATACCCATACATAACGCACACCATACAAAGTACTCCCGCCTAAAAAGAAGAACTTATTACACATCTTATTTTGACCATCTTACTTTTGCTCGCTTGCAATGTCATGTTGGCCAACATTAGCTCCACACTATGTCTGCAAGAAGCTGTTTAATGCGAGACACCTCTGAGGTATTAAGCAAGAAATTAAAACCGTATCAAGATACCGCCAAAATTAATTGGATACAAAATAAATTTAACTTTTAAATATTGGCTTTAAACAGAGTTCAAGTGACTGGGTCATGGATATATCCAGAGTGGGACGTTTAGTACAAGAATGCGGCTGCGACTCTGGGATACCATCCAAGAGTCGAAATATCTCTCGTGGTCTCTTAAATCATGTTCAGAATAGATTCACTATAATCCAAATTATAAAATAAATTTATTCATAGAATATGTCATGATGAATGATGTAAGTCCTACATAATTATTATTAATATTATTAAATGTTAACATTGACATACTCGTATGACAAAACTATATAAATATATACTAGCAGTGCCCGCTACTTCGCACGCGGAAAAGCCAGTTATTTGTTACCAGGTTTATCAATCTCTGTTTTGGGATAGTATTCATTGACTTCTTCTGGGGGATATAAATAAATCTATAGGAGTAATTTGGAAACCTGCTTCTAGATAGCACTCATATACAGTCAAATGAATGTGCTTGTCGAATTGACCTATTTTAGCTGAATTCCCTTCGTATGCATAATTTTTATAATTTTCTACCCGGTTTCTAGATGCAGCCGGCCATTTTATAACTTTTTGCACCTCTTTCCCAAAAAGTGCAGATTTTGAAAAATCTCCTCTCTGGTCACATAACTTAACAACGAATGAAAATACCGCCAATAATCACTACATTTAGTTTATGTAAGCATACTTTTTGAAAATTGCTGCCTTTTTGAATATATTTTTGCAGTCTCCCCCTATAAGTGGTCTTGTGTTTTAACTAATTAATTTCATTTAAAAATTATGAAACATCAGCATTTCTTAACAAATATTGCAAATAGCAAATACATTTCATAATTGCTCTAATATGTTACATCATTTGTATGTGAAGTCTATGCAGGTAATATTGTGGAATGCATTCGATGGTTGAGGGTATATAAGGTTCGGCCCGCCCGTACTTAACGCATTTTTACTTGTTAAAGTTCCAATTTCGGAACTTTTTTCAGATTGCTTTATTAGCATGTTCTGACAACAGCAAATAATTAATTTTTTCTACTTGACTTCATTACATATTTCCTGTATTGAGAGGAAACTTTATGTCTTGTGGAAAGTGCTGTAAATTGTGGAAATTATCAGTCTGGATCCAACTTCTTTGTTAAAAATGTAATCACATATGGCAGATGGTAACACTGCCCGACAAGTTCTGGACAGGAATTACACTCTGCCCTAAAAGTCTCTCGCTTCGTTATTGTTAATGTGAAGTATTACGGCTCATGTTTGAATTAATATTTCTCGAAAGTTCATTGGAGAAGAATGGACTCTAACTTCAGACATACAGACAATTCCAATTGAAATTGCACAACAACAAGTATCGCAGTTTGTGCGATTATTGTACAGCATGCTTGGACTATTGTAGCATTGTGTTCCTGATGCATTCAACGAATACGCTGCCAAGAACTGCATGTGGTGCGCACGTAAGTCCTTTGTTACAATGGACCCATTATTCAAACTTGTGTCCACACAAGGGTGACGAAATGACAACTGACAAAAATTTGAATACAATGGGACATCGGCAACAATAACATACACCAGGCAGGCATCCGACTCATCCACTGACAATAGACCTTCGCAATGGCATCAACATCATCAGCTGTCAACAATTTCTATGATGCTTGAAATGACCCAAATGTGCGCCGTATACCAAAAAGAGTTTATTATGCTTGGACTGGGAGAACTGTCGCACGAAAGGATTCCACAATCACAAGTACATCACATGAATTGAGGAATCAATTGGTCCAAATGTGCAACCAAGACAAGCGTAGCTCTAACACAGACATTACATGTAGACATGCCAAACTGGTGTGGCAAGTGGCCTCACAGAAACACCAAGCTTGTGTCTGAGTTATAATCTGGCGATCGTGGATCGTGAATCACTTGACCTTTCAACAGTCCAACTGAACTTTAAGTACAAACTATGTTTAATTTGAAACCGGACATTGTATGTCATATACATGCAGCGGATGATTCAGACAACCCCACAACCCACCCTCCTCCGAATACATCAGAATACATCATCCAGACTTCATACACCGAAAATGTACAAATAATCCCCAAACTTCATGGTCATGTACACACTAAACATTTTATTCGAACGTTTTATGCATTTCTTATGTACTTTTGCTGGAACTCCTGTTTTGTATTCCAATTCCGAGTTCGGTGGATGATGAGAGAAATATAAAAAGAACACAGACACACCCACTAACACACACACATAGTGGAAGATGTCCTGGCCGTCTAGAAAGTTTCCTTACAATGCAGCTTCGTTAAAAGAACATCAGGGATAATAAAACCACTTATGGCACGTCTATCATTGTAAAGGTATTTTGCGGCGAAGAGGACATGTAAGGAATGGCAAGTGGGGGAGACCGCCAGGGAGTTCACCTCTCGCATAGCAAACACAAAGCCGAAACTTTTTAGAAATTCTGAATGCATTCGAAATGAAATTTTTTGATCCCTCTCCTGCATCTGTCTAGACAAAGTAAATTTTGGCCAAGGAAAGTAGTGCATTTTTAAATTAAAGCCAGACTAAAAATGAAACTTTAAAGGGAATCACCAGCCAGTCTGCACCAAACGAACGTTCTTGGCAAACGGCATTAACCGTATTCACTGTTGAAATGTGCGATATAATTATCGAAAAATCCATTCTGAAAAGTATTTAAATTGTAAATTGCAAATTTAAATTTAAATGGACATGAATATATATCGAAGCAGTTTTTTCGTCTGTGTTCCGATAGAAATTCCAAGCTATTGTTTACCAAGTTTTCTGGAGCCTTAGTTTATTTAACATCATTGTAATATAAGCAAGTAAAAACGGCGTTAAGTTTGCCGGGCCGAACTTTTTATACCCTCCACCATGTATTGCATTTCACAGACGCTGCCGATTTTCGTAGAAGTGCAGTAATATTACAGGAAATTATCAATTTTTTTATATAGCCAAACCAAAACAAATACTAATACTGAAACAATAATTTTATAAATTAAATATAGTAATTCAAGTCAATTCAAAACTAAATATTCTTATTTTTATATCTTCAAAAAACTTAAATTCCATAAATATTGGTATTTATTGGGTGCTACAGTTGGTTGTGTTTCCATTCTATTTTAAGTCCAAAAGTACAGATTCTGAAAATCCATTATCTCACGTGCACAGTGCAAGATAACCTAACTTCACGATTCAACCAATTTTTGCCGCAAAAGCAACAAAATAAAGTACGAATTTGGAAAAATGTTTTTATTTTGTTTGATTATGCAGTTAAAGGAATGAATACACCGAATTCCATGAATCTAGCTGTGGCCATTAGGTTCGTACCATTATTATCCCCTTTTTCCTATTTTACCCCTTAAGAAGGGGTTTCTAAAATCTCTTTTTTTATGTGTCTACGCAATTAGGAGAATTCGGTGTGTACGAATTTCATCATTCTAGCTGTAGCCGTTTAGTTGGTACTATTTTTATCCTTCTGTTCCCATTGTATCCCATGAATGTACGAATATGAAAATAACCATTTTTCTCGGGTCTACGTAGTCAGAGGAAATTCGGAGTATACATTCCTGTGACTGCTTTGACACGAAAAATATTTTTTTCCAAATACTTTCTGCTGAACAAAGGGATAAAAATGATACCATCTAATCGGCTGCAGCTAGAATGATGAAATACAGTGTTTACATCCCTAATTGCGCATACACGTAAAATAAACGATTTTCAAAAGTCATACTTTTAAGGTGTACAACGGGAAAAAGGGGATGCAGATGCGGTGAGTACATTCCTCTGACTGTATAGACTCGCAAAAGAGTTTTCCAAATCCGTATTTTTATACTTTTACGGAAAAAATGGGTAGAATCATGAATATAGGTTATCTTGCACTGTGTGCGTGAGAGATAATGGATTTTCAAAATTGGTTTGGTTATATTAAAATAAATTCACATTTTCCTTTAATGAATATCGACAGCCTCTGTGGAAATCAATCCATGGTTGAGGTTATATAAAGTTCGACCCGGCCGAACTTAAAACCGCTTTTACTTGTTAAATTTCTATTTATACCCACCACTAGGGCATTCTGTCATTGTGACAACCAAAAGGAAGCGATATTATGTCCATCGTTTAGCATAGCATAACGTAGAATCAGTTTATGAATCGATTTAGCCAGGCCCGCCTGTCGTCCGTCACTCCATCTATCTGTCTGTCCATCTATTCTTGTAATCAAAGTACAGGTCGAATTGAATGTCCGATCTAAACAGAAATGGCACAAGTGAGTTTTGCAGGTCAAGGCGGACGCTATTTAAATTGTTTAAGGTTTATATATAACCCCCAGTCCCGACTTGGCTTTTACCGCTCTAGAAACTACATATTTGAACGGATTTTCTTGAAAAACGTATATGGTGAAAGAGGGTCACATAACTTCAGTTATATAAATGGCCCATATAAATGTTCCTCCCAATTTACTTCTTAGCGGTCTAGTAGTCACATATTACAACCTATTTTGATCAGATGCACGTACCAGGTGAAGTATAACTTGGCATATATTATAGCCTTTGGTTAGATTTGCCGCATATCACTGTATTTAATTTAGAAACATATATTGTCAATGATCGGTCAATGTCGCCTCCAAATTGAAGGGTTTGGTAACGAAACCCAAGTAATGGTATTGGGAGTGGAGTCGGCTCCACCCGACTTTAGTTATTTAAATATTTCCGCATCAACGAATGTTTGACTTTTTTAATATGAAACATTTAAAATGGCAAGTTGTCAGCAATCCATCGAATCCCACATCCTTAAGATAATATTCTTTTGGTTTTATCAAAGGCAATGCCTGCAGTGTTTTATGATTTACGATCCGAGGTATCATTCATGTTGATAACCTTCATCTATGAACAATTCTCATGCAGAAAACTATCAAGATCAGATAATATATTTTAATATAATAATGGGTAATAACTTGACCCACTGTCACATCTACAGAAAAAATAATATTTGATTTAATTAAAAAGTAATTGAACCAATGATATACCAGTTTTATTACGTACGTGAACAATGCAAAATATGTACAAGTAAATAAATATGTATCTTTGCAGGCTGGAAATCGACGACTAGTGACTCTGTCTCTAACGATAATTCGGTCACTATAATGATGTCGTATGATACCAAATCTACTGTAGATTTAAAGGCTGGTTAAATTAACCTTCTCAAGCATTCCAATCACAAATGCCAAAACCTAACAAAGACGTACGGAAATCTGTGCCAGCTGGTGCCCTCTGCATTTCGAATGATTTGATAAATTCAAAACGAAATCATTCACTTTATTCTTCATTGTTGAGCAGTATTGAGTAGGTGTTCCTGCAGTGCATTCATCCTCGGGAGGAATGCTGCAAGCATCCACAGCACCACACTTTGTCCGTGTATCGAATGTCATGAGCACGCCAAGGGCCACACTCCTGTGCGGGTTGTAGCTGGCAATACTGGTGTCAGTTGAAGTTTTTTCTTACACATACACTGGCGATCATAAGTAAGGCCCTAGTGGGTGTGATGTACTTCTTTCTGGATGTATTGTCACTATCATAACTAGATTGAGTTTCATCAAGACAGGAATATCCCATTTAGTGCAGGGCAGGGAATACCCTAATTGGTGTAGATCAGTGAAGGGCGATTTCAATAGTAATTTTATCGACTGACATCGGCATATTCGAACATTAAATGCTTTAAGTAAGTGTGAGCGTATGTCGATGTCAGAATGCTTCACTTGTGCGAGGTTCTGATGATGTCTTCAACTTCTTCTGCAATTGCAATTCAGTATATGTTCGTGTGTGCTTTTCAGAAAAATACCATTTTGCATCTATATTTTATGGAATGCAAATTAATCTACAAATGGCATCGTGGCATTTATTACTTGGGCCTGGAGAATATCCCAGATCAAATCAAATATTGATTACTAAAATAAGACACATGAAACAAATTAAAATATATTTGTTTCATGTGTTTTATTTTAGTAATCAATATTTGATTTAAATTTATTTATTTCAAAATACGATATATATTAATGCATACAACACGGAATGTGTTTACGAACAAGTACCCCATATTGCAGTCTTTACATCAGACCAATAAATTAAATCATAATTGCAATGCCTCGCGAAGTAGCCTATAAATACAAAAAACAATCTAAAAATGTGGAAGTTATTTTAAAAATATGCATTAAAATTTTTACTAAAATCATCAAAGTCTGGCCTTTGTAAAAGGTCATAGGGCAAATTTGTGATATTGTTTGGTATGTTTATATGGATTACAATGTTTAAAAACATTGAATTTGTGATTTTTTTTTCATGTGTCTATAATGAGATAAATATAAATATTTAGAACATTTATTCACAGCAATCATAATTTTTTGAGAAAATGTGAATATTGTTATATTTAATTTTATTTTTGATTTGTTTGGCTGTAGGTTTTTGATATGTGATATGTGGTGTAAGGCTTGTGATGGTAAAGTGCGCTGCAAGAGCAGTCTTTTGTTCTAATAGTCTGTTAATAGCTTTATGGTCAGAAATGACATTCTAGTTTTTAATTTTATCTTACCAATATATACCTTCTGACATTCGTTGGCTTTGTCCCCATTACATTTAATTTTGTGGAACCCATTCGATTTTCTAAATAAGTGGTTAACAGTATTTTCAGCCTTAAATGCCTTTTGTCATACAAATTTGAATGTTTCAGTCTTTCTGAGAGCCATGAGTATATGTCAAAGGTTTGCATATTTTCTGTGTCCTGTCAGTCTCGCCTATTGTTATCTTTTTATTCCTACGTCTTATAAACTCCTTTATAGTTCTTCTTGGAAACTCATTTTTCTTTAACATTTGTCCGATATTAAATTAATGGCAATGTAAATTTTAAACAATCCTCTACACAGCGTGAGCATTTTTAGAGCTTTGCACAATTTAAACAAGCAAAAACGTCGTTAAGTTCGGCCGGACCGAACTTTATATACCTCCACCATGAATTGCATTGTAGAAGTGCAGTAATATTACAGAAAAATTTAAATTTTTTTAAAATAGCCAAAGCAAAACAAATAAAAATATTGAAAAAATTATTTTATAAATAAATATGAAATTGTAATTATTTTAAACTACGCTGATAAAGTAAGGCTACCAATATGTTTACACTATATATATCGAAATAATCAAGTCAATTCAAAAAGTAAATATAAGACAACAATCTTAAAAAAAGCTTTAATAAGCTAAATGTTGGGGAATGGTGTGTGCATTTTCAGCTACAGCCGTGTGGTTGGTTGTAACTCCAAAGTAAAAATTTTGAAAATTATCTATCACGTACACAGTGCAAACTGCATGCTTCCCATTTTTGCCGTAAACTTAAAAAAATACGGATTTAGAAAAAATCTTTTTATTTTGCGAGTCTATGCAGTCAGATGAATGTATACACCAAATTTCATCATTCTAGCTGTAGATGTTTAGCTCTCTATTCCCATTGTATCCCTTGAAAGTTCGAATCTGGAAGAACCTTCGTGTCTGCGCAGTCAGACGAATATATATTCCGAAGTTCATGACTCTAGCTGCGGCGATGTTTATCCCCTTTTTCCATTTTACCCTGCTAAAAGTACGATTGTCGAAAAATACCTTTATTTTAAGTGCCTACGCAATCAGAGAAATGTATACACAGAATTTCATTATACTAGGTGCAGCCGTTTGGTTGGTACCATTTTCATCCCTCTATTTTCATTTTACTCCTTAAAATTGAAAAATATACTTTTATATTAGAGGAATGTACACACCGAATGTCGCGTTTCTAGCTGTTTTGCCCCATTCACACCCTTTTTTGCCCCATTTCACTCCCTTCATATAAAATCACTTTTTTGTGCGCATTTCAGATATCAAACAAATATAGGCAGACATATTTAAAAAAACATGCTTAAATACTATAAATATTAGGGGTATTTTCAGTCATTGTGAGAGAAAAATTTCCCCTGTGGACCGATTTCGCCCATAAGTAATCCCAACCGATCTACACCTATAAGACGTATTTTGGAAAAATTTGGACGTCCTAGCTCCTTTCGTTTAGATGCTACCATGCCTTCAACATACGGAAGGTCGGACGAACATGTATCGTCTTAGAATTTTATGACGATCAAGAATATATATACTTTATAGGGTCTCAGGTCGATATTTCAAGGTGTTACAACGGAGTGACAAAGTTAGTATGAATATGAACATTTTGTCAACTAATTTTATCTGAAATATTCACTCGTAAACATACTAAACCATTATTCGGAAACTTCCGTTGACTCGGATGTTGCGCATTATGTATAGCCAAATTTCAAGTACTTTTAAAACTTTCTGGCCAGTAAATCGGTATGGTGTCGTAAATTTTTATCTTCGTAGACATCCAAAGTTTCCGGTATGTATAACCCAATAACTTCACGCAACCCTTATGGGCCACCAAATGTTTCCTTCAGTAATCGATTGTTTGAAACATTCCATTCCATTGTGAAATTATCGTCTAATCATATTGGTGGCGTATGAGTAACGCATATTAAGCGTAGCGTTAATCATTCACTCAGTTGATATTGGTGGCGTATGAGTAACGCATATTAAGAGTAGCGTTAATCATTCGCTCAGTTATCCGGCCTGCACCACAATTCTGTAAACTTTCAACAATTACTTTCTGTAGTTACATTTTCAAAATTCGTTGAAAATCATTAAAAATAACTGTAGCAATTTCCTATCGATTTTTGTCGTTAAGAAACATCGTTAACTAACGAAAGTTGTTAGTTCACTACCGATAAATTGTGGTCGCTACAGCTAACAATAAAGAATACTAAGCATAATATATATAGAGATAATATAATATATATAGACTCTTTTTCTATCGCAAAGGAAAGCTTCCGTTACTAAGTAATTTTGTTTATAGAAAATTATTAATCTTCTCAGATATGATGTTAACTATGATGGAAAATTAAAAAATTCTTTCCACAAAGAAAGGGCGCAGCAACCAGAACATTTTTGTAAGACAACAGTTTTCTTACAGGACAAGTATGTAATTCTTTCCTATAAAAAATAACTTATAGAATAGATTTAGTAACAGAAGATCTCCACAAAAACAACTGAAAGTGTTGAAAAAATTAAATGGCAACCATTATGAGCCTGTAGATCTATAATATTTTTTCATTGTTTTTGGCTAAGTTGTAAGAATGATTAGTACCTATCTCAGATGCGCGTCTCCCCTTTATCCATAATATATTAGTTATCCAGCGTTAAATAAAATAACCATTCAGAAAAAGACTCAAACAAACTGCAATGCGACTTTTCCATCGCCAAATTTGATTTGTGATTTGAAAAATATATACGTTCAATTATAAATATGTTATCCCGAACATTGTATAGTTTATATATTCCACAATATTAGCTCCGTTTCTTTAAGTACTTATTTTTACATTTCTATTTTTGCGGATTGTTCTTGTAATATCTATTACTGTATATTTAAAAATTAGTAAGCCATGGACAATTGTATACAAAATCGATAATCAATCAGGTCTAAAATATTTATACATATTTTAAAGTACTACATTTGTTTCCCACCGTTCGAAATTAAATACCACAAACATGCCATGCTGTTCGGAATAATATTGTATACCCACTCAAAGGGAATTACTGTTGAAAACACCTTAAAAACCTGTTTTTCGATCAAGTTTTTCCTTGGGAAAAATAAAAATTTTTCACTTCTTATACTTGTACTATTTGACAAAAGTTAATTACATTCGGTTCTCAATGTATCCATTTATTTGTTGTCGGCTACCTCCTCCTCGTACTCGTAAGATAAAACTATCCGAAAGATTAAATCATTTTAAACGCCATCATAATCTGTATTTTTTTAAATTCACGTAATTTGTGGTTTGGGCCACGCTTATGCCCAGTTTGCTATATTCCCCGATACGAGCACAGTTAAAACGAAAAGTTTAATTTTTCCTAGCTTACCCCTTTGTGCAGTTTCTTGGTGCAAATGTTGCAAACAACAGGACATTTAGGTTGGTACACCTATTCAATTCTAGGAATGTGAAAGAAGTTGCTACTTATGCCCATCACTGTAGTTGACTCCTCCAATCTTTTATCTGCGGCACTTGTGTCCGATCACAGCTGAGGCTGGCTATGTGCTCGCGTGCACAAATAACTCAAGGCACGAGATTTGTATTCATTACAAGTCGTAATAATGCCTTCGCCGTCCAGCTCATGACCGTTGCCGTACCCCTTGTGTCAAGTTACAATGTTGACTGGCCCTGTCGTTGCTGCTTTTATTGTTATTGTTATTTTATTATGTATTGTGTTTGGTTGAATGGTTAGTTGGGACCCTGTGTGGGTGTGCTTAAATTAAGCACCGCACACATGGAGGACTGACTATAAATCGTGCTGCGTCCTTTCGTCTGCAGCAGAGTCGCCACATCGTTTGCCTCCCTTAGCGACTGTAGAGGCTCGCTTTTAAGCGAGATGACGCTGTCAGCTTGCAGCCTGACATTCATAACACTCGAACACGAAGATGTGACTGCTCCTTTGGTGTTGAACCCCAACTATTTTTGCTGCTTTAATATCTGTCTGCTTTCTCCGCACTTGACTGTGACAGAGCACCGTACCGCTTACACAGCACTGCCTACAGAGGATAAATAATATTCTCATTCATTTATTCCTATTTGAGAACATTGCTTCCCATTATTTTGTCACAGGACTATTTACAAGTTACTAGTTGGTATCGGTGTCGTTTTATTATAGCCGGAGTTCCTAGAGCGAACGTATACGTACATCGATTACTCAACTGAATCATTTGATGTTAGTTTTGCTTTTAACCGCAGATACGAAATATTGATTTTATTTTATATCCTTTACTTGACCCGCAAAGGTCAACATGGAATCTTCGTATAGTTCGTATGCGCTTACCAGAATTAATGTGATGCTGTTTGTTTGGAGTGTGGATTACATCATATTATTAGCTGTAAAAGCAGGCACGTAAAGACAGTCAGTAGGCCTACCTAAAATCCATTTAACACGTGTTATAGCAGCGTGGGTAAGCATGCACATCTCCACTGATGAAGGGTATGCAACGAAAGCGAATGGTATAAATAGCTTTGTGTTTACTAGTTTGCCGCGAAGGATTACAATTTGTTAAAGAAATGTATAAAATTATACTCTGTGCTATAACGCACAGTTTAATATAAAATAGTTCCATAATATTGACATTGTTTTCAAAACCGCCATTCTAGAAGGCATTCTGTAAGTAAGTCTCTGTAATTGCTTCCAGTCATTCGTTCATCCGAAAACCCCAGACTGTAAGCATTAGAGTAGAATACAGCGCATTAATATATGCCATTCGTTCGAGACACTGTCATGTATTTCTTCGCGAACTGCAATCTCTGCTGCTTAAATGACGGATTTTTCTACAATTTCGACGATTTAGGAACGTAGATATATAATAATGTTGTGGATTGTGATTTTGCTAATCTTAGCTCGGGCAATGTTTCCGATTTTAATTTGAATCATACTGGAATGCGAAGACTGTTAATGAATTGTGTCTTTATCTCGCGCTGTAATCTCTTTTTTAAAACTTTCCTTTGTCGCGGTCGGTAAGCATTGATGTTTGCTTTCCCGTGGCACTTAATGGCTGTTCTTTCAAATTAAGATAATTGTTCTTTTCAATTAAATTTCAACAAGAAATATTCGAAAAAGTTCCAAAATGAAAAATTGCAACATCTTAGTTAACATGGAGAAATAATAGCGACAATACCGTTAACTTATAACAATTGACCCTTACGGTTTTGTTAGCATTACAAAAAGAGAATACCCAGAATATCTGGGTACCAAGGAAATGGCCAAAACGCGAATAACGTTTTTGCGATTCAATACTCTATACCTTCTATAAGAATGTTAGTGCCAAAGGGAAATATATAAACTAAGTAAGGAAAAGCTAAAGTCGTTCGTTATAAGTTATAAGATACCCTCTGCTCTCTACTAATTTTCCTGTAAAGAAGCATTTGAATGTTGGCTGTCGTTGAAGGTTCCTTGGTGAAGCGTAGAGTGACATGAAATTAACGTAATATGGGAAATTTGAATAAATCCGGTTGTAATGTATGTATATATATATATGTGGATTCCAGATTTAATAAACACTTGGTTTAGCGAATTCTCTATTTAACGAACAGACAAAAAATCTGAAGTTAAAACTTCCCTAAACGTATTTAAAATATTTTTTTGAGAAATGCTATCCTTTGAAATTGTGTAGTCCTTTTAAGAGGCAACATGATAAGGAAATGAAAAACTTAAAGCGCCAATTAACTCCAGTTTGACTACAGTTTCAGGCGTATATCATTCGGTTCATGTGTACTACGGACTGTCGAACGGTGTCATCTGTTGTAACAGCTGGTAAAATACACGTGATCCTTTTTTAGTAAAATTTCCAATGTCGTAGGATCCGAGTAAGAGGTATCATAATATCCCAAAAAATCTTTTTTGTGTCCAATCGAGAATCTCGACATTGTTCATCCTGCTTCGACTGCGCTTCCGACTGGCTTCCGGGCAGCTACAGCTGTGTCACTACAGCAACACATGAACGCTTCCAAATGTTGCAGCTCAATTTCAATGGTTGTTACTTCGAGAGAAAGAAAATAATACAGTCTAATTAATTTTAGATTGCCTCATCTTTGTTCACTGTTACTGCTGCTATTAAAGCTCTTCTGTAAACATTTTGTAACTTTAATTATGATGGATTATCACATGTACTCGTACGCTCCAGAACGCTCGGTGTTGGGAGCTAGTAAGCAGAGAAAGTACTTCATATGTATGGCTGTTTGGGTACGTGTCTGTGTTTGTGCAGGTTCACGTGCATGTATATGTGTGTGTGTGTAATTGCATCGAGGAGTGAGATGATTTCACAATGGTGTGATTGTGAAAACATGCTATGTGAAAATAATGGATGAGTATTATTCGACAGAGAAAGTGAAGGGAGCCTGCATTGTGCTGCTGAGCAATGCCGAAGGTAGGCCGAGATAGTTTATTATCTCGGCATGATGATTACTCCGGCAAACTTGGGAGTAATTTATTAAAAATCTTCGTACATTAATTATGGCACAGCCAGAGCAACAGCAAGGATATGCAGAAATTAGTGGGGGTGGAGAACAGAGATATGGCAGATTCTTGTCAACAGACTGCAAATGCACATAAATATACATTTGTATACAGCTAAGAACGGCTACAACCGACCTAGAAGTTTAGTTTGCTATAAACGATAGCCGCCTTACCCATGGCAAGCACAAACTCCACAGTTAGCCGATCAGCATCAATTCCCATCGGTCAAAATTCAATAACATTTTTGAGTTTTGTAAAAAAATGAAATTAGGTAAGATCCCAAGAGTTATTTGAGATGTAACAACAAGAATTTAATTGGTTTGAGGAAAGACAATATCCCTTACTTTGAACTAAATTGAACATACTTAAATTATGTAAAAAGTCAATTGATCTAAAAAGTCCCCAAAGAAACACTTCATAAAATGTACGAAACATGTTTCATAAAGCGCTAATCAATGAAAAGTGCCTTAGAATTTATGAAACATTTCTTAGAAACTATGAAATGCAGCTCTTCGTTCAATGATTTTTTCATACAAGTTCATTATTTTTCATAATATGATTTATGAAAACTTTCATAGATTTTATAAAGAATTTATACTGAAGACATTTCATAACACATTATTGGTTATGACATATTTCATAATATTTAATAATTGTTTCTTTAATACTATGATATCTTTCTTTGATCTTATGAAACTAAGTTTCACTTATTTAACAATTTTGTTTTATGAAATATGAAATGTTTATGAAAAAATGTATGATACATTTCATTTTATTTGTGAAATTTTCATACATATTAAGAAAAAATCACTAAATTTATGAAAAACTTTGTATGAAATCGCTTCATAAATATTATGAAGGAAAATTCTTTCAGTATAGAGCAATTCCACATGATTTCGTTTCTGTGAAGTAAAACAAGTAGTACAACAAAAACTGAAATTGAACTGGGATACAAAATACAAGCAAAACAACTAAAATAAATGAGCGTTGACACGGCAGAAGTATTGCTGGATAACTATACCTGCATATACACATACTTACATGCATACATAAGAGTAAATATTTTTTTAGATTATCTTATTATAAAAACATTTTCAAATAGCAAATGATCTGTCTGTATGTCCATCTGTTCGTGTAATCAAAGTACAGGTCGCATTTATTGTGCGATCGTACGAAAAATTGACCCAGGTAGAGATAGGCGTAAATTTTATTTTACACACGTGAGAGTGCGTGAACGTGAGGCACGAAAAAATTTCGTGCGTGTGTCTAATTTCTGCATGAGTCACGTGATTTTTTCATGAGGTGCACATATTTTTTATTTCATTAAGTTTTTGGGATATTTTCAATTATATTGTTTTCTAATTACTCACGAATAAAGTCAAATTAAATACTTTTTCGTGGAATATATATATATATATATATTTTTTTTTCCAAATATGTACATATATTTTTTCACCACAGTTTATTTATAAATTGTTACTTCCTTCAAAAAAAAGATTAAACTTACCTGATTTTTTTATATATATAATTAAAAATATATAATTAAAAAATACGAACAACACGAAATATATCACACTGTAATACTTAAAAATGTGAATTTAAGATAAACATAGCAAACGTAGAGTGATTTAAATATTATAATTTTCAGATTTGCCCGGCGTATATTTATTTGGATTTAGAATAGGAAATGCTGAGGATTATGGATGCATTATTTTCTATGTGGAAATTGTTTGCGTGATTACCTGTGATCGTGAGCAAAATTTATTTTACTCACGTGAGCGTGAGGAACGAACAAATCTTCGTGCTTGATTAATTTTTTTCTTCGTGAGCGTGCGTGAACGTGAGTCAGAAATCACTCACGTGTTCAGATTTAGATATAACCCCCATACAAATCTATGTTTCGATTTGACTTTTTCCTCTCCATAATATATATATAGGTGATATACATAAACATATAGTGATTCCGAATATCAGTATGGAAGTTACCAGAAGGGGCATGGAAATTTCGCCCATCATTGAACTTAGACTAAGTTTGGGAAAAATATTACCATGTGTAAAGTTTTAATTGATTCCTTAAGTTCTTTCGAGAGTTGTCGTGTACACCAGCCAGACGGACGGACATGGCTCAAACAAATTAACAAAGTCGTGAAACTGATTTGGACCAAACATACTTAGGGTCTGAAGCCACAATGCGTTACACTTTTTTTCTGTCCCGAATATACCCCACAACTCTGTAGAGTGAGGGTATAAAAATTAAATCAAGTTTTTCCTAGGATGAAAAAATAACTAAACATATATCTGTAGCGTATTTTTTAAATTAAGAGGTTTCTTGAAATATAGAAACTTTTTAAAACAGACAACGCATTTATAGACTCATCGGATAGTCTATTTCTAATTTTACAGGAAAAAGTGAACGCGATAGAAAATGATATTGCAGACTCGAGAGATGTATTATTAATTATTAATAAATGTTGAATGATCAGTTCTCTTTCCCGTAGCTTTGAAAACCTAAATTTAATATTGTAATTTTTCAATACTTGAGATTGTACGGATATTTTTTAATCTAGTAGTAAAATTGTATATAACCCCAGTATCATTTCCCCACAGATATGAGCATATCAAGAGAAATGCTGAAAATGTTGTATCGCCTAGCTGACACATATCGAATTAAAAGGAATCTTTGTTAAATTATGTTGTTATCTTTTACAATTTTATAGTGAAAACGTGGTGAAAAAATGTGCGAGAAGTAGGCTGCTGAATTCCCGTCCTGTACAAATTTCCCGGGATACGGAAATATGAAAATTGCAGGGACTTTTCACGCGGGAAATCTCGTTAGTTACGTGGGGGATATAGGAAAGATATAGCTGAAATATTTTTGGGTATTCAGTTTAGTTGCGGAAAACGATTAAAATATGTGTTTTTTGTTTAAATTAATGAAATTCTTGGTGTATTTGTAATAAAATTGTATTTTTATCATATACGCCAAGGATAATACCGATTTTACTAAACTCGTGTTTGTGACACCAAAACGCCATTCGCAATAGGCGGACTATCTCGTAGTCCGATTAAGGCATCGATTAACTAACATGGAGTATTCTAACTAATCGCAGCGAAATACTGCCAATTAAACATTTTTGGTTTCTCATTCAACGTTTGAACTGTTCTCAGAAAGATGTATGAGTATGACAAAACTACAACAAAAGCATAGATAGAAATTTGCCTCACTGGAGGTGAAACACTTAATCGGCTGAAGAGGAGCACAAATATATGATAGAAAAGGAATACTACAAAATATCAACCTAGTGACAAAGTTTTTTGATTTTTAACAAATTATTGTACCCAAATATAAAAATGCTTACGTCTAAACTAAATATGTTTTCACGTAAGTCCATGTATGTGTTTCCACCAATTACTTTCCGGGATGTAAAATATCCGAATCTTTTCGTTCGTTATAGCCGTGTTCGACAGTATATACACATACCGCATATACTGTCGAACCCAACATACATATGCTGGGGGGTACATTAGCGAGTGCCGATCAACTTGCACGAAATTCGATATACATAGGAGCTATTGCTAGCTCAACATCATTTTTCGGGCGGGACGCTCTAGTGTACGTAGGTATGTAGTGTAGATATGCATGAGTTTGGGATCTGTGATTGTGGACGGACAACGTGTTGAACAACACAGACCTGACAGAAGGCGTTCGCCTGTTTGTCTGTCCGTTGTTGCTGCTGTTGTTGTTATTGTTAAATGTAATGTGTGTGCCTAATGTTTAATTAATTGCGGATTATTGTGCTCCAGTAAAATCGATGACATCGCCACGATAATACTATTGTCTTGTTCATATGCCACTCCAACTATGTATTGCCTGCCACATGTGGCAAGCACGCCTTTTGTTTGTGGTTGATACTGAATCGAGTAAATTAGTGAACACGATGGAAACATAGAATGAGTACAATGGCAACAATAGAAAATCTGCCGCAATGAAATAACAACAGCAACAACTACAGTGGTCAATCTGTGGAGTGTGCCGAGGACATGTACTTATTTCAAGTATACGATGGAATGGTCTGTCTGCAGTATCCTTAAGACTTTCTCGTGTTTCATCCCAGATGGAAAAATGTTCCGTAGATTTAGAATTTTCATTTTTTTTGTTTCCGAAGCGTATCAAAAGCCCAACTTTAACCTCTATAACTTTAGTGAAGTGAAGTTCTGTGACTAGACTAGATATACCTACATCAACAATGGAAATCATTCCTCGTGTAGCTGCGGGAAATGTCGGCTTGTATATTGAAAAGTGTAAACGGAAGGCAAATACGCAATAATAAATAACTACTTAGTACCTTCTCCGTGCGTTTACGTGGCATTTAGTCTCAAACCTGGTCAATTTAAAATATTAACCTAAATATATGGAGATAATTTGATAAAAATCTTTTAAAACTGTGTCTTCTGATGTAGTAAGAAGTCAAAACAGAAGGAACATTTGTGCCCTGGTTCCTATCTGAAATGTAATATAAAATGAAAAATATCATTAAGATTGGACAATGATGGTTACATGCCACTTGGATTACAAAACAGACCTATAAAACTGTGTCGATTCTGAAAGTGATTCCTAATCGATCGACACAGTCGATAAAATCAATTTCAAACCACAGCGATTGAAGTCGATTCTCACATTGGTTCGAAATCTATTTTTTTAATTAATCTGTAACTTCTGAACGGATAAAGAGGTGTTGTGAAACGGATTTGGTCCAAAGATACGGTAACGGTAATATAACATATCCAACTGGCATATCCAACATGTTCTTCTATATTTTTCTTATTACAAAATACACGTATACATAGATTTTTAAATGTTCCAACTACAGAGAATTTCCAGACTTTTAGCAAAATGTTAGACATGTCGTCGTTTCAGGTCAGTTTAGGTATACCATCATTATTTGAAATTAATGTACATTTTCTTTGTCGTTTCTATTATATTACATTCCTAATTTTACCAAGATCCAGAATATAAATACTATAGAGTCTCCGGTTCATGACACTTCTTCCATAAAGTATTGCGAACAAGAATGATATTACTAATCGGCATATTTTGGAGATATTATTTCTTGTTAATATAAACACTTGACGTAAAAGTAACATAAAATACCTTGTTACTCAAAGTTATTGAAAATCAGTTCAAAATATTGAAAATGAAGAGGCTTGAAACGAATGTACATATATTCGGGAAAGATGGAAAATAATAAAAGTGTGATTTTCAGCACACACCGCATACTCTATTGCAAACACATGGAAATGGTGTCATCCAACTCTGGTTGGAAGTGACATGTGGCAGAACATTTAATAAAGAATGTTCTCGGTTTGGAAACGAATCAGACTTCATGGAACTTCGCAGATGAAGTGCATGCAAGGGCTGCAAAACATGTATGCACCACCAACATTCATACAAGTATACATGCAGACATACATACGTACAGACGTATGTACAAACACACAACAAATGCAATTTACCATTTTGTGACGCTTATAAATTAACGCCAACAAACGCTGATGCTAAAGTTGTTGTCTTGTATTTTTCGAAGAAAACCAAAAACTTGCTCGCAAAAAGTCCACATGAGAAACACACTTCAACACAGCGGCAATGACAACGACAACAACAATATTGGCATCACTCCAAGTTCTTCTCAGTTCCTCCTCAGTGAAGACTGCGGCGTACGCACACTCCCCTCGCATTGTCCCGGCCATTTAGGTTCATTCACTGCTGCTGCAACATGAAACAACCGAAAGGAACAACGCAGGGAACGACAAAGTGTCAAGTAAAAGATGAATTTATCACCGGCAAAACTTGAATGAGAAGCCCAGAACACAGACATGGGGAATTGCGTTTGTTTCGCAGTCAAGTGATGTGGTCCGGTAGTGCGATGGCCACAGACGGCCAGGACATCACGACTGTAACAAATGTATGTATGTCTATTGCACACAACTGCAGTCTGTGACTAAAAGCTCAAAAACTGCACCAAATCGGATGTGAATGAGAATTACAATGAAGGTTAACTGTGGCATGGAGAATTCATTTACATCCGAAGGCTTCTCTTTGCCAAACGAAGGTTCTGCTAGCTTATTCTTCATTGAAAAAGCCATTTTGATCAATGACAAAATCTAATCACAAATATGATTATTGCCCGCCTTTCCCATTCGAGACTTAAATCTCCATTTAGAGAAAATAGTTTGAAATAGGGTTTAATGATTTAGGTATGTCCAAATTGCAAAAACAGTTAATACTTACTGCATTTTTTAATATTTGATGTGAACTTGGTTCAAGATCATTTTGTATCTATATGTTATAGAATGCAAATATATTTACAAATGGTGGTATTTATTATTTTCGGCCTATGAAAGCCTTCTTCAGGTGTCTTCGCAGCGACTTTTCAAAAAATACCCAAGTTTTTTAAGTAAATGATGAATGATTTCATAAACGAATGAGAAGCTTAAGTCACAATATCTTTCCAAAAATCGCACCAACTAATAAAGGGCACATGCCGCCTTGCAAGCATCTCATAGAGTTACATACACTGAGTAACTATACCTGGTGGCATTTATTACTTGCACACTACCATTATTATTATTTCCGGTCCACTACGGTCTATGTTTATGTTTTTCAGAAGTAAAAAACAGTATCCAACATATCATGTAGACGCATAATTGTCTAGTAAAATAACTATCTATTATATTTATTAATATAAATCACATGATTTATATTTCTTTGACCTAAACTACTAAGATCATCCGCAAACACTCTTTCTCATTTTCCCCATAGCGCTTCCAGATATTTTTCCGTCAAATGTTGCTCAAGTGCAAAAATCCAATTATCACAACAAAATATGCCGTATTTCGTTATCACGGTAGGAAGGATATTGCGTATCGTGGGGGTTATTTTATTTTATGTTTAAAAACACGAATTTTCATCAAAATTTGGATAGCTTTTGAAAAGGATTAAAATTAAAAAAAAACGCATGCCTTAAACAAATCGGTTCAGTATATTCGGAAAACGCAAAAGACAAAATGTACCACTTTGCACTGACGCCGCTGCTCCAACTTATTTAACTTCGGAAATAATTTGAATTTCGTTATGCGGACATTTAGAGAAAGCAAAATCTATTTTTCCAGGTGGTGTAAACCCTTAACTTGAATACTAGCTTTTCTTCTATCAGCAAATATATCATTTCTCTGACTTCTTATCGTCTTTATTGTTATGTTGATTTGCCGCGCGAGAATTTCGTTGATGCGCAACTAACCTAACTTTGCGAAACTTTCATACATACATAAAACGCACATATCAAACCGATACGGTTGGGTCGTCTAGTTTACTACTAGTTCACTTTTATTGTATTTTTGCAATTTATACATTGTTGAGTCGAAAATGAAGGATTCACTTCCAATTTATTTTGGCACATGTCCACTAGGGCGTACCTCAAAAAAAAAGTTCGCCGTACACCTTCGAATATGAAGTATTATTGAAAGGTAGTTTCAAAAAAAAATTTTTTATTTTTTTATGCCGAACGTAGGGGTCGCGCTTTTACATTTTTCTATATAACTTGTATTTATAAACGGATTTTAAAGTGTGATACATCGATGTTTTTGTCTCGACGAGGCCGATTTTTTTGTCTTTGAAGTCATTGAGCTCAAGCACCCCCTTCTGGTACTTACCCATCATTTCTCAGTTGCTACTACCCTAATGTACCACTCTAATAATCGAAAATTAAAGCTCGCATAAAATCATGAATCATGTTTGAGCTCAATGACTTCAAAGACAAAAAAATCGGACAAAAACATCGATGTATCACACTTTAAAATCCGTTTATAAATGCAGAAGTTATATAGAAAAATGTAAAAGCGCGACCCCTACGTTCGGCATAAAAAAATAAAAAAAATTTTTTTTAAACTACCTTTCAATAATACTTCATATTCGAAGGTGTACGGCGAACTTTTTTTTTTTTACTTGTAACCTGGTACGCTCTAATGTCCACCTCCATTATATTTCTGACTAGACATATACCAATATCATAATTACCCCATCGAGTATACATTTAGTCTAGCTATTCCTAGGTGAAATCTAACGTGATGTTGTAAATTTGATTACAGTCGGAATGAGAGCATTAACAATGTCTGTCTGTCCCTCTCCTGCGTGATACAGAGATTACCTTCAATTAAATTGGACAGTGAAATAATCCAATCCATTGAATTACGGATATCCTTTTTCCTAACCCTTCCATTCTTCAGTGAATGTGATTACAAATGTTTGGAATTTAAAAACGTGGTGGGAATTTTTAATATATTGTCAGCATTATCAAGTCTATCGAAACAGGCTGCTCGCTCAGCTACATTCGTTTGTGATTCTTTGCCATTATTACCAAGTTAGCATTACATAATTTATGAAATTGCACAGCCGAAGACAACTCGTGGCATTTATCCTGTCCATACACTGCAAATAAAATAAGTAACGACACCTACATATATATGTACAAATTTCTTGAAAGTGATACACATAGTTTTATAGCAATTTAAGAGCGACTTGAGAGGATATTCCCCAATTTCTGTCATTCCGGACAATGCAACAGGTCCCTCTATCCATCTATGTATCTGTCATATATCTTCCTATTCCACCATCTGCTTTGGATTTTTAATGAATGTGTTTTCGTTTTCTGTTTGTTGTTGCATTGAATATTCAAATGCCAGTGGAAGTGAATGCCAAAGTTACCACAAATGAAAGTTGTACATTACGTTCGGAGAGCTATTAAAATAAAAACTTCGTGCTTTCCGTTACATTATAATGGTTTATTTGAGGAGCGAAAGCAACACATCTTCCCTTTCATTGCGGGCAGAATAAGCCATCGACTGTACGAGTGCATCCATTTTGTAACGAGAATTGCCACCGGGCAGGCAGAGCAGCAGCCTCACTAATTGTACGAACGAACAATGCTAACAAGTTGAAGAATTCCGCACAGCAAGAACCCTTAGTCGTCGACTATGCTGTGATGACGCTGGCTGCGAAAGTTATTACGGCTCACAGCACAGTGTCTCACTCTTCCAGCTGGAAATAAAAAACACCAGCACCACTGAGCAAACAAATGTATTTCATAGTTCGTTGGAAAATATACATTTAGAAAAAGTAATATGCGGGATAAGTTAGTCTGGGCCGAAACGTATATACCCTACAATCGGACCTCATACAGACTTTGGTACGCAGGGGCTTTTGAATTCCAAATTCAAAAAAGTGAACACTTTTTGTGAATTGTGAATTTTATCCAAACGATCGATAAAAAATAAAGTTTGAGGAGCTTGCCTCAAAGTCGAATTCAATAATAATTCATTTCATTGTGTATTTTGTATATTTGTATTGTGAATTCTATTCAAATTGATCATTTAATCCAAATACACATATCATTCAACCAGCTTGTTTCCCTGTTGTTGCAGCAGCTTAATAGAGATCTCATGGGTATCAACTAAAAGAGGAAAATCTCTAAAAATGGAAAACAAATCTTTTAAGTCCTTGAGATTTTTTCTCACAAATATATATGTTGAAACCGTACATACTTATAGCCTTTACAAAAAAGCGTATTATTAGTCAAATATTTGAAAAAATTGTTGATCGGTTATGTTAGACAAATATTGTGCAGTACTTTTTGGGCTTGAACAAAACCATATACATGTGAAACTAGTGGTCGTGTATAGAAAAACTGTGTAAATAGTGCAACAACTTTATTTTTATACAAATTTAAAATTTTTATTTTCACAGATTTTGATTTTGAGAGATCGCAAGACCCGATCGAATTTTAAAATCGCCATAATTAGAAATGGGAACGTGCTTGGATGTTGTAGAGTACTATGAACCAATAACACAAAATATACTAAATATCAGCGAAATTATAAATTATTCAGCGTCCAAAATTGAAATATTTGAAACCAGCACAATTATACGATACGCCATTGTGAATTTATATTTTGCAACTCTGTCTCAAATGTTTAATATGTTAACTTGTATCTCGGAATAATACTGATTAATCTAATATTGGGGACAATTGAACAAACATGTGCACGAGTCCCTCCATCACGACATAAGTATTCATGGAGACATATTCATCGCCGTATAAATAAATATTGAACGTCATTCTTCTGGAGTTACAATGCATTGTACCAACCGCTTGTGAGTGGACACTTATGTCTTCAGTAAGAGGAATTTGAGGAGACAAGGTGTAGTTAGTCTAAGCAGCGAAAGTAAACGAATGGATTTCGTATATTTCCCTACTAAATATTCGGTAAAATCTTCCGAGGTGTTCCGAACGGAATAACAAACTTCATATACCCTAAAAAAGAAGGGCATTAGCTATATGAGCAATTTGAAAAGCGAAAAGAGAAATGAGCGATATGAAACTTTTCCCTCGTAATCCACAACTCAAGTTGATTTTCATCATTGTTCCGTTATTAGAATGCAAATTAATCATTTGCATTTGTTTCCATCCACAGTCAACAGCTATTACCATTTTGCTTAACAACTGCACTAAAATTGATTTGTGGATTTTTTTGCAAAAGGAAACCGTCCGAGAAATATTTCCGTCTATCTGAAATGTGTTTCAGAATTCGAATTCTGCAAAATTTAATAACGAATTGTAAATTAAAAATGTTAATAACCCCCTTTTGCCTTTAGAAACTTTAAAACCATATTGGTGATGTAGACATCACACATCATGAAATTTTGTCCTTCTCTTAAATAATTTATAATTTCAGATCCATGAATAAACTTACATTTTTCCATCTGTTTTTAAAATCAAATTGATACAACAACTGTTTCGTTGCTGCATAAATGTTCTTTCGTTGCTGCAGCAGTGTTGATTCGTTGCTGCATCAATGTTCTTTCGTTACTGCAGCAGTGTTGATTGGTTGCTGCAACAATGTTGCTTCGTTGCTGTAACAATGCTGTTTAATTGCTGCAATAACTCTAATTGGTGCAACAATTCTGATTCGTTGCTGCAACAACTCTGTTTCGTTGCTACAACAACGCGGTTTCCTTGCTGAAACAAAGTGGTTTCGAAAATATTCGTGGCATTAAATTAAACATTTTCGTTTTTCTTTCAGTATAGATAATTTATCGAAGTATTGTTCTTCCGAATAGACTACTTACGGCGTAGTCTTGGGCAACATTTGAATGAAGTTAGCTAAGCAAATATCAGAGATTTTTATTGTTATATAAATAATAAATATTCTGATATCGAATTATCATACATACATTATCATTCTTTTCTTACTGTAACTTATTGTCGAATTATTGGACTTTTATAGTAATTTTTTGTGATGCTTGTTATGTGAAATATATAGGTGAAATCAAAGTTTTTTTAATGATGCCTGAAATATGAATATCGGACGAAATATGGCGTTACTGATCCCGTTTTTGAGAAAATAGTTTAATACAAAAGATGATTTTCAGAGCCAAAACTTACAAATTATTTTTACAACAATGAGCGCGGCGTCAGTTTTCTTCCGATGTTCATCATTTAGACTTTAGATTCGGAAAGTATCGACTGCAGCTGTTTAATTTTTAACAAAATTTAAAAAATTTGACTAATAAGTTGTTCTAAGACAAGAATGAAAATTTATATTTAAAGTGTTTTCAAGGTTCTATTAGTTCTGAAAAAGTTGGACAAAAAAGGAACACAAATCAAGTAACAAAACGTCAGTGGACTAAACCGACTTACATATAAAGAGTGATTTTTTTGAGGTTAGGATTTTCATGCATTAGTATTTGACAGATCACGTGGGATTTCAGACATGGTGTCAAAGAGAAAGATGCTCAGTATGCTTTGACATTTCATCATGAATCGTCTTACAAACGAACAACGCTTGCAAATTATTGAATTTTATTATCAAAATGCGTGCTCTGTTAAGAAAGTTCATTGCGCGCTTCCATTTTATGGTCAGTTTAATCGACCCACTGAAGCGGCTATTCGGGCTATTGTGACTAAATTTCGCACCAAATTTACATTGTTGGACATTAAACCACCAACACGCTTACGTAGAGTGCGAACTGAAGAAAATATCGCAGCTGTATCGGCCAGTGTTAATGATGACCACCAATTTTCGATTCGTCGCCGTTCGCACCAATTGGGTCTCTGTTACTCAAAAACGTGGAAATGCCAAAATTGGACTAAACGGATGGACCACCTAAGACGCAGCCGCGGTCAACATTTAAATGAAATTATCTTCAAAAAGTAAATGTCATGGACCAATCTAACGTTTCAAATAAAGAACCGATGAGATTTTGCAAATTTTATGCGTTTTTTTTTTAAAAAAAGTTATCAAGCTCTTAAAAAATCACCCTTTACCATCATCGGATAATTTGTGTGGCTAGTACCTTCCACACAAGGTTCGTGGCACATGGTCCCAGCTTCCACATTTACAAAACAGTTGTAAAAACTGATCAAATATCAGGTCATAGTGTATTCCAAGCACCAGTATAGACGTTATAACGGGTTTAAATTTACCTAGGATAGGAACAGTTGTGTGGGAGGACTAGCAGAGGAGGGACAAAAGCATAAACATGATTATAAAACATTTCCAAATATAAAATTGCAACTGATTTCGACTATCCGTATGTACGTTATATCAGTTTTATTTTAATCGAAGCGTATGTCAATTTGTGTGGGAGGTAACTGAAGGGGTGTGGCAATATTGCCCATATTCCAAGTGAATGTAAGCCCTATAAAACATTGCTAAATGTTAAATTTCTGAGTATTCCGATTATCCGTATATCGGCAAAACATGAATCAGAACCTGTAATTAAATATTTAAGCGATGCCGTTTTTTTGATAATCAACCAAGATACACCCCAGTGAGTACACAAAAGTAAAAATGTGTTTTTTTTTAACCGTAAGTGATGTATTTTTGACTATCGCACATTACGATGTGCTTTCAAATGCTGAATATAAAACCCCATAGCTCTAAAAAAACAACTATTGACCAATTTTACGCAATCAGAAATTCTCAATCGGACACTCATACCACCAACATTCTGACTTCTTTAATTTTATTATTCTGATTACTCAATTGAACTTGAATTAAGTAAACAGCATAATATTAGTTTATTAAACATTCTAGTGTCTTTTACACAGTGTGATTTTTCAACATCTATTTATGTTTGCTTTCACGAAGTACTGGATGGCGCAGTATTTACGGTTGACATTTCAAGTATTTATTTTTATGTGGGTACTTCAGACATAAAATGATTTTGATATGCTTCTGTTGTTGAATGTACCGTAGGGTGGCCTATAATGCAAGAAAATATGAATATTTTAGCGCATGCCATTGGAGTGCTTTGAGCTTTTTTGTGAGCACTATTACGTCGCGCTATGCAAAATCATAAAATCAAAAATGTTTACTTTCATTGAAATCGAAATAATAAAGTGTTCAACTTTGATTTCTTACACAGCTCCAAAAAGTTAATTAGATCATTAGTTATTGAATATTGGCCGTTCAGAACCGTTTCTTCCAGCGAATTTCAGTTTTTTCATAGAGTTATTGGCCCACACTAACATACACCTGTATTATGTACAAATAACTAAATAAATAATGTTCATTTATTTGTTTACTCTTTTTAGCCTTAGACATCACCATGGAAATGAGTCTTCCGCCACGATACCACTAATCAACCGTCCGAGTGGGGCAATGTGGTTTTGTTTACCCCTTCTGATCGATACGGTAGAGTTGAGCAAAGTCGCCGGTGTTCCCAAGCGGATATAGACGCGCAGTAATATAGATGATGCATGGATGTGTGCTCGCGTGCATGGCCTGTTGCTTTTGTTGCTGGTTGCTTTAGTTAGAACTTCCGCCTAGTCTCCAGTAACGATAAAATGAAGGTAAGCCCGCCCAACAAGACCATTGTTTGTCAAACACATTCAAAACGATATCAAAATGAAATACTTTTGATGAAATATCATCTAATTTATTGCAAACACATTTGACTTTGGTGTGGAATGCTTTCGAACAAGGTACATAATACATTATTACAAACTATAGGAAATATACAGATATATGAATATCTATCTTATACAAAATATGTACGTATGTATGTATACTTAGTTATTGACATTGCAGTGTGAAAAATGATCGCGTTTCCAATCTAAAAAAAAAAAAACAAAAACTCAAATCGACCAGTCAAGATGTTGATATTCGGATATATACACGAATCCACTATATACTCACTTTTTCCGGTCAAGCAGTTGTCGCGCACCATATCACAGTGACTGTAAAAGAACTGATGTTCGTTCCTGGCCGACGCACAGACAGCCTTGAACGAGTCACAGTCTTGCAAAGCCTTACATGAACTCCCCCGAACTGTCAGAACGACCACCGCCAGCAACAACAGAATCGTAACACCAAAGACAGCCAGCACCGAAAGTCTTTTAGACATGCTCCCAGACACTGACACGATCATTTGCGCAACTGTTCATTTAACACCAAACACTCGTACTTACTTGACTTGTTCGCCTCGTGACGTCTACGATACACGATATTGCTTTTGTGCTCTTGTGTTTTTGTTGCAGTTGTAGATACTTGTTAATGGGTTGTGAAATGTGAAATGATGAAGCCGTAATTATGCCCGCACATAGTGAAGCGTTCTTTCCAACAGCCGGAGACTAGTGTGCGTGCGTACTCACGTGGGCTGTAGTTGTAAATGCCATTTGGGATGTTTGATGTTTCCACCGGCGCGATCCACTGAACTGAGTGCAGAATTCGTCATTCAAATGATACGCAGTAGAGTGCAGTCAACCACCGATTTGACCGTTAAACACTTGTTCAAATGAGAACGACGTACCTCCCCGATCCAGAGTTGCCAGAATTGGCTATTTTCAACTCAAAAGCAAGAAATGTCAATTTGACGATTTGTGTCTCATAATGACAATGACATATAATTATGACTTACAAAAAATGTTGGCACAAATCGTCCAACTTGACTGAAGTTGGTTTTGTATTCGGGTTCGGGAGGATTTTTAGCAAGAACAAGAGCAAATTGATGCAAAGGGCACACCTGCCGGCCGTTTATGTCTGCCTCGATCTAATCAAATACAAATCCCTCTGTCACATAATGACACATGCAATATTTTGCATCAAATTAGTTAACGTTATACTATACAGACATTAAGCTACGGTCCAAGTCACGTCCTCTGAGATCTAATAACATAGAACATAAATTTTACCTTTGAATCCACGATTGGAAACAAAAACAAATTCTGTGTACGAATAACATTTTTGTTTTGTCCAATTTGACCATTTTCAACCACATTCATCTGGCAACTCTGCTCCTTACGCTCTCTATTATTCTCTCTCCAACTTTTTCGAGTGCTATTCTTCCATTACAACAACCAAAAAAGCACAACAACAATGAGTTAGAACCACGAACGTCTGACACACTGGGGAACGCCACGTTTTTGGCAATATTTCAATCATTTGCACAATATGAAAATTTTGTCAGGTGCAAAAGCCAGACATATTCCGCTACACAGTGGATCCAAATCGGTTTTTTGGAAACAATTCTTTACCTTTTTTGAACGCATATTTAGTGCAGAGGTATTTACCAGATAATAAGAACAATTTTGGATTTTTAGCTCGTATGGTGGCTACTGGCGACCTTCCAATGTTGGCCACCTCGGTCATGTCAGATTTTGAAATTATTGAATTAATGTTCATTTATCCTGGTATTCGTAAATGCTTGCAAAATGTATGGGTTATCTTGATTAGTTTAAGATCTATCGCATTTTTATCGCTGAGATTTCATTATTAACCAGATCAAAGTATTTATATTGGTGGGTTGTTTATAAATTTCTAAATAATCTATGAAAAAACCTACTTTTCATGAGAGCAAAAAACTGATTTTCTCCTTAATTTTTAGAGTAATTATGAAACATTATTCTACAGTTTAATCTAAAGAGGATTACTAATTGCTACGATTAAAAAGTTTTCGAAATTTCCCATAATTCGCGGTTTTATGGTTCATAGCCACTTATGCACTTTTAAAATTGAGCACTATGAATGTTGAAATAAGCACAAGCCATTAGTGCTCAAATATATAAATAAGACTTGTTGTAAACTCGATAACGTTTTTTATGAAATGTTGGCAATGTTGTGTAGAAAACGCATTTTCTGGGATGTACACAGTGAATTTAAAGATTCCAGCTTCATCCGTCAGATTGGTACCATTTTTTACAAAAAGTTTATATTGCGGTAGGGCACGATAAACAAAAAATACAAATTGGATATTTTTAGAAAATTTTCATTTTCGCGGCAAATATGGCTAAAATGATTCTCACACATGACATTTTTTATAATTTTCTCGCGATCTACCCAACGGATCCGACTGAATTTTTGTTTGTGTATTAAGAACCAATGTCGCTTGTAACATATATGTAGCCAGTCGCGAAAATCGCTGCAATTGTTGGAAAATCCAAAATTTGCGGTTGCAATTGGTTATATTTAAACTTTCTCTGTACAGGATTCTGAAACTTTTCTGACACAAATATTCCGAATGAAGTCAGCAATCATATGCCATAAAAATATTTAGGTAATCTCAATATGATAAAAAAGTTACGCGGGTTTTTCTAAAGATACTTTTCACAATTTTTGACTTTACATTTTTAGCCTGATAAATTGGGAACCAAAAATAGCACCGCGAAATTATGGAATTTGATAATACGGTATGCCCTAAATCTGGAAAAATGCTTTAAACAAAATTGTTGTAGCGAATTACAGCCTTCGGTTATATGCTGCTCCATTTTTGAACTGTATTATTTATATTATTTTTATATTCATAGCCACTTTTGCAGTCACAAATAAACGTGTGAGTAGATAGCCAAATCAGAAAATTTTGAAAAAAATGGCTTTAGAAAAAATTGTCTTCTCCAAATTTATATGACAGATGACATCCAAATCTGAGAATAGTTTGGCATCAAAAACTCATTTTTGATATAAAAACTGTTTAGAAAAACTAACGACCAGTTCATCACGAATTGGAAAAATACATTATTAGTAGCATTGCGATCTGTATCGAGAATTAACTGTCTAAATATATTATTTTTATAAACATTGTCCATTGGTGAGTGATTTATTGTATGTTTTCCAAAAATCCCCTACTGTGCTTCATGCATCAATCGTACTTACTTATCCCTTTTGTAATCTGAAGCTTAGTTAAATGTTTGAAATCACATATATTAAATTAAAAGTATGTATAGCGTAAACATGTATGTACATTAGCGTGGCCCAAATAATAACGCATATATAAGAATGTGAATCTTGTAATAAAAGATCAGACAATAGTGATGTTTTCTTTACGTCGCACAGTGGTTAGGAATCAAATCAAAAAGAAATTTCCGTTTTTTACAAAACTCAAAAACTCGATCGAATTTGATCCTGGAACACTGTGCAGAATAACTAAATGCTGACAGCAAAATGAGAACTCACATTTATACATTTATTAAAATCGTCAACGAATGTTACTCAGATAGAAACTATTCTGATGATTGGAGGGCGATTACCTTTTCTAGATCAGCGCAATAACTGAGCGAATTCCGCTGGAAAATTAATTTCTACTGTTTATAAAATTAAAATTAAGATACGATTTACATCGTATTGAAAATAAAAATCTGATTTTACTACATATATTCACTCACTTTGAAAATTATATTCTTATAATAAAATAAACAAATGTGATTGATGTGATTTAAACAAAATCCTCACCTATTCGAGTATGATAGACCCGAATACATATTTTTAAAAGTGATGTATTATTCTAATTAAGATATCACATTCGTATCGGATAATCTACCATTTTTACACTGGTACTTGAGTCTTTATTACCACGTGGGAGGCAATATAGTCAATTACTTATATTATCTACACAGACTGATTTGAACAAAATTCTCGGGGAAAATATGAGTATTTTAAATTTTTTTCATTTCACTTTTTAAAAATCCAAGCCATGCCTGTAATGGCTTTCTATCCCCTATTCGATTATGCTACACCAGAATACATATTTTTAAAAGTGTAAAATGAAACCAACCCTAATGTATATGATGTATCATTCTAATTAAGATTTCACATTCGTATCGGATAATCTACCATTTTTACACTGGTACTTGAGTCTTTATTACCACGTGGGAGGCAATTTAGTCAATTACTTATATTATGTATACAGATAGTTAAGTAAGATGCATGCGGACACGAATTACCCCGAGACATATATCCCAGCAAAATGTATCCAGATTTCAAAGCAGTGCAAACTTTTCAGCGCTATTGAGAATGCATTAAAGTAAATTCTGCATGAATGTGGAGACTGACAATTGAGAAGTAAACTAATCTCTGCATACATTGATTGTAATGAAAACTTCGCAAATACACCCCTCCCCCCAAGTAGCAAATGACGAACAGTTTCCATAACATGTGCACGTGGCTATCAGGCAAATCTCGGTTGAAACGATTTATTTTTTATTGCTGTCATTTCACCTGAGTAATTTCTCTAAATCGAGACAGTCGCCGCTTATTTGACAAATATAATCTGTGATATGATATATTGATCATGTACACTTTGTGTATGGACGATATTGACACAGATCTGCAAGAAGGACCATACTTTCTATATTAATCCATATATTTTCTTCGTTAATCTTTAACTGTGGGAGGTGGTGGTAAATCTTGTATTTTCAGATATCATTATTAATTTTGATAAAAAGTATAACAATGGATTTCCCAGCAACAAATAAGAATAATAAAAATGGTTTTTTAATAAAATCAACCAATCGGCGAATATCCTTTTTCGCTGTTTCTTACTGTTCCATTAATCGAACAATGGGTAAAAAGAGGCAAAAGAGACTATGCCACCTCCATAGTTAAAGGCTATTGTGTTATTAGTATCAGAAACTTATAACAAGATTTACAAATTTGATGATATAAATATTTTATTTCACTCCATATCGCTTGTTTCGTGCAAGAATGTCTCAATTATTATTTGGCAACTATTTAGAAGAAGGATTTAATGATTATAAGCCATGAAATGCAACATTATCGTTAGACTTAATATTTCGAGTTCGTCTCAGCAAAAAGTGGCAGTACCAAGTAATGATGGACATTAAGCTAAACCAAAAGTCTTCACTATTTTTATTTCGGATCCGCTTACTTTTTAATACTGGAAAACTTAAATCATTTTGTATTGCTAGCAATTTATTTATGGTTAGATAGAAACGAAAGTGGCAAAATCTTCCGACTAATCAAAACCTAGCCATTTATTAACGGCTAGATAAAAGAGAAAATGGCTAAATTGACAACACTGCATAAACGAAATGCAAAAAAATATAACGAAACTAAACAAAAAACAAAGGTGTCATACAAATACAAATGGTCTCGATCGACATATAAGCACAAACGCAAACAATCTTCGTTCAGTGAGCTCTTATTCACTATCTTAAAAAAATAAACGATCACAACAACAAAAACACACAAAATAAAAAAAATAATTTTTATACAAACATGTGGTTCTGCACTTATTTGAGAGACAGAACATTCCAGTGAATAACACCGAAAAATATTGCTTGCAATGTAAGGATGCTAATTATGGTAATAGTCTACTGTTCGTAAATTTCGTAATTGTGATATATTTGTAGCACCACTGAATATGATCTAAAAAGTTGAAATATTGGGTACAAAACGAACTTTTTTATCATGTAATGGTCTGGAAACATTTCTGTAAGTTATAATGAATGAATATTTCAGTATTAAATTTACCAAAGTGGCTTTACAATAAAGACAAATTATCTAGCAAACACAGCTAAGCGATAAAATGACTCTTGTGGCCGAAAAAATAGGCTTAGTGGGTGGATGGTTAAGCACCAACAATTGAAATGTTTGTATGTATATCTTATGACAAGATAAAATCTTCGTCTAGAGTTGTCAAATAAAATTTCACTTTCGCGAGTTTAGGAGTAGCCCTGAGGAGTTACTTTTCCCTAGGCTCTCATGCGATATGTTGATGCGACAACCGTTGGAATAAGTTGCTGAGATGCAAGATAACAGTATATCTACTATGCAGATGCGACATCCTCCAACGACTGCGCCAATTTTTGTTTCAATTTGTTTCGTACAAACGGTGCGTCATCATATGTCTCCCGGACTCCTTAAATTTCCCAGCGTTATGCAGATCGTAAAATGTCCAGTGTATGTGTGCATGTGAGGTGCACGCACATGTGGCTCTTCGGTTGGGTGATGCTAATGTCCGCTTTAATTTTTTATTAAATCACGAATGTGGTGCTGCTGCTGTGGCAGCTACAGGAGGTAAACGATATCGCAGTTGCAACCGTAAACCTGATAAGAAACCCGTTCCTCAACTGGTTGCATTCCTTCTTGGTGTTGCAATTGCAGTCGCTTCGGTTCATTTGCGTTTGCATTGGTGAGTAGAAAAGAGGAGAGTTGAGTTAAGACCCGCCTTGCAGATGTGTACCCGGCGTATTGTGTATTGTTCTCATTTGGTTGTCATCGTCTTTAACGACGTGTTGTCTGCAGCTGCAAATGCCCAATGTCCAACGCAATCTTATCTACAGCGACATTCAATAGCGATTACTGTCCATGTAACAATTGTGGCTGGAGATTACGGAGTCCGTCTTAAGAAATATGTCTGTTGCACCCAACCATTTTGGCTGGAAAAGAGACAAATTAATTATTTCGGGGGCTTTCATGTGGAGATGAGGATGCACCGAATGCAGGGGTTTGTGGTAATTAAAGTCAGCAATATGTACATATGTAGTTTAAAATCGTACAGGCTTTGGGAGCAAATCGAAAACCGTCGATCATGTGTTTGGAAAGGAGATGTCTGTTGTTGTTCCATAAATTGCCGGAATGGTTGCTTAAAAACTCCAACAACCATCCCATGGCAAACAAATCTTTGTTCTAACATATGCATGCCCATCCAGCGGAGGGATGTACCATTTGCGCATGCGTATGCATGTTGTAAAACGTTGTGTGCCTCCCATTGAGTTCGAAGTCCAGAAAAGAACATCGACAATAAAAAGACGCGCTGCATGCGTTCCAAGTCTGACAAGACGGCCAACGCAAGTCCACAGTCGTACTAGTTCGTTTTCCATTTGAAAGTACAGGCCAGACATATTTAAGATCGCAGCAGGCTATATTGACAGGTGATCGCGAAAATTTCATTTCATTAAATCTTTACAAATGTTCATCGTTTGTGGTTCATCAGGGCTTGCCACCTTTCGTACTTTTCATTTCCCGAGATATGGAAATGGTTAACTTTTTAAGATTTTTAGTGTTAATTGGAATCAATGTTGGCGAGTCTAATTTGTTATGAAGCTAGCCAAAACTAGCACAACTTAACGTATTGAGTGCCAAGCGGTTTTGACGCAAACCTTCTCAGGAGACCAAACATTTTTTGGGCTCTAAGAAAAAGCAATCACTGTCGTACGGAAACGTACGACGTGGCACTACACGACGGGTTAGGTATCGTACGGAGTCGTACGACGTGGCACTCAATGTGTTAACGGTTGCACATCTTCACTTAGTTTCAGCAATCATCTGCTACATATCTAAGCATGTAGATGCCAGATGTTGAAGAGATGTGAGTGCCTTCTAAATCAATTCCCAACTATTTGAAGACTTATTAAAAATTTTATACTGTGTCAAAAAATTTTATAAAATTGTATTAAAAATTTTATACATATTCCAATGATAATGTGTTTATAATATTTGAACAAAAAGTGGTCTTACAATTTACATTTTTCATGGGATTTATTTCATAGTTTTAATAAAAATTCTATTGTTAGGATCTACACAACAAACAAAGTCATACGAAAATGATTCGAAATTGTATTACCTAGAAGAAAAACAATTTATCTATCTATCTATATATAAAGATCAATGTGTGTCTGTATGTTCCGTATAGGACGCCAAACCTGTGGCAGGGGATGTTTCCTGGATATACTAATGGATATACATGATAGGACAAAGGGGCGTACGAACTATATTTAGAACTATCAATTAGTACTCATTTTATCTTCAAAAGCATACGAAGTAGGGGAATGGGGAAAAATAAAATAAATTCGTGCAATGTCGCGTACAAAAAGCTAGCTAGCTCGCCTAGAAGAAATATAATAAATAATAAAATATCATATTCGCATTGCGGAAGTAACCTCAATTGGTTTGTGTGACGATACCCCAAAGCAATTCAAAAGTAATACTTCTGGATGAATAATCGGCGATATTAGCAGATTATCAGCAGGAAGAAATCTAGGTAATATCGGCTAAATATAACCTGGAAGTGGGGTAGCACCAGATAACCACCTACAAGATAAAAATGCTTACTTACTTTCATTGTTTGGCCTTCTTCAATTTCAAACGTCAAGCGTCAAGAGCTTCTCTCCAACCTGATATTTCCATTGAAGTTTGGGGCGTCTTTGTCTGCAAATTCCCACGGGATAATTTTCTAACTCTTTTCGTGCTGGAGCATTTTTATCTACCCACAGAATGTAGAATGCGTTTCACTACATCGTCGACGATCGGAGGAAACGAATACAAATAGTTAGCTTAAAGTATATTACTGCTGCTTTCCCCTTATTTACTTTTTAATTCGGGCCTTTGTATGAACAAAATTATTTGGATAACCGAATTGGAATTTTTAGTAAAGAAAATAGAACAAATAAAATCGATTTATTTTTATCGATGGCTTCTCCTTCACATTCAGGTAAATTTTATGGACAAGCGGTTAGTTAACATTCTTTTGAGAGTAATTATGGCACTGTGGCAGTGTTATTATTTTGCACATCGTACACACAGTACGTCTGATAAAATGTTATAGGCAAAACAAAGAAAGTTCATAATATACAAGGATTTCAAAAAAAAAGACAGTTTTCCTCTACTGCTTTTTAAACCTTCATAAGAATTGTCATATTTCTTAGGAAGGCAAAATCAATTTGTTGTATATTTTACATTAATTTATTCAAAATGATGAATGGAAAATACTACTGCAACATCTTTGTGGAAATATATCATACAAATGTTTGTAGTGTATTTTTGTTATTTGGAATTGTTTTTGAATCGATTGAAACGTCCATTTTCACTTGCCACTTCCATGCAAGTTCCCGGATTGGTATCACAGACAAATGACAACGCCAACTTTCCGTGAAATTAACGCCTAATAAAAATAGCTGAAATTCCGGAGTACGAGGTATGATAATACGGTTAATCCCGATTTTCAGAGGGAAAATCCCAGAATGGAAACTCTGCAAATTACGGAACCAACAGACGAACTACGTATGACTTTCCCCAGGGAAATTGCGTATTGCAAGCTCTAAGGTCCATGAAGTTCTGGCCGATCATCTTTCTGCATTTGGATGTTTCGTGTCTTCGTTACCTGTATTGGGACACAAGGACAAGCGACCGAACAGACAGCCAAATGTTCGCATCATATCCGCACAACAAAAAGAAGGCGTTCAGGCGGCTTGTAACATTTGTGTTGAGAATTTCAATTTTGCAAAACGGTCTTTTTAATTTTAGGTGGCTTGGCTTGTTGCATCCAATGTGGTATCGTCGTATGCTGTGGTGCAATGTGGCCGATTTAAGTTGAGTCTTCTTCTTCGCTTGTAGTCGCAGTGGATTTGTCGATGCAGATGTCTGGCTCAATCCGTTGTGAATGTTTGTGTGTTGTTGGGCAACAGAGCAAATTTAAATTATTGCAATTCGAAAATTATTGTCATTTAATGAATTTTTGATTTTGTACATTTTCTTTCAGTCGATGTTGTTTTGTAATTATTTTTCTGAATTTTTTTGCTGCTCTTTTTAAAATATGACTACAATTACAGTCGTAAAATGTATCTGAGCGTTCTAGAGTTGTGATGGGTATGATTTCAGGTAGTCTTTTGTATGATCAGGGGCAGGCCCGTGCGCAGGATTTTCCCCTGGGGGGGTTTTCACCTACACTCATAAAAAAGTTAACCCTATAATGAGTTAAAATTAACTAAAATTTAGGAAACCAAGTACATTTTTAATAAATATAAGTAGAATTTTGCTGAAATTTTCCTAAATCTAAGTAAATTTTTCCTAAAGCCAAGTAATTTTTTACTAAATTTAAGCAAAATTTTCCTAAAACTAAGTAAATTTTTACTAAATCTTAGTAAAATTCTGCTGAAAATTTCCTAAAACTAAGTAAATGTTTACTCAAATCAAGTAAATATTTACTCAAACTAAGGACAATTTTGCTGATTTTTTCCTCAAAACGAGTAAATTTTTACTTAAGCTGAGGAAAATTTTATTTTATACAAGGAAAAAAGGTGAAATTAAAATAAGTTCATTTTAACTAAAGAAAATCAAACAAATAGTTTTGCTTCAGAGTATGCAAAACTGATACAAAAAAATGACAACATGAAATATTTCTCAACAGTTACATGATACCTCTGCCATAAGGAGTTGAGCTATTACTCCATAATTGTAGCGTAGACAAGATAGGCGCTTTCGCAGTGGTTGTTTAGAATAATTTCTTAAATACTTTAAGAAATAAATATCTGCAAACAAACGAAAATTGCTTCTTAGATTAACATTCAAGAATTTTTTAAACAATTTCAAATGTTTTTTATAAGTTCATTAATACCTAAATGAATGAAGAACTCGGCATAAATTGCAGTAAACATATTAACTTACTTTTAGGAAAAAACACATTTTTAAATTAAAATTTCCTAAATGGAATTTTCTCCATACAAAAAAATTCAGATTTTTTTCTCGCTTAAAACCTTGGAAATATTCTTCCCCATAAGTTTGAATTTACTCAATTGTAAGAATTTTTATTAGATCCTAAGAAATGATTTTAAGTAAATCATCTACCATTTGTAGTAAATGAACTATTTACTATGACTTTGACTTTACTCATACTTAGTTAATTTTCCAACTTTTTAGGAAATTTTTACTGAAGCGTTTGGAAACCACTCATATTGTATTGCCAGGATCTTCGAGAAATATTTTGATACATTCGTCCGACAGACATCGTCACTAAAAGGAATATGTCTGTAAAAGAAAGCAGAAAGTCTACTGAAAGATCAGATTTTCTGCTGTTAAAAAAGAGACAGCAGATTTGTATCTGCTGCTAAACTCGCTTATGAACGCTTATCTCTTTATATTTAAATTAACAACAGCCAATTTTAGCAGACTGCAAACTCTTTAGCAGTGTGAATGGTGATGTAAGATTGCAGAAAACTGCTGTTATGTCAAAAAAAAAACAGCTGTAATAGCAGAAAAGTGTCTGCTGATAGGCAGCAGACAATCGCTGCTTTTGTTTAAATATTTGCTTGAAATTACATACATACATATCGAGGGCTTATATTCAAATGTACAAAAACATAACTTTTCAGGAGAGCGAAAAAACTGATTTGCTCCTTAATTTGAAGAGAAATTATTAATCATTATTCTACAGTTTAATCTAAAAAGGATTACTAATTGCTACGATTAAAAAGTTTTCGAAATTTCCTATTATTCGCGGTTTCATGGTTCATAGCCACTTTTGTATGTTTAAAATTGAGCACTATGAATGTTGAAATAAGCACATTATAAAGTCCATAACTTTTTTCATGAAATCTTGGCAATGTTGTATAGAAAACGCATTTTCTGTGATGTACTCAGCGAATTTAAAGATTCCAGCTTCATCCGTCAAATTGGTACTATTTTTATTGCGGTAGGGCATTGTAAACAAAAAATACAAATTGGATATTTTTTGTTTTATGATTTTCTCGCGATCTAGCCAACGGATCCGACTGAATTTTTGTTTATGTAATAAGAACCAATTTCGCTTGTAACATACATGTAGCCAGTCGCGAAAATCGCTACAATTGATGAAAAATCCAAAATTCGGCGTTGCAATTCCTTATATTTTAATTTTCTTCATTCATAATTCTGAATCTTTTACACAAATATTCCCAATGAAGTCAGCAATCACATTCCAAAGAAATATTTTGGTATTCTGAATATAATAAAAAATTATGCCGGTTTTTTTAAATATATTTTTCACAATTTTTGACTTTACAGCCTATTTTAGCCTGATAACTGGGGAATCAAAAAGCTATTAACGCGAAATGATGGAATTTGATAGTACGACATGCCCTAAATCTAGAAAAATATTTTAAACAAAATCCTTGTAGCGAGTTATAACCTTCGGTTTTATGCCGCTCCATTGTTGAACTATTTTATTGACAGATGACATCAAAATCTGAGAATAGTTTGGCATTAAAAACTCATTTTCGAGAAAATGGTTCATAGCCACTTTTGAATATTAGCCCTCGATATATATTTTGAAGAAATATTACACAAAAAACGATCAAATTCCTCGGCGATAAACCCTTCAGTTCCGCATTTTATCTATGATAAATGCAGAAAATTGGATATGCTTTTTGACAAAGTATGGGTCTAAATAGGATGTCTAAAAAGTTTTGGTGTTTTTAATTTATATAGGACATGAGTAACAGGATGTTTACTCAAAATCTTTATACGCATATTCCGATTAAATAAACAATATTTGGAAATGTTTCTTCATTTTTATAATCTTAAATATGTATAAATTCGAATAACAAATACAGTTTTTTTGTATTCGATGAAATGCAAGAAGAAACAACTAGAAATTTTAAATCCAAAAAAAGAAATCATTGGTATTTTAGAGTTACGTCTTCCTACGTAGATCCAAGTTACTGAAGTTGTTGTTTCTCTTTTGAATAATACTTGTTACATATGTACAAAAAAATACTAACTCTGAAAAATATTTGACATAAGTGATAAATATAACACAAATTTTAGTAAGTTAAAACTCATTTCTTATTGTTTCGCAACTTTAAAGTAGATTTTTTAATAGAGACCTACACGCAGAAAAAAAATGCATTTCGTAGAAACGAAATTTTAGACACCTGAACATCGTTTTTGAATTTCTTTTGTGGGAAAAATTAGTTTGTTTGCGGTAAACATGTCATCAGTTGTTGTAAATTAACAAAGAGAAATATGTTTATGTATATCATCCAATTTTCTTCGTTTGTCGAAATGGATTTGTATTATAATTGCAAACTCTCAAAACATTGGAAGTAACAGAAACCGTTGTTGTTGCATCTGTGATGAAAATGGGACACATCGGTTCAGATTTAGATACAGTTCCATAAAAATGTCCAATCGCAAATGTTACATCTTAGCGCTCTACAAGCATCAAGCTAATTACTTTCTTTTATTAAGAATACTTTAGATTTCATTATGATATCATAGTGGTTCTTATCTACTCTTTTTTTAAATTACTAAACGACTTTGTTATTAAATTTCCAAACTTTTATTGCAGTACACAATTAAAAATTCATAAGATATACATAGCTCTAGTCGAATGTCAAGAAGTGGTATCGGTTAATAAAAATGAAAATTTTCCGAACAATTTGGTGTCCATTAGCGAAATTAGCACCACGCAATCATGAAATTGGCACAATTCATTTAGTTTGTTTGTATTTTTCATAACCTTTGTCCGAAATTCAAGAAAGTGTCCACCATTTTCTATGTAATTTTCGAGTTTTCATGATTTTACTGCAAAATTACCAAGTCAGACGAGTTATTTTAAAAATACCTTAAAAATTCTATATTTTATTGATTCACAAAGTCTAGAAGGGTTTAAAAATTATATGTTCGAAATCTCTCTGGGGGGGTTTGAACCCCCAAACCCCCCCCCTGCGCACGGCCCTGATCAGGGCTGGTAAATTGCAGTCGGACTAGGAGGCGTTCACTCCAGACATGTTTTGTGAATATATTGAAAATTACATTATTTGTGGGAATCACTGCCCAATGCAATTTGTAGTTTTGCTTTTGTGGAAAAATAATCAATTAGCTCCATTGCTCTGGATATAGCATTATATTAATTCTATACTGATCTCTGAGTAAGATGTTCAGGAAAATATGTTTTGCAATCGACAAAAGCAGTGGAGAAACTTGGGTTTTACATTTCTTAATTGAGGGGCTGAGGGGAAAAACGATATACGGTTTCACTTGAAACACAGGAATACAAAATAATTATCTGCAAATACGTGTCGATCCATCAACGCTCGAATTATGAAATTTGTGAATTTAAAGTCCATTAAGACCACGACGTGTAATGATAGGTCGAAGTGGACATAACAGTTCCCCATGACACAATAAATGTAATATTTCCAATGTTAGACGATCGTTTAAATTCGTTGTGCAAATAAATACTCGGAACATTACACGTACATTAGACCGCGTTAGTTTGTATGGAGCAAAAGGTTGCTGTTTTCCACACCTACAATGAAAGCTAGCCTTCGTTGGGATTTTTTAAAAGTCCATATTTTCCCGACTGGCGCAATTTAATTGTAAGCAAATCGTTTCAGATTTATATAGTCCCATATAAATGCCACTCCGATATTTGATCTGATTTTCTTCAAATTTGCTACATCCTGATTTGACATTTCTGCTTTTACAATCATTGTTGTTCAATGTTTTATGTATTTCATGTACACTCCAGAAAATAGCATTCCTAAATTTGAGTAAAATCCATACTCCAATTTAGTTCAACAACTTTACTCCAGTAACTAAGTATGAGTTAAATTTCCTTATTTCAAAGTCATAGTAAATAGTTCATTTGCTGGAAAAAGGGTAGTAACTTTACTTAAAATCATTTCATTAGACCTAATAAAAAAGAAGAAAATTTCCTAGGTTTTAAGTAAGAAAAATATTAAGACATTTTTTGTATGGAAAAATCCATTTAGGAATTTGTAACTAAAAAATAAGCTTTTTCTTAAAATTAAGTTAATGTGTTTACTGAAATTTATCCCGAGTTCTTCATACATTTCGGTATTAATGAACTTATAAAAAAATCACTTGAAATTGTTAAAAAAATTCTTGAATATTAATCTAAGAAGCAATTCTCGTTCGTTTTTTAAATACTTCAAGAATTATTCTAAACTTTATTCGTTCTAAAACAGAGACCGATTTTAAGCCGACAAGCCGCCGCCGCATGTTTCTGCACGAGCAGCGCCGCCGCCGATTTCATCGGCTCAAATCGACTTCAAACACGCCGCCGATTTCATTGACTCATATCGACTTCAACCACGCCGCCGAGATTTGACGGAGTTCCAACTCAGTCAAATCTTACTAGCAAAACAGACAACCCACTTAAAATTACAAAAGAAAATATAAATGTCGACTTAGACAACCTACTGCTGTGAAATATGTTAATCTTTCTTTGAATTTGTTATCCCACTAAATGATGACGGCTATAGAAAATTGAATGATTGTATTTTGATTTGAAAGTCGCATTTACGTGTACATTAGACCACGTTAGTTTGTATGGAGCAATAAGGTTGCTGTTTTCCACACCTACAATGAAAGCTTTATATAAGTCAATTCCAGTACATGTGGCCATGTGTTCCTATAAATAACAATGAACAACAGCTCATCTATTGTGCTTCTTTAATGTGCCAAAGTAGGTAGAGTATTATTATTCTTTAGAAGGATTATGATATTCAAGCCTCACTTAAAAAGCTGTAATTACAAAAATATTTATTAAATTCATCCATATTATAAATTTTGGGAATGAATTCCCACTCCCAAAAAATTATTGTATGGGATAACAATTAGGGTGTCCAACCGCGATTAATCGAATAATTTTTGTCAAATATTTGTTCGAATAATAAAAAATCATGATTTTCGAATAACGAATAATTCGAATAAATTGTCCAAATAATCGATTAATCGATATTATAAGTTTTGCCTTAAAAACTAATGAAATCGTCGTATGCTTTGTATGATAAATTGATTTTGAATAGCCAGTTTGCTCTATTTGGGTAAAAAACTATACTCCACAGATATTAAAATAACGATTTATCCGACATAAGATAAAAATAGCAAAAACTGGCCAATAGCTTCGGAATTATTTAAAATTTAAAGAATAGTAATTTCATAGAATAGTAATAAACGTTCAATATATAGTGGAACTACTCGTAAACCGGCGTGTCTTGTCTATATAACTCTTATTAATTATATTTTATTTAAGTGGACAATTGTTCGATTAATCGGTTAATCGAATAACGCTCGACTTCATCACTCGATTAATTGGAAATTTTTTGTCGATAAATCGAATAACATAAAAGTCAGAAACATTGGTTAATATTAACGAATAATGAACTACTTGGCAAAAAATAAAAGGTTTTCCCAAAATTGTCAAATAAATAGGGGTAATCGAATGACAGAACGAGCCGGCAAATCAGCGAAATATAATAAATGCTGGAAAAACATGTAGAAGCGAAATAATGCTTTCGCCTTCTTGGAAAAACGATAAATTTGGACCACTTTTGGAAGATTCTTCTTCAATAGTGTATAACTGTCAATCTGACCACTAGTTCATTTAGAATTTTTACCAGTCGGACTGGTTTCGTTAAAAATACGAACGCAACATCACAAAAAAATTTATTGTAACTCAAATATCTGTTCAACTGATGTAGTTATTAAAGATATACTACAATGCCCTATTTCAAATCTAAACTATCTAATCTAAATTAATTATATTACAGATCTCTTTTGACGAATAGGGAAAGTTTAGGGAACAAGTTTAACGTCGATTTTTGGACAACATACTAATTTGGGCACTTTCTTGTACTAGCCTTTTTTTCAACAGGTTCGTTGTGTTCTTTAACATCTTAAATGAATTTTATGAACTTGGGCAAAACACAGAATTATAACGACAAACATTCAGCCAGCTGTACACTCAGCGGTATCAATAATGTATGTTATTTTTCTATTTTGGTCGATATGTAAACAAAGTAACTTAAATTGTGGAATAGAATTAAAACAACTCAAGGCGATTCCAATCGGATTGAAAAATAATATTTATGACAATGGCTGTAGTATCTGGTAACTGGAACACCACATCGCTGTACGATGTAGTATGTGTGGTGCACAGTGACGATGCCGATGTTCATGTTCCGTGCCAGACAGTGCCGCGTCTCGTGTCTACAATTGGCGCTGTTACTGCAGGCAATAGCCAGCAGAAATTCAGCCATACAGTTCGATTTTTATTGGTCTTTTAGCAGCGTTTCTACTCCATCGTCGTCGTTGTTACTTTTCCTGTGGCAGCACAAAACACACATTTCGATATTGAAATTGAATTTTGTGTTCACTAAAATTGGATTCTCCGCTCACTCCATTCGATTTGAGTCGGTGCTTTGGGTTTGAATGGTTTCGTTTCAGCGATGGTGGAAGTGTGCAGGAGTAATTATGGCCAAATGGTGTACACTTGCAACGATGCAATAAATAATCTGTTCCTCCTTCAGCTCGAGCATGTTGGGCATTTTAACTTCTAGTCTGTGGCACCTTAAGGTTTTAAGCTATCCTCTTTCGCAAGCAGTATGTCTTCACATTTCCACAATGTCTTTGAGTAAAGGACTTATGGACACTTGTCACCAGTCACCGAATGTCATTTTAATTGTCCGAATCAAAAGCGCAGATGGCAACAGCTTTTGGAAATCACCGCCGCCGCGTATATTAATACTAAATGGCAGAGGCTGAAGTAACCACTTCACTTGTCTGTTATTGTTCCTTTATTTCAATCGGACTTTGGAGAATGCCTTATGGATCTGTGACACAAATTGATCGGTTTTTTCAAAAAAAAATGCTGCATGCATTTGCCTGGCTCTGTTACTGTTGGAAATCGTGTCTGATTTTATTGCGAAATGTTGTTCTAAATGTCAAAGTTGTCAAGCTGAAATAAGAAGAAGAGAGCAAAGAAACTCAAAAATAGTTACCAGTACATTAGGGTGCAATTTCCTTGAGTACCGGGCGGAATATTATTCCTTTGGATTCAAAAGATCAGTGCTGACCATTTGAGTTCAAAATTCAAATTTTAAGAAATTTGTTTCTTTTTATTCAAACTGAATTAGGAATCTTAGATGTTAATTAAGAAAGAGAGGACACTGAAAAGAAAACAACGAGAAGAAACTAAAAATAAACTGCGTTAACCTTCCGACTACATACTTATTTTTGGTAACACGTAGTTAGAGTTACGAAAAATAACAACAACGCCAAATCACTGAACTTTTTTAATAAATCAGTGTTATTCAGCAATTTTTCTCAATTTTTTCTTATTTTTATTGACAAGACAGTGTTTACAAAGATCATTAATTACAACAGATAAAATTAGATTATTGCTTAATCAATATTGTGTTTAAAAATCATTAAAAATTATACAAAATAGAGTAATTTCCAAATTTTCTTAAAAGTTCTACAATAAGATAAATATTATACCACTGTCATTCCAAGAGTGTATCGACCTCAGAAAATTCCATTTAAACCCTAGGATCGCAGTTACAACAAACTCTAAACAATGTATTGGGACGTTGTCAATTTATTCGTAGCCTTTTGCAAACAGTGGGGCTTTATGCGCCTGATTACGTTTTTAATCTTACACCAACACCGAGAAAAGAGGCAAACAATTAATTCAAACATTTCCTGTTTAATACCAACCATTAACCATCCATAGGATATCAAATTGTAGAAGAAGGAAGGTCGTCGCGTAGTATTCGCCACGGTTCTAGGTTTGTAAATATCCTCTACTGTTTATTGATCGTATTCAAACGGTGCTTTAAGGCGCCCGTGAGTGCGGCCACGTAAACCGTTTATTGGCCCTACGTTACAGACACCATATCTACGTCCAAAATACGGTGTTTAAAGACGCAACCGTTCAATAATCCACTGGTCCGGACATTCAGATTCTGGCCAGAAATATTCACAGATATGACAGCAGATCATGTTTGAAGCTCTGTGGAAGCCATCCGCTGGTAATAACTGATCAATTTAACCGTTGAAAAAAATTCTACTTTTTCAAAAAGGTGTGTTCATTCAATCGCCTGTGCTATACCTTGTTTTGACGGTACTTTAAATTTCGTTTAAAATGTTGTAGTTGTGTGTTATAGTCTTTAGGGTTAGATTTTTTAAAGTTTTTATAATTTTAATTCTTTCATTTCTATTTTCGAAATGATTACATGAATCCATTTTTTTTAATTTTAAAGTAATGAACTTAGGTCTCTTTTTAAGCGACTGTGTGAGTTTGAGTTTCACAGTACTCCGATTATCCGTATAGAAGTTATAACAGCTTTAATTTTACGTAGTTTAAAGTGATTTGTGTGAGAGAGGCGTAAATGTAATATTGGTTTTAATTGAACATGGGCGTGGCAAATTCGCCCATCTTCGAATTCAAACAAAGTTTGGAGAAAATATTACCATGTGCAAAATTTGAATTGATTCTACCTGCCAGTCAGACGGACGAACATGGTTCAAACAACTTAAAAAGTCGTGAAACGGATTTAATACAAACAAACTTGAGTCCTAAGTCACTCCTTTTTAGTTTTTTTCTCTCCAAATGATATATACCCTCCTACTGTAGAGTGAGGATATAATAAATAAGCTGGTATAAGAAGACCGGCACGTTTTACATATGGGCATCTCCCAGTGGCCCGGACACGACATTCGCACGTCTTAAAAGTCGATCAGCCTGTTCTAAAGCGCTTAAAGAGTACTACATTTTAAAAATATATGGTCAGGATTTAGTACAAATTAGTACAAAATTATAAACAATTTTACATCCAAACGGACGCTACAAAAAACAGAAGTACTTTTGAAGGTCTTATTGAAATATACAAATTTCGGCGATTTTTAGAGAACTATCATTTTAATGCATGTCTGAGGATGTATTTTGTTCGTAGATTTAAGAAATGTGAGAATTATCTCTTAAATTTTTTTAATTAGGTACAGCAGAAATACGGACGCTACAAATATTTCCACTCGTAGTAAAAAAAATAGTAAATTTCGTTATAACACTTCAACTTATAATAAAAATAAGAGATGACAAGTTAACTTCAAGTTTCATAAAAAAGTTTTCAAAATAAGGAAAAAATTAAAGTTAAAGGCTATTAGTGTGGTCTGATTTCATTCTTTTGGTAGACCTTTTATATATACTACACTACTCTAATCTCAATACTCTAATCTCAATTCAAATTTATGATTTAGTCCAAATATTTGTCGTTTCATATGGAATTTTATTCAGTTTGGGGCTCATAGTTTGTACTGAATTTCCCTAAATTAAAAATGCATTTAGCTTGTTGTTCCAACATCATGTTTCATGTTTGTGTGGTCTATTTAATTATGATTTTGTTGGTTCTGTTGAACGTTCCGTACTGCTCGATTAATTCGACAGCGACATCATTTCGATTTCTGCTGGATCGGAACAGTTCTCTCAACCTTTATTTTTAGAACAACAACCACTTTTAGATGACCCTGTCGATTTATATATTTACATGCAAGACTGACAGACACACTCGCACAGATGATATGCCAGAGAAATTTAATATTATCGTTATTGTATTGTTATACGATATTTGGTGACAATCTACCACAAATTGACAGCGTTTGACAAAATTGTCATTGTTGTCTCCGGTTATTGTTTTTGCTCAGTTTGTTTCAGTCATTCATTATGCTCCAAACGGAATGCTATAAATGCCAGAGATCTACATAAGGACAGGCGTATATAAGAATGGGTCACACGACTTTGGCCACATCAAAACAAAATCTAAAAAAAAAATATTTACGATAAATTCAAAAATCTGTCCTAACACGTTGGCGACCTAATCTTTTTAGAAACCACCTCAAGTGCTCTGAGGAGGAGTGGAGGAATTAAAGATTTTATAATGCAATTTTTAACTACAGTTGTTACTATCTCTATGTATTTAAAACTTAAACTTGTTATGAAGAAATTCACCCATTAACTACAATATTTGTAGGCCGCAAATTGAAAATTGTCTCGTTTTTCACGTAGTGAAACAAGTAGCGACTCGTTTGGCAACACAGTGGGCTTCGAACCGAGGACTTTAACTCGCACATTGGTGGCAGCAAACGGCGATGTCATTCATGTCGCCAGAAAGATATGAATTTAGAGAAATGGTTGACAAATGTATCCAACCACTTCATTCATTAGAAAAGGCTGTACTTGTGAATGCATTGTATTTAAATATTTTCAACGAAAGGGTTTTTAGATTTTTCAAATAAGGAACGGTTTTATTTTTTTGTTACGCAAGCAAATATGGCTTTTTTGGAAATGTATCTGCAGTGCATCAAATTTATTTGGATTACCATCCAACTCTCAAATAAAATTTATTATTATTTGTTTCATTGGCATTGTGTGTGGAATGAAGAAATTCGTAATAAATTTAATTTGTGAGTTTGATGACAGTCCAAATGTATCTGTATGTATGTACCGAAGCGTAAAATAAAGCACGACACTTGTTTATTTGAAAGGTTTCGTGGACCGCCAATTACTAATCTTGACAACTTTTCCATTGGCATTTCCATTCTGTCATTTTCTCTGTGTAGTCACTGAATAAGCATATTGGCTTTTATGGGCCGCGAACCACGTTAACGTACATACGGACAAGCATATACATACGTACACGTCCACACATAAATACAGACATACAATACTCGAATTGCAAAGACTGGAGATCCCGTTCCCATTCACTCGCACCCTTTGTCAACATGTTATTATTTGTTTGATGTTTTTGTTGTTGCCGTTACTGTTGTTGTTGTGTTAGAGTCAATACTTTGTACACGACAATTTGTGGCATATTCCAAATCCTCGTAATGACGCCTTTTCAGGCGATATAAGGATTTCGCATTTCCTTTGGTTCATCTACTTCTGCCATAATAGAAAGACACAGGAAACAATTCACTTGAATCTGTTGGTGGTTATTTTATTGGAATTTTTCTTCTATTGCGAAGTGGTGGCATTGCTCGGTCTTATGTGCGATACTTGTGCCTGCATCACAAGAACTCATCATTTTGCCATGACGTTATCGCAGAACATTCTCAGCATTTGCTCTAAGTCTTCAATTGCGGCTGTTCGTAATCAAAAGAGGGAAGCGAGGTCGATTATTTTCGATTTATTAAAAAAAGTAAAAAATGCTTTACGATATTTTACGAAAACAGTAAAACAAATAATTTGAATTTGTTATTAATTATTATTATTAATTATTATTATTAATTAATTATTAATTCAATAATAAGTGTGAAAATTAATAATGAATAATTCAGAAGAATATAAAATCTACTTATATACGTACATATATATTATAGGATGTCACGAAAATAAATTGCAGCGGTCACACCCCATAAATGAAGATTGAAATGTTTGCTGGTGATCCGCAACATAAATGATGAATATCGGACGAAAAATGACACCACTGCTCCATGTTTTGTAAAATATTTTAATACTGGAGATGGATTTTCAGAGCCAACATTTTCAAACTCTTTACAAAAATGATCGCTGCGGCGTCAATTTCCTTCCGAAGTTCATCATTTAGACATCATTCGAAAGGTATTGACTGCCGCTATTTATTTTACTAATTGTAGTTCTCACAATAAAAAACACAAAAATATAATCTAAATGTCCTATAATTCGACCAATAAGCTACTCTAAGACAAGAATCACAATTTATACTTAAAGTGCTTTCAAGGTTCTACTATTTCTGAAAAATTTGTTGACTAAAATGCAGTACACGGGAAAAACATGATTTTTAGGGCCATTTTTGTGGTGCGTTTAGCTCAATGTTAAACAATCCAAACTTTATTTTCATGGGGTGACTGGAAATTGTTTTTCTATTTGTATGGACCGCGGCCCAACCTAATATAATATATACATGCAGAACTGATTGGTCCAAGTTCAACAGAATGTTAACTTGCTCAAGGATTATCGGTTCTTTTCAGCCCCACCGGAAGAGCAACATATTTATTTATTTACACACGATTTCACATCTCTGATTTCCCTAAAAGCGTTTAAATTCACTTCAAATTCTGGAATGCAATATTGAAAGAAGTTGAGTTAGTACTTCCCTTGCAGCCTGTTTGAAGCAATAATATAAAATTAAATTAATATTTGGAATCTTGAAGAAGCAACAGCAGATGCAAGCAGATATTATAAGAGCAGAAGTTGACGTCAATTTGAAGTATAAGATAATGAATAACTTACAGTGGTTTGGAACGCGTTTTTCGGTGTTTTCAAAGACCAGCCAAAGATGTTCATAAAATACAAACATTGAACCGATATATAATATATAAAAACAAAAAGGGACAACTGAAATTTGTTGGAAAATATTTACCTGTACAATGCAATTGTCCTCCGCAGCTTCCAACTGTCCTCTGAGGGTTTACGTTACTCTTTCTGTTCCTCTTCGGGAAAAGTAACAATATAATTTTGTCCGGAACTACACCTAGATTTTTCTACACCAATGTAGAATAACACAGTGCAACACGAAAAAAAATAACCATATACGGACACCGCTATATGATAAAAGACCAAAAAAAAAGACCCGTGTTTTTTTCCCCCCAAAGTCATGCACTTTTTTTTTATGGGCCCCCAGAGATTTGAGGCCTCGGTGTAATTTTTGGAAAAAAGTGATCATATTCTCAGGCTCATATCTTGCAAACCGTTCGGAATTTTGATTTACTCTCTGAGGCAAAGTTCTAGCTCTTGTCATAAAGAACAAAAATTGTGAACATATAAAATCAAAAAAACTTCATCTTCAAAATCGCAAAAAACTTAAAAAAATTCGATTTTTTAACCTTTTTTCCCCTGTTCAGGTCCATAGGTAGCAAACCGCTGAAAATTCAGGGAAACAATCAACTACAAAAATGTACCTAAGATCTCAATAAACAACTTTCTAGAACATATGAACTTCCTAGGAATGATTCTTAACGCCGTAAAGGTAGGAAAAATATATCTTGCAGGACTGTCTCTCTATTAGTGGTCAGTGCTACTACAGTGCGTATGAGTGATATTATCCTTAATCAACAGCACGTATACGCTACCTACACACACTACAGCCTATAAGATTTGTTCGACGACATTTGCGATTTTGACCTTGAAGATGAAGTTTTTTTGATTTTATATGTTCACAATTTTTGTTCTTTATGACAAGAGCTAGAACTTTGCCTCAGAGAGTAAATCAAAATTCCGAACGGTTTGCAAGATATGAGCCTGAGAATATGATCACTTTTTTCCAAAAATTACACCGAGGCCTCAAATCTCTGGGGGCCCATAAAAAAAAAGTGCATGACTTTGGGGGAAAAAAAACACGGGTCTTTTTTTTTTGGTCTTTTATCATGTAGCGGTGTCCGTATATGGTTATTTTGAAATGACTTCAAAAATGTTGCACAGTGTAATTGTGTACCCAGTCGGTCATAGTATCTTCTCCTTTCTACAGGACTTCCAAGTTTTAAGGATATAACAATTTCTAAAAATATATTTAAATATTTCCTCCTATCAATTTATGTCAATTTATGCCTCCTATTTATTTATGGTTATCAAATGATAAAGAAATCTGTAGAAATGGCAAAAGGTTGGTTTAATTTTTGGAAATAATTTCATTGTAACTTTCATCCCTTAATATCCTTCATATTTGTTTGTGAAAAATATATTGGGAACTCAAAACGATATGAAAGGATAATATTTTACAGGCATTATTTACAAGATTTCATCCTGAAAAATGAAAACAATTGTTTTCTCAATTCTAAAGAAAGCCCTCTTTCATTGGATATCCATATTGATAAACATATTGTTAGAAATATTTTAATTACTTTTATCCTTAAAACTTTGCCGAGTACACAGTTTTTAAACATATGATCGTTCGTTTCATATGTATATGTTCTCGTTCAAGTCCAATAAGTACTGACGCACGGTGCTATAAGAAAGTTACACTGGTTTTATTATAACTAAAAGTTTTGTAAATTTTCGTTGATGGTACCTGAAAGGTGACAATTTCGGCTATATTAGAGATCAATATCAACCAGAAGAGAGAATCTGAAGAAGTGAAAATGATGATACTCTTGTGATTCGGAAGTTGTGAAAAATCGGCTCTTCACCAATGAATTGAACGTGAGGTTGTCAGCGGAGGCATGCCCTTTATTTTGGAAGATTTAAACTAAGGTAAACTAGGATCTGTGCGATTTCGCCCATATATAAACAAATAGTTCCAAATAATAAAAAATAAGCTAATCATAATTGAAGCTTTTAAGTAATAACAAACATTCTGTTGGAGACCGGATTGGAACTCATGATTCTGTGAAAATTGTTCATACATATCACGACGAGCTGTTCCCAACAAAAACTTGGTAAGGACACCTCATTATTTTTAGCATTACCTAGTAATGGTAACTCGTTACGCACTGCATTATTTTGAAGTATGAATTAATTACTTCCTTATAATGGTTTAAATAAGTAGTTATTGGTAAGTTAAATTTCATAGATCTTCAGATTTTAAAAATTAATTTTCTACATTTTTGTGGTTAGTTAGTTATCCAGGCTTAAAGAAAAACAGCCCTAAATTCTGTATTCAGATTGTTAACAAGCCGATACAAAATATATAATTTAATAAAAATGTTGTTTTCATCACTTGTTAAGCCCATTATTGATAATATATTATTTGGCTAGTTGTAAATAATGACTTATTTTGTATTTTCCTGAGGCCACTTATTTTACAACTCGTTTACAAGTTCTTATTTTTTAACTTTTCGTAAGCGTGCGTAGTAGTAGTTATTTTTTACAATCCCTTTATAAAAATAATTAGAAACGGATCCGAAAAATAAGTAGTGAAGGTTTTAGGTTTTGCCTTATTCCCCACATTACTTGCTAATGAGAGCTTTTGCTGGGTTATAAAAGAACTCAAGAAGTTCAGAAGCCATGAATGGTCACATCCTGTTTGTTGGATGCGCAAATATTTTGCAGTGAATTTAGATCCTAAAAGTTTACCTTGAAAACTTCTACTTAGACCACGGCACTGGATGCGAAAGGCCACAGTTCGCACTTAAAAAGTTGATACTTTCTAAGCACTGTGCATCTTCTGTCAAAATTGCCAAGACGAGCCATTCGTACTACACGGTGTTGATAGGTGCCGTCGTCATCTATTTTTCGTTTTTACCACTGTTCCGTGTATGAGTCTGTTCATAGCGAAAACTGCTGCAACTGAATAGATGTGATGAGAAGGCAACAGAACTCTGTGTTCGTCGCGATACGGCAAGATGTCTATGCATCTGCAATAGTGCCTTCGCTGCTCCTTATGCAAGTGCAGAAGGTGTGTGTCTGTCACTTGATATGTAGGTGTGCGGGAGAAAAAGTAAGTAGCATTGTTGTTATTGGTGCTGTCTTTGTTGGGTTTCTCGCTTTATTACTCAATGATGCCTTTCGGGTGATTGTTAAAGCGAAGAAAGCCAAAGCTGAAACGTCCTTCCTCCCCAAACACGCTAATATAATACTTACCTTTTACATTGAATATTTATATAGGGCAACGAAATAAGTGTGAATCTGGAAAATATGTAAGATGTATGTGTATGTATTTTATACTAAAAATTACTTTTAGTCGCCTCACGAAAATAACGAAATGTTAACGGCCTTTTCCATTTGATGATTTTTCATCAACTGTATGGGGTCTATCAATTAGCCGTGCGTGAACAGGGCCGTTCTAAAACTTTGGTATATGTTGCAGAATAATAGATCGGGGTTAATTTGCGGCAGGCAATGGCAACTACCTCTCGGTGTTTGTGTGGGGAGTGAGGCCACTTAATATAACATACACACCTATCCAAACAGCAAGACCAGCTTCCGTATGTTCGTATGTTCGCATGTTTGAATGAGTGATGATGAATCCTTAACGTTGGATCCAATGACACGCTCCGTGGATAATTTTCTTATGCGATACAAGGAATCTGCCTTGCGAAGATGACACAACAACAATGTTGTTGTTGCTGTTGAATCGAATTGAATCATTCACCTTGAACCACAATGTTCACCAAGAGGAGCGGAAGAAGATGTGAAGGAGACCCAAAACACAAACATCATCACAGGTGGTAGACAGCTTATTCATATTGGCTTCTTCCGCCCCACTCCAACCCCATGGCATGGAATTGTTTTTGTTGTTGTTGTTGCTGTTCATCTATCGGGAAAATGGCAAATTTGACACATTTGTTAAAATGACACCCTTGAGATGTCACCTGCTGGATAAATATATACTTACGAGTAGCTAGACGCACAAACACACACACAATCGCACAGTAAGTATTGTTTTCGCATCTTTGGAAGGCGTGCCCACAGCAATTGTCAAGAATTGCTAGTGACAGGTTTTGGCACCATCTAATTGTCAAAAAAGTAACCCTCCTGCTCTTGCTGCGTCCCAGCACACCCACTGAATGTACTTGACAAATGTGTCTTACAAGTTCTTAGTGCTTTTGTTGCGGACTGTGCCATTGTCTTCATCCGGTGTCATTGTCTAATTGCTGTGGTTGAGTGGGTGTGTGTCCCAAGAAGGGAAATGTGGCTCGATGTGGTGAATCAATCAGCTCCACTGCCGCTGCCTTGGAAGAAAATCACTTTCGCTCTCCTCTGTCATCATTGTTCGACTTTTCAAAGACCCTTTGTGGCTCTGCTCTACTCAGTGTTTATTAAGTTAATTGGGGTTTCTGAGGTTTTCTCACTTCATTTTTTATCGACTCTTGGCCTCTGATTAATTGCTAACTAGGCACATGGCAAGGGCTAAATAGGGTTCGAGTAAACTCTTTCACAGAAAATCACGCCTTGCCACTACACGCTTATACCTCGTACATATGTATGTGTGTAAATACTTATGTCAGCGTAACTTGTCCACATTGTCTGCTTGATTCTTTTGAGCAATTCGAAACTTTTTGTTTTTAATTCAATTAAGCCTTTGAACTAATGGAAATTTGGCTATTAACGATATATATTACCCAAAGCAAGGGTTCGAGAGGTGCCTTTTGAAGACAGCAAACTGAGATCTCTGGGAAAATATAGTACAAGAGGTAAAATTCGTTATCACTTTGTGTGTCCTATGACGTTATTTGTTGGGATATCCGAAACAGTGCTAAATTATTATTAGGAAATCAATTTTTGGTTTATTCGTAAATTCACAATTTAAATTAAATACAATTTTACTGAATCGGTTAATTATAAGAAAATTCAATATTTTATATCATTTGTATTTGAATTTATATTAAAACCATATTATGTTTTAATTTATACATAATGTCTAAGGTATTCTATATATAGTATTTATGAAAACTAGGTGGATTGTTTTTAAAGTGATAATTTTGAAGCCATTTTTCGTTCTGCTAAGAATGCTACTATCGTTAGGATCGAATGAAACAAAGCCTGCGTCCAATATCGTTTGATTTTAATGTTATCTGTTATTGTCCGACTTAAATAAAAACATGATGTCGTTTGTTTTTTCATTTTAGTTCCCGCAAGAAAAATATCAAGTAAGTTTCAGTCGGTTAAACCGACGGAAGGACTTAAATTTTACTTAGCGCCGGATTTTGTGTGTGGTAAGTACTAGAAGTTTGTGGCAACTATACCATTTGCAAATACATAATTGTAAAAACATGATCAAGTATGAAGTCGTAATGGTCCGGCGCCGGTATAGGAGTTATAAAGCATTTTAACATAGGATAGAGACAATTGTGTGGGAGTTACTGTGGGGTGGGCCGTGTGACATTTTAAATTTGAACTATGATTACTTTGACTTTGAAAGGTTACTTTGACTTTGAAAGGTAGAATAGCATTATTTTTTAAGGTTTATGTTTGACATTTGCAAAATGGGACGCTATACGCTCGGACAATATTGAAAACTTACTACCAAAGTAGTGAGTCTTTAACGCAAACTGTAAGAAAGTACGTGGAAAATTTTCGAGAAGAGATCGGCATTCCGTTCGACCTTCATGAAGATCAGAAAAATTTCCGCATATGGAGTTCAAAGAACTCACACTTGACTATTGAGAATCCAATGCATCCACAACGTGTCACTGTTTGATGTGGATTTTGGGCTGTACTGAAATTTTGGGTTGATCAGATGAGGCACTGCCAAGCCAGTAGTTGTAGTCCTATGAATGATATTGTGTTCCATTATTAAATGACAAAGTTCAACCGTTCCAATAAAACCAGAAATTTGAAAAAAATAATCAGAACTTTTTTATAGCCGATTCTAATTTTAAATGGCCCACCAAAGCTTTATCCGCCACACACATAATTCTTAAGTTTAATATGATCATACAAACATGTTTAAATATCAACAATGGTGACAAACGAATTTCTTGGCGTACTTGTTGTTTCAAACATAACGAAAGATGAGCAATAAAAATCGTCGCAGCATCAAAAATAAGAAAATAGTTTGTGGGCAATGCAAATTGGAAGTTTTAGAGATTGACGGTTCTATTCAGTGCGATTGTTGTGAGAGAACATATCATCCACAATGTACGAAGCTGGACAAAAGAGAATTTGAAACACTTCTCAACGATGACTCTCTCGATTTCAAATGTCATATATGCGTGCCGTCGGTTCAAAGTGATCTGTCATCAATAAAGGAGAAAGTTAGTCAGCTGGACGAAATAAACAAAGCAATAAAATACATGTCATCACAATATGATGAGATACTGAAAGGAGTCAAAACAAACAAAAAGAAAATAGAAAAATTAGAAAAAGAAAATAAAACACTGAAAGATGAAGTTATGCATTTAAAATCGTCTGTAAAGTTCTTAAACGATGCAAGAGTTCAAAATGATTGTGTTATAAGAGGAGTTAAATCTGCTGAGCCTGCCGTTAAAGTAGTTTTAGACATTGCAACTAAAATTAAATCTTCTATAACTGAAAATCAAATTGAAGATGCATATTTTATTGGCGGAAATCAAGAATCAAACAAAAGCAAATCTATTGTGGTTAAGTTTTCCAATCAAAAAAGCAAGAAAATGTTTATGGATCAAAAAGCTAAACTAAAAGAAAACAATGAAATGAAAGACATTTATGTGAATGATTATTTGTCAAAAGAAAGCCTAGAACTATTTAATTATGCGAAGTCAACCAAAGCTGCCGGTTTTAAGTTCATTTTCTGCAAAGGTTGTAAAGTTTTTGTTAAGAAAAATGAGAATTCTCGTGCATTTTGGATCAAAACGAAGGAAGATGTCGATAAATTATTATTGAATTCGGCTACTATTGGAACTGCAAGCAACCGTGCTCGTTTGATCATGCCACCTGATGAGAGTTCAAGTGATGATGATGATGAAGCTGATGGTGAGGAAACTGCTTTTATGTCTTTAAACTGAGTACGATGCATCGAAATTTAAAACAGCATTATTTTCCTTATTTTTCTTATGAATAATCAATATTTTTCTAATTTAAAATTATATAATGAATACATAAATAAATTTCGTACTGATTTTATACAAATTATATCTGTAAATACCAGAAGTGTTTCTTCCTTGTCAAAGTTTAATAAATTTAAATATGAAATAAGCAAATTTTCAAAGTTACCTGATATTTTAGCAATTCAGGAGTCGTGGTTTAGTGAGGATTGCATTCAGTTATACAATATTCCAGGCTATGAAGCAGTTCATTGCTGCAGAAGCGATGGATATGGGGGTACGAGTATTTACGTGTCAAGTAATTTAAAATATGAGGTTTTAATCAAGGAAAGCACTCAATTCATTGATTATATAAGTATTTCACTGCCAGAAATAAAACTAAATGGAAAACCTTTAACATTCATTAGCTTATATAGATCGCAAAAATGCAATGTTCAACTGTTTTTTAATAAAATGGAAGAAATATTGGAAACGTTTGCATCAGAAGCTTGTCTATTTGTGGGTGATTTTAACATTGATATGGCAATAACAAATTCGCTATCGACTTCTTTGAGGAATCTTTTTGTTGAATACGACATGTGTGCGCATCACGAATTTATAACCAGGCCAATTAGTGCCACATCTATAGATGGGGTATATGGAAGTAATGGAGAAAATGTTGTGGTACACTGTATCGAAAATAAATTCACTGACCACAATTACTTATGCTCTGTGTTGGAAACTAGAGTTTCGTCAAGTTCGCATGTTGATAAAAGTTTCTACAGGCTAAACTACGATAAATTTGGCAAATATATTGATAGAAATCTTGAATTCAATATTAACATTGATGATCCGTCCGAGCAATGTGAACTTTTAGTAAATTGTCTGAAAAATGCGATTAATTATAGTACTGAGTTGAAAAATGTTCATACAGATATTCATCATGAATTACGGCCGTGGATGAGTAGAGGATTACTTAATTTAATTACGTTCAAAAACGAATTGCTTAAAAAGAGGAAAAAAAGGAAATCGGATATATCCTTAGTTAGTCAGATTAAGCGAATATCCAAAATCATCAAATACGCTAAAAACACTTTGATTGAGACGTACTATAAGGGAAATATTTCATCATGTGGTGGTGACCCAAAGAAAGTTTGGAGGTTTTTAAATAAAGAACTAGGAAGAACTAGTAAGAATTCCAGCCATTTAAGTGACGAACAAGGACGAATTATTTTGTCTGATAAAGAGAAAGCTACTGCTCATAATAACTTTTTTTATGAAACAGTTAAAAACATACGCAACAATATTGTCGAAAACGTCGATGACCATTTTAATAACTTTCGAACGATGTCTTACAATACTACGGCCTTAGATTTCCGAAAAGTTGATACTGCAACAATGGAATCTGTATTGAAATTGATGCCTAAAAATAAAGGTTCGGGACATGATGATATAACAACAAAAATGTTGTCTATGCGTCAATCTTTAATATCGATGATATTGACCAGAATTTTTAATAGTATGATTGATTCTAGTAGTTATCCTGATATCTTAAAGATTCACGAAATAGTACCAATACCGAAGACTTGCGGTGCGCGTAGCGTCAGTTTGTATAGACCAATTTCTCTTTTATCAAACATAGACAAAGTATTTGAGAAGATTATGATTGACCAATTATCAAGTTATCTTGAAAGGCATAATATAATATCTTGCAGACAGTATGGATTTCGAAAGGGTTATGGCACAGAGGCAGCTGTAGTTAGCGTTGTTAATGAAATATGTAATGGTCTTGATAAAGGCTATACTGGCGTAGCAGGTGTTTTCTTCGATTTGAGCAAAGCGTTTGACCTTGTTGACCATGAAATTTTATTGAAAAAACTTTATTTTATTGGTATTCAAGACTCCACAGTGAAGCTCATTGCTAGTTATTTACATAATAGAAGACAATATGTAAAAGTTGGGAAAAGTAGAAGTAGTACCAAACCTGTGAAGTGTGGCGTACCCCAGGGGAGTATTATTGGTCCCTTGCTCTTCATAATTTACATAAATGACTTGACAAATATCACTTTCTTTGGGAAAATTTTTATGTTCGCTGATGACATATGCCTTCTATATAATTATAAACATACAACAGTCCTCAAAACAGAGATTGAGTATGATGCGTCAATATTATTTGAATATGCCCGACTTAATAAGTTGTGCATAAATGCGGATAAGACAAAATTTATAAGATTTAGACCTTATTTATTAAAAAGGCAGCCAGAAATTGCGGTTTATATTGATGGAAAGCTCGTTACGGAGTCGCAGTCAGTTAAATATCTTGGTATTCACTTCACGTTTAACCTTTCCTGGGACATGCATATAGAAATGCTAAAGAAGAAGATTTCTGCTGCTACTGGGGTTTTGAGGAAATTTAGATCGAAACTGTCCACCGAAACCAAACTTTAGATATATTATTCCCTAATTCATTGTCATTTAGTATATATTCCTGTAGTATATGCATTTAAGGACTGTTCCGCACTGAAATCTTTACAGTCGGCTCAAAATAAAGCTTTAAAAATTGTGTATAATTTACCTATAGATTATTCTACTCTACGGCTGTTTACTAACTACGCCAAAGGCGTGCTTCCTGTAAAAGGAATATATAAACATAACATATTACTCTTCATGTTTAAATCCACAAAACAAATTGGAATTTCTTTCATTCATTTTCATCAACACCTTGAACAATCTCAGATGAACACTCGACATCGTTCAAATCTTGTACCGTCAAGATGCAGACTTGAACTGACAAAGCAGAGAATTGAGTATGCTGGACCTCATGAATTTAACGCATTGTCTCATGATCTCAAACAAATTGCTAAAATATCAGTCTTTAAATCTAAAGTTAAATCTTATCTACTTAACGTAGTAGAAACACTTCTATAATTATTACGTGTATTTTACTAATGATTGTAAACTGTATTTCTAAGTTAAGTTTCATATGTGTAATGTGTTTTAGACTACAATTCATTAAAATTTTATTTTAATAACATGAACATTTTTGCCAACTAGTCTCCATTTAAGCCTATAAGGCGCGGAGACGCTAATGAACTATGTGAACTATTATTTTTTATGAAATAAAATTCAATTAAAAAAAAAAAAAAAAAAAAATGCCACTCAAATTCCTTAACTCCATTCGACTGTTATCGTGTACACCAGCCAGACAGAGAGGCGGACGGACGGACATGGTTCAAACATCTTAAAATGTTGTGAAACGGATTTGGTCCAAACATACTTAGGGTCTTAAGTCACTCCTTCAATACGTTACACTTTTTTTGAGGGTAGAATAAACAAAAAATAGAATAATTCCAGCCTCTCCAGATAATATGCGTAGACACTAGACGAATCGTCTTATCAAATACAAGCGAACGATAGACATTCACTCACTTTCCCTTCAAATATGGTCCCACTATCTTCTGACATTTCATTCGCATAGATTTTCGATCGCCCTGTCGTTCTGACTATTTGCACCTATTTTTGTATTATTTTGTGCCAATTTATTGTTTATTTTTAAAACTGGTTTCTCCGTTTTTTTGGTAATTTTTGGTGGCGGTGGCTAACACCTGCTTATTAGTTTTTACATCTCTAGGGAAGAGTCAAGTCAGTCTTCTGTACATACTGTATCATATCTTGGCAGATACATAAATACCAAATCGGAATTCAAGTCTCCGGTCGTCTACACTGAAAAAATTAAAAAGTCGCAGAAGAAGCTTTTCATAAAATATATGGAACATGTTTCATAAAGCACAAATCCAAGTGTCATATAATTTCTGAAACATTTCTTAGAAACTGGAAAATGTATATTTTTATATTTATGAAATTGTTCATAATATTGTTTTTGTGAAAAAGTTTCCAGTTGAAACAAAAAGCAAAAAAATAAAGGTCTGATTTGTAGTTGCGTGAAATTGGTGGACGACCCACCCCATCTTTATGAGAACTTTTGCATTGAAAATAGCTTTGATCTAAATCAGGGTGAGGACTTATGCCAGAATTAACTGAGAATTGACATTACGAAAGTACCAACTGAATAAAGTCGAAACACTGCAGATAAATTTATTTACTATGAACCGCTTCTTAAATGCAACAAAATGATTCATTAATTGTATGAATACATTTTATTACTCAAATATTTCTTTTGTTGTAAAATTTTAGTTAGTGCTATGGAATTTTTCTTTTATCTTCACTAATCTAAAAATTTTAGTTTATGAATTCTAAAAGCAATAATAAACTTTCCTAAACATTTCCATTGAATACGAATTTCCATACATATTAATACAATATTCGGTAAATTTATGAAAAACTATTTATGAAATTGTTTCATAAATATTATAGGTAATAAACATAGGTAATAGAGAACAAAACGTCAGAATTCTCCCGTTTTTTCCTCATTTTCTCCCGTTTCTATAATTCATCTTCCATTCTCGAATCAAAAAAAGAGTTATGCATAAAATTTCGCTATCTTATGAGTTTTCGGAAAAGGAAATCTGTGCATGTTTCTTGCTTCTGTGCAATTGTTCTGATATACATTTCAAAAGTACACTTAAATAAGTGAACTGACATGTAAAGCATGCTAAATAAAGTCTATTATGAACCCGTCCAACACCGGGTACATCAAATGTAATATTTTCTTAAAATAAGGCCAGATTAACCAAAACTAAAGAAATTATTACCAATAATTGCTTTAGAGTTTGCAAAATTCATATTAAAAACCAGTGAGAAGTTGACTCTATATATGATACCATCCGCTCTCAAAACCATTACAAGGTTTAAATGTTACAAGCTCTAAATGTTAGTGAAAATATTAATTATGTTGGTTCAAACAGCAAGAACTCAAATCAGTATTTGTATGGGGGCGATATCAAGACTCATCGGCACATGATGAGTCAAAACAGACATGAGGTGAAAGAGATGTTACAGAAGTTTAACAAACAAATTCATCTCCAAGAATTGTCACCACTCAGAATCCCCACTGATGATTCGTCTCCTCACTGGATGATGAAATATGTATATGGCCATCGTGTGTATAGCTGAATGTGGTGCTCCTCCATTATATTAACAAATATAAATTTCCATCGTAAGAAGAAATAACTTGATCCCAGTAAAATTCGAATGTATTGCATTCAATATAATTTGGTTGAGTGTTCAGTCACATTGGGCGATTTGACTTTTTTAATATTTGAGCAATGAAGATTTGCCCAAATTTCTACAAATTTCAAATCGAATATATAAAAAAGACTCAACTAACATTTTTTGCAAATCGGCATTTTTGGTTAATAATGACCGAAGTTGATGTGTTTTGTTAAAATAACCAAAAATCTCGATTTGCAAAAAATGTTAGTTGAGTCTTTGTTATATTTTGGTAACGATATATAATAAAAATGAAATGATGTTCGTTGGTAATCGCATCACTTGAGAACGGCTGAACCGATTTGGCTGGCGTTTGTTACCATCTGTTCGTAATAGCCCGAACTAGGTTTTAAGATGAAAAAACTTTTGGATAGTTGACCGCAAAATGTGAAATTTTTAAAATATAGAATTTTTGAATGAACTTAGGGCTATAATATCAATTCAAGGAATGGATATGCGAAGTTGTGTTGTTTTATGTTCGTTATGATCGTAATATCTTATGGAGTTTTTGCCAGAACTGACGATATTACCCTTTTGATCAAGAGTTATAAACAGATTATTATTGTATTGACACAAGGCAGTGCAGAACTTAACGAAAATCGTATTGATTTGGACGCTAACGGTGGAACCGCAAGTTTTTTCTTATCGCAGCTTAGTTATCCAGTCATAAAGAAAAACAGTCCTAATGACTAGACATCCGATTTTATGCAAAAGTATATTTTGATTTGAATGTCGACTTCACACAAATGATTCTCATGATTAAAATAAAAAATATAGAACCAATATTACGTTTGAATATTTTACATAAAAATCTGTCTATTAATGATATAATCAAAACCGATCGGGTGCTGCAATAATTCTTTTGGGCTCAAATTCGTCCATTTTGTGAAACACATTACGACATTTAAATTAATCTGCACAATTACATTAACGTGATATGAATTAAATATCCGTGATCGTATCATTAAATTGAATATCTATGATAACAAAAGTTAATCGATACAACAATCAAAAATTCACACGACGATCATAAACAATCTAATTGATATATGGGTCGGGTCAGCTAGTATATACATAAAATAAAGTAATCATTCGCTGATGCTGTAATATTATTCACTTAAATGTTGGGTAAATTCTGGGCGATTGTTCTTTATCAATTTTTGTTATTTTTCTCACTTTTTTTGGACGAAGGGAGAATATATGAATGAGCCCATCCCACTGTCTGATGACAATAGTCGATAAATTATTATAATTATTATATTTATTATAATTATTAATTCAAACATTGATTACATGAATGGTGTAAAATAAATTTAATGGAACTAAATATTTTGAAATGTAAAGATTTAAACATTTTCTAGAGTTAAACATTCTAGAACCAATTATTTCTTTCGTCATCACGAACTCGAGACTGTAGATCGGAATCGTATTAGATCAACGTCTGAACTTTCAACTTCACATTGCAATGATAGTAAACAAAGCTTATAGTGTTCTTGGTTTTATAAAGCGCTGGAGTAAGGAGTTTCTGATCCTTTAGTCACCAAACAATTATATACCTCATTGGTTCGCTGCATACTTGGTACTGTTATATGAGACCCATCTTATACTATTCATAGCAGCATTATTGAATCTGTTCAAAAGCAATTCCTCTTATTTTGTCTACGTGGACGTGGGTGGAACCCCCCCACACTGCCATAATATGAATTAAGGCTTAATCTCATTATGTACTGAATATTACTTTCCTGATGAATGTTATCCATGGCAACATCGATTCGAATTTATCATGAATATAATGTTTATAAATATACTTCAAAGACCTACTAGGAATTTTCAGTATTATTACGCACAAATTACGGTAATAATGATCCTCTTCGCCGCTTGTGTGTTCAGTTTAATAAATACTACCACATCATTGAATTATCGGAAAATAAAAACTCTATTAAAAGAAATATTATATTGTATTTATATACCTAATTATTAAGTAGTTTCTAAGTGTATATATGTACATTAGTTTTTTAGTCTGTAAGGATATTTGTATCTACAGACTTAATAAATAATAATTATAAATTAAAGAATTGTTCATGACCTCGAACAATTTCGATTTCGCTTATGATGCGATAGCAAGCACAGGTTTCAGCAAAATATCTGCGGTTTTCACAAAAAACTACTCGAAAAATGAAAATGTTCGGGAGAAACATTTCTCTTTCGAGTACATTGCATGCTACAGTTAGACTCTATATGTAAGAAAAATAAATCGCTTTCAAATAATTTTAAACTCACATAGAAAACAGTTTTGCATTGAAATCTTCAAAATTGCATTCAAATTCATGTTTCGAGTAACATGATTATTTGTGAAGACCACAGAAATTGCAAATTCCGAATTAGACTTCGGAGAACTAATGAAGGATTGGGATAAAAAGTGGTTTAGTGATTAACTAGTGCTTGCTCTGAATACAAGCCTATCCTGTTTTCGCTCGAAATACAATACTAAGCCGTATTAGAACTCAATTATTATCTTACCCGCTTTTAGTTGGCGAACAACAACGAAGAAAAACACGCTATATTTAATGTTTTATATCAATTTGTTGTTTTATTTAAATTATTTCAAATAAGAATAGTTTTCCTTAGATTTACTTAAATTTATAATTATAATACTTACAATCAAAAGTTCAACTTGTGGCAGAGTTTTCTCCTCAAAATACCGGACAATCCGAAAAGGTTTACATGCATAATTAGATTCCAGAGTCAGCGTAAACTAAAGTCGGTTGTGTGACTAAATGTTCTGAATACTCCAGATGGCAGACAAACTTAGGTACCCTCGTCTGATTCTTGTTACATTTAGTTTGGTAGTTGCTTGCCAATCCGAAATTAAATAATATACAAAATATCTGCATGTATTATGTGGTGTTGTATTGGTATCTGGTATGTAATTACATGCGCTGTTACATGCTTATCCTACTTGGAAACACTTATCAATTAGGAATGGTAAAAAGTAAGATCGTAAGCTGAATTCAAAGCGGTTATGTCTGGTTTGCCCTATATAATATATATTAAATTACGAAATGAGTTGGTAGTTGACACTCTACACCGCGGTAGAAATGTGTTGATAGTACAGCTGGTGGTGGTTCATAGCATGTTTGTTGGCACAGAATTCCATAGGTTTGAAATAGCGATTTTGGAAACAGACTTAAACTATCAACATAATTGGTTTGGCTTCAAAGGTGTTACCCTTTTGTTCGAAATCCAGTAATTACCACTTCCACAAAAAGTCTTTTCCCGAAAGACATTTTACTGGTCCGCCAATAAGCAACCCTTAACTTAAATTAAAGCTCAATTGCTCCACTGTTATTAAGTTTAGAACTCAAGGCGATGGTTATATTTTTGGAGGACTACTGACAGAAGGGCTTGCAAATATAAACTTTTAACTCAGTATTTTGTCTCAAGTTTGTCTTCCAAACAAACTCACTCGTAAAAAACACACAAAATGTTACATTGAAGCTTTAATCGATCGCTTATGCCGTTCCATGAATGAGTCAAGAATTAAATTCGCTATTTTATTTAACACTTTCCAAATGTAGTCGAGCTGTACACTCTTGAAGTCAAGAAGCTTCTCGCTAATAAACTAATAAAATCTTTTGAAGGAAGTTTGAAGAGCCCATCGAAGGGCCGCGGAATTCGTAACCGTCGGTGTAGAGTTTTGTATTGTGTCGTTACAAGGAAGATGTTTTTATATAAAAAAGCACACGTTTGTGTATATATGCATGGATGTATGTATGTATATCTATTTATGCTGAATATGTACAATAGTTGATATTTATTTAGTTACTAAGAAAAATAAGCTTTATAGATAATCATATTTAGTTTTGCAAGGGCGACTTTGCTCTTTTACAAATGATTAAAAAATTTACAAATGTTATTAAATACTAAGCTTAGGTATCGTATCGTAGTTTGGATGCATTGCTTTTCCATTACAAATTGATTGAGTGACTTAAGGTTGGCGGCCTCGGAAGTGCGGGTCTCTGGCCCAAATTTGCGACAACTTCTTCCGCCTCTGGCAACCTTAACTCTTTGTACATGCAAAGTATAACTACATAACTCTTTATATTCTATATATGTATATATAGGTGTTTAGTTATATACATATGTATGTATGTGTGTATGTACGCCCACTATGCGACATCAGTCTTTGGCGTCTTCATCAGAAGAAAAGCCTGGTGTGAGTGTTGGTTGCTACAAGTACATACATTCATACATAGGTACATATCGGTATATATATATGCATTAACTTAAAAATGCTTCCGAAACAATAAAACAATTAATTGCCTGTCGTCCGTCGTCCGAACAGTCCCATGCAATTGATTGTTATTGTGTATGTAAGTCTGTTTACTTTAAGGAATATCGTCGTGCTCATAAAATGATTTGGTTGTTTCGTTTCTGATACATGTCCGCGGGAGCGCAAGTCTTATTTTGGAGCTGACTTTCGTCCCAACGAACAGATCCGTACACAGTGATGTCTACAAACATAAGTACTCGTACCTTTAACTAGTCTATACACTCCGTACAACCTGAATAGGGTCCCTGCGATGCTATGCATGTTCTCGAAGTTTTCCTCTCGCGTTTTGAGGGGGAAGCTGCGCTAAAATTTCCACTAATGTCACACAAGAAATATATGTGCGGTTTTCGCGAATGAACGCTTATTCAAAAATCTCAATTTTGTGGATTTTGGATTCAGTTATACCAAGTCTATCTGCGTGTATTTTGTAATAATTGTGATTAAGCTCTTTTGGAAACGTGTGGTTGTGTAAGATAAGCGGTTATTCGTTAGATCGACAAATCGATTTCGACTGAAATGAAAGAAATACTACGCATGTATGTGGCGTAGATGAGGAATTTTAACAGTCAACAGGAGAAGATAAACGTTTTCAAGTATTGCTTCTAACTCACTTGCATGATTGAGATTGAAGTGGCAGTATTGAGAGGACCTAGTACAATTTACGACCAAAGGTTCTTCATACGAAGATTCTTCATACGACAGTGTCTATTATTGTATTGCCACCAGAGACCCAAATGAAGGGAAGATCTATTGTGGCGTATAGGGTAATTAACTGTCATTGATTGCTAGTCATCAAGTACCCATAGGCATTTGGTCAAATGATAGAAATGGGTCTCCTTAATAAGGTCTTACGAATTTCTCCGAATGTCGATAAGCATCCGCTTTAATGTCGTGCTGTAAAGTCTAGCATGTCTTGTATTGCCATCCCTATGACTGTTTCTGCATGAGGTCCTATTCCGGCTGCGAGGAGTGTATATGGACATATATAATTTAGAATTTTGTTTAATATTACGTTTACTTAATTTAACTCTAGGTATGTAATGCCAAAACTTTGTATAAAATTGTTTAGTTGTTGATTTGAAGCCAATGTTAGTTAAATCAATTAATTTGGTAAAAAATTGCCTAAAAATGTATATGTTATAATTTTGATTATGTTTGCTTACTAAGGTCTTCTGAAATGTGGACGATCTGTACCTGTACAAAGAGCATTAATGGAACATAGAGCAGGTTGATAAATGGGGTCTTGCCTATGAACTATGATTTGCGGCAGTTTTGTGCGTTGATCTATTGATCTAGGGGGATAGAGTATCAGTCGGGTTGATTACTCTTCTTGGGTTGGTTGGTACAGACGTACATACGGGTTAATTGTACTGATTGGATGTATGATGATAATGAGCTGGTCGCAATGAAGGTTCTCTTGAAATCGTTCCAATGTTACTGGCATTGGGAAAGTCCCTTGTTTTGTACCGCAGTTTCTCATCTATTTGAAAATTGTAGTCTGTGTGTATTGTTATTGTTATAGAAGACTTGTGTTGTATCATTTAAGCAATATTTGTTGTTTGAGTTTTTGTCTAAAACTTAATTAAACATTTACAGGATTTTTCACACCGACACACTCTCGTGACACACATACTCATTCACTCATATCTCGCATGCACACTACTCACACACGCATGCACCTATTCACACAATTTGAGTCGTTCTATAAAAAGTGAAATTATTTCTTATTTTGGTTAATGCGATTGTATTTAAACACAGGAAACAAAGGAGTCGTAGTTGTATCCTTAATGAAATTCCTTGGGCAAATTGTATTTGTATTCCTTCTCTCTTGCTCTCTCTCCTCACTCCTGCTATAGTTTAGATATTTTATAGGTTTGTAGTTGAGCTTGAGCGCACCTCCTCATCTTCTCCGTCACGTGATTTACTTACACTCGAGGCGTATGCATTGAGCATGTGGCGGTTGATTGGCAGACACTGTCAGGATTTTGTATTGATAACCCAGTGGACTTGGCTGAGAACAACAGTGCTGCTGGCAGTGTGCGGCTGTGAACGTGCAAGTCTTCCGCAATTAGCATCGCCTTGTCGCTTGACAGTCTCGGATTCCGCAAAGGACATGCGAAGAATAGGAGCAGAAGCATAAGCAGGACAATTCCGGCAGTCATTCCGAAGAGTAGAGGTTTATGAACATTTGCTAAAACTGTTAGGAGTTCTTCATCAGCATGTTTCATCGATTCAATGGAAGTTGCATCATTATTTTTCCTAATGATGTGCCAATCGAAAACAAAACTGCTCTGTTGTCCTTTGTTTTCGGATGATTGCAGCGGATAATCGTACGGAACCACATTTGTATCGATCTCAGCTTCGCCATTGGTTGGCGTTGCAGCGACAGTTGTTGCCGATGTCGCCAATGATGGCGAGATCGGTATATTGGTTATGATTGACGTTACCGGCTTATTCGCGTCAGTGGCCGTCAGTTCCTTATCAACCGCTCTAACAGCATCCGATGTGTCAATTGTTAATGGCAGCGAACGTGACATTAGCCCAGACAACTGTGGGAGAGAAGAGTACATTTCATGTAAAAAATAAAGTTGAAACAAAAAAATAAAATGTTGTTTGATATATTCGCTGATCCCGGTCTCTTGAATTTTATAAAAAATAATATGTTCGTAATGGAATGCTTTATAGTATATTCACGATCTATATATTATTTACCTATGTATAATGTAAATTGCGTAGAAATCTCTTAGAAAAATAAGGCGACGTGCTAAATTTAAAGACAATCTGTTCATATATTTTATTTCTAGAGCGGAAATAATCAATTCGGTGTATGCATTTGTATGGGGGCTATATATAAATCTGAACCGATTTTCTTCAAATTAAATAGAGTTCGTCCTTAGCCCAGAAAACTTCGTTGTGCAAAATTTCATTTAGTTCCAAAAACAACAATTGCGACCTGTATTTTGATTACAAAAATATATGGACAGACGGACGGACGGACATTGCTAAATCGACTCAAAAAGTGATTCTAAGTAGATCGGTATAATAAACGATGGGTCTATCTCGTTTCCTTTTGGGTGTTACAAACAAATGCACAAAGTCATTATACCCTGTGGGGTATAATATCGAAAAAAATAAAAAAACAAATATATTTTTATGATGTGACAATTTTTGGGAAAGCACGAAGCAATTAAAAACGTAATTTTTTTAAATTACGTTATGACAAAAATGCCTTATTTTCGATCCACCCTAGTGTTTACAATTTCATATTTTTTGAAAATTGGGAAATACAGCTTTATTCGCCATATAGAAAAGTACATAGTTGGAAAATTTTTATAAAAATCGGAGTGATGGCAAAATTTGTGTGATCGCTTTACATTTGTTCTATTACACATTTGTTCGGCGTATTCTGGAGAAAAATTGAACTTATTCTCAATATTAATTCAACTAATTCGTGTTACTGTATTCAATATATATCATATTCACATATAATTCACATGTATACGGACTACACACCTATGTAACGTTGACAAAAATCGAACTTCAAACTTGAGAAAAGACAATATGGTCCGAAAAAACTTCCCAATATCAAAGATGGAGAATACATGTTTCATATCAATGATACATATTTAGAGTGGGAGAAGTAAATAATTTTGATGTGTTTCTTTGATAAACTGGTTCTTTTATTTATTTACCTTATTTTTACACGTAACTTGTACGCGGTACTTCGTGTCGGCCCATAGTGATAGTTGTACGCTGAATGACTCGGTGAGCAGGTTACCCATCAGACCACCACCAGACACTTCCCAAGTAACCAAACACTGATAGGGCACGCTCAGTTGTTCCCACGCAACGTCCACCAGAACCAATGAATCCTGTTGCACCATGGACACCGTATGAAGTGACCATGTTTCTCGTATAGATTTACTGATTTTAGCTGGCGGTGCTTTACTGCATTCGTCCCAACACTGTAAACAAACAAAAAAAACAATTATTTGAGGACTAAAAAACTCGTTAAATGAAGCTTTTCAAAAACAAATGAATCCTTTTTCAGATTTAATTAAACGATTTCAAAATTAAACTCAACTGTTTTGAAATGATATAAATCCTTTTTCAAATTGAACGAAATTAAGAAAATAATAAATAATTTGTAAGTTGATATGAAATAAAAATAATAAATAAGTTGATAATGAATAAAAAATGGCTATAAAAAGTCCACAAAGAAAAAAACTACAACAGCTAATCATAAAAATAATAATAATAAATTTCGAACATATTAAAGTGAATTATGAGAAATGTGCAGAAATTGTTGTCGATGCCCGCAGAAAAAATTACACCAGGCATGAAAATACGTATGTTTATGTCATACGCAAAACAATAACACCCGAGATCAAGAACGGATTGATCAGTATGTCGAAAGATACCTTGGAATAGCTTCGAAAAATATAAAAAAATTAAACAGGATTCACAGAACACAGAATATTCAATATATTGTTCAAAGTAGTGGAAATTTTGCGTTATTCCATTGGCTTCAATTTTTTTATTGGAGGTAAGCCAAATGGAAACTTTTTCGATCCGGTATCAGTACAAAGAAATAATAAACGGCCTTGCATACAGTCTAGGTACACCATGTAAAATGGCTCTTTACCTTTCGCGTTTACGCAGTACGAGCTATTTATATACCGTGTTTCATCTTTGGTTGGTACCATTTTACTCCTTTCGGCCCATTTCCCCCCCAAAGAACTTAGTTTCAGAAATATTTTATTTTACGAGCCTATACAGTCAGAGGAATGTACCTACCAATTTCATGATTTTAACTTCAGCCATCTGGTCGTACATTTCTTTCTACCTTTCTTAAATATCCACTTTCATAATATCCACTTATTTTACAAGTCTACACAATTAAAGGAATGTGTAATCCGAATTTCATGTTTCTACCTGTTGTCGTTTGATTGGTATCATTTTTATCCCCATCTTCACAATTTCACCCACTAAAAGTATGTATTTAGCAAAAATAACTGTTTGGTTCGCAGTTTGAATAGACGCGAAATTTAAAAATAATATGGGGAATTTTCGGTCCTTGTTAGAGAACAAATTTTCCCTCTGGACCAATTTCAACCCTAACCGATCTGCTAACATTACATACATATGTGGAAAATTTGAACGCCCTAGCTCATTTCGTTAGGAATCTAGCATGCTTTCAACAGACAGACGGACGTGGCTAGATCATATTAGAATTTTATCACGCTACCCAGAATATATACAATTTATGGGATCTCCTACGAATATTTCAAAGTGTTGTAAACTACGATTCACTATTACTTTTTGCAAGCCATACTACACTAAATTTCAGCCTTGACTCCAATATGCATTCTAATCGCGAGTAATTTATTTATTTTCTTTGAATTGTAACACAAAATAAATTTATATTCTATTGGGATGAACCGGACGCTCTAGTTAATAATAATAAATTATAGAATTATAATATCATTGTGTGTGTCTACATTCGTGAATTTCAAAATAATCCAAGTACAAGTAAAACCACAAGAACACCCTATACATCAGCATTTTTTATTTCCACGAAAGGATTGGCACTACCTCTGGTTTGGCTATTTCAACACGTCGTCGCTTATATTCTCTCCTAATTACCTGTACAATTGTATCCAATTCGCTCGCCACCTCCTGGTTTGGTAACTAGACATTTTCGTTCACGAGCTCCTGTAAAACTCCAGAATATTTAACGTATAATTTTAAAATTCTGTGTGGGTGGATGGGTTCTTAAGCTCATTTCGCTCACTTATTGTGTGGTATGCAGGTGCTAATTTGAGTCTCGTGCTAAATAGTGATTTGGTTTGCTTTGAACGAAAGTAATGGTAAATGTTTATTGAAAAACTACCACTTAACAGGATGCCTGGTCATAATTGGTCCTTTGCCACTTGTTTGTAATTATGTGGTTGCAAGGTTCAAACTAAACGAGAATACTAAGGATCTACTACACGAAGTTTTTGGAGAATAAGGCACTGATGGACTGGCTGGACTGATTAAAAATGTTAATATGACGGAATCCAAAAGTTTTCTTTAACCGAAAAATATAGATACCATTTTTGTCTATATTCTCAAATTTTCAGTTTTAGTTCAACTAGAAAATACTCCGCCAGCAACAGCGACACACACATTTTTTCGCACAATACACACTCATCCCGAACGACATCAATACTTCAGATGACAGTGAGTTCGAATTCCATACATTGTATTGAGCATTCACAGTATCAAACCCTCCCGTGATATCCGTTCATTGGCCCATTTTTAACGACTTAAAAATATTTTTTCATTGTGGATAATGATAATTTGTTTTAATTTTATTTAAATATCTCTAATTACTTCCGAATTATTTCCACCCGAATTTGAAATTGTACATTTACTGTTAAAAATACAATCTACGTGGAATATTTTGTGATAGAGGTTAATTACATTGAAAAGAAAGGCGGATTTGTGGTGAATCCAACCGTATCTAATACGCCGTACGACAATTTTTAAAAAAGTCGTTACACTTGCACCGGATGATATAGGAATGAAACATAGGTAAAATTGAGTTAAATGGCGTTTTTAGTTTTTCATTTCTTCCTCCTGCTGCCCCTACACTTGACTACAAAGTTAAAAGGATACTATTTTTCACAAAATTATTTTAAATACTATAATAATGCTATAAGTGTCAAATTAAAGATTATGTTGGTATCGAAGAATGTTAATAAGTATTTAAAATCACTTAATTTCATTCATATTACCTATATAAGTCGAGGCTTGTTGAAGTGTATAAAAGTGGTTCTCGCTTTCACAAATTCTCCGGTGTCCAATTATCGAAAACAATTGAGTGTGATTGTTTCAAGTCATGGGAAAGGGAAAAAAGCTTTATATCATACTATAGAAGACAAAGAAAATGCAAAATCAACGCATGCAATCAATCAATCTCTCCAGAAGCCGTCAAATATACAATGGCAATAAATGGCAATCCATTGCGTTTTCCCTCCGAGGTTTGTCATCGATAAACGCAGCAGACAGGCAGTCACCACGGCTTCAGTAAATGTTTTTATAAATGCTTACAATGACATTTCTAAATTGATTTAGTGGCCAAAAAAGGCAAGCTGAACAATTCAACGAATAAAGACTCTTCTAATAAAATAATGTGGTTGATACGTCTATTAAGGATTTCTGGGAATTCAGAATTTGTAAATTGCGTTCCTCACATGTCGGCAGTGGCAGACAACAGCATGTCCGGTCGACTGTTCTATACTTGTCCTTATGAAATTATTATATTTCGTCGTCAAAGGAATTGTTTGGTCTACATTTAAATTTATCCATCGATAGAAAAATTCAAATATACTCATATATCCAATAAATTACCGACAAATATTTTCTTAAATAATTTCTACAACATTTTTCTTTTTAAATTGAACGGTAACAATACGATTTCATTATGTTTCGTAGTATTTCGAAATGTCGTTTTTGTCCGAAGGTGATGTGGAAAGCTTCGATTTCGTAGAATATATGACAAGAAAGTATGATTTCATGAAAACGCAGATCATAATGTTAACTGATATTAAAACAAGTAAGGAAAGGCTAAAGTCGGGCGGGGCCGACTCTATGATTCATTCTACTTTCTATCCGAATACAATTCAATTCGATGAAAAAGTGAAAACGGGAAGGATTTTTGTATCCTGTAAATGTATGTGTTTGACAAAAAATGTTAAATCGGAAAGTACATTTGTATGAGGATATTTTGAAACCTGGAACAAAATAGGTGAAATATAAAATGTATAGTTTGGCCAAAATTAGTTAAACTTTTGGGAGCAACATTTGTATTTGGGTTATATTTAAATCTGAACCGATCTTACCCACTTTCACCACAGATTTGTTTAGTTAGATTATAAGATGTTGTGCCAAATTTAAAGAAAATCGAGCACAATATGTGGCTTTTAAAGCGGCAAAAGTCAAATTGGGTGCGACATTTGTATGGGGGTTATATCTAAATCTGAACTGATCTTACCCAATTTCTGCAGGTGTTTCTAGTTGGATTATAAGATATTGTGCCAAATTGAAAGAAAATCGGATACAATATGTGGGTTCTGGTGCGGAAAATGTCAAATCGGGGGCGTCGTTTGTTTGGGGGCTATATATAAATCTGAACCGATCTTACCCACTTTCTGAATAGGTGTTTCTAGTTGGATTATAAGATGTTGTCCCAAATTAAAAGAAAATCGGGTACAATATGTGGTTTCTAGAGCGCAAAATTCAAATCGGGAGCGACATTTGTATGGGGCCTATATCTAAATCTGAACCGATTTGACCTATTTTCACCAAAGATGTTCTTAGTTTAAATATAAGATATTTTGCCAAATCTGAAGACAATCTGATACAATATGTGGTTTCTGGAGCGGAAAAAGTCAAATCGGGAGCGAAATTTGTATGGAAGCTATATATAAATCTGAACCGATCTGACCTATATTCACCATGGGTGTTTCTAGTGGAAATATAAGATGTTTTACCAAATCTGAAGACAATCTGATACAATATGTGGTTTCTAGAGCGGAAAAAGTCAAATCGGGAGGGAAATTTGTATGGGGGCTATATCTAAATCTGAACCAATTGCGACCTGTATCGTGATTACAAGAATAGATGGACAGGCGGACAGACGGACATTGCTAAATCGACTCAAAAAGTGATTGTAAGTCGATCGGTATAATTAACGTTTCCTTTTGGGTGTTACAAACAAATGCACAAAGACATAATACTCTCGTGGAGTGTATAAAAATAGAACGATGCATAATTTTGCACCTCGGAATTCTATATAGTTTGGATCGTATCCGACCATTATTGTCCTTTTTTAATTCTTACTACTCTATTTGGAATGACATTGATTTAATTTTACAAGGAAACAGTTTGGAACAGACATTTTCAAACATCCACATTTGATGTATCAGATATATTCGTTATATTCTCTGTTCATCCTTTTGGCAAAAACATCCGTAAGTAATCATAGCCATTTGCAAAACCATTTGTTTTTTAATTATGTAATTTTTCCGTTGGGTTACACAAGAGACCAGACCTCCAATAACAATTTCTATGTCTACTGATTTTTGTTTTTCAAATTTGATTTTTTTGTCAATTTCACTTTAACCCGGACGCCTGGTTTACAATATTCAGTTCCATATATCGTTGTACATACCTCGCCGAATTAAACACGCTGTCCAAGTAACATTGATGTACGAAAATCTTTCGTTCTTTGCTCGTCTTGCATTTAAGCATTGGTCTGCACAATCAATTGACCTTTTGACCCAATAACAACAATTGGACGCATTTGTAAGCAGGAACAAACATCGTTGTTATACACCAGATCGTTAATGGACTTTCGCAGCAGCATCCAGACTATCCAAACGATTGAACGATTTTTGGCCAAGAAGTTCTTTCTCACATTCGAATCGAATACAAAGTCTTTTAAGTTTTCATCAAATCGAACAAAGAATTACAAATGAAATGTATTCACTTTCGCACTATTTCGTTCAAAGTTTAATCGAGTGAAATTCGTTAGTAACAGAAAAGCGATAGTTCTAGTTTCCCAGGGATATATATCAGTGTCAACTGGCGCTTCAAAGCCTTACAATTAAAATTCACAGCACACAAGAACAAACCATTTCCGAAAACATTTTTTTAATTACTAAACTTTTAAAATATTTGATTTGGTCTGGGATATTGTGCGGGCTCTTGACCATTCTGAATCTATATGTTATAGAATGCAAAGTTATTTACAAATGGCTTCGCTGCGACTTTTCCTCCAAATACTCGGACTCTTTAAGTACATGATTTACCCACTTTCCGAATACCAGTAAAAAAGCGCACCAAATAAGGTTGCTTATGTTAGTATGCAAGCATGGTTCTCATTCGTTTAGGTGAATCATTCACTTAAGAGTCCTGGAAGTATTTAAAGTTAATGTCTCTCCTATTTAGCGCTCTAGAAACAAGAATATTACCTACATACATATATTCTGGCATTGAAGTTTTATGCACATACTTTTCAGCGGATCGTACAAATCCATTGGATAGTCTGAATGGTCATTTACCAAGCCACGAAAATGTGCACATGACAGAGAAAGTTCTTTGTGTCCAAATGAACCTAGCAGAATAAAAGAGCAATAACCCTTGGAATCATGCAATTGCTAAGTGCATTTTGATGTCATTGTACTTCGTAAGCAAAAATTCGTAACAAATGTGGAATTTGAGAGCGTTTATGCATGTGTAGCAGCGCGAGGCTGTTCAACAGCAAACAGTCCAACTTTGCGTTACTTGGTCGTCAGTTCATGCGGTCGTTTAGTGGCTGTGTTTTCTTTACCCCAAGGTCTGCCCACACAACCCACAACGACCATAACTTCCACAGCCGCATGGAATCGTGTGGCATATGATATGACACAGAAAAGTATTTCAGGCTAAAAATTATTAGCAATAAACAACAGGAACAACACGAGCATAATAAATAAAACTGTTGTAAAAACGGAAGTACTGAGTGCTGAGTGTACGCCAGACTACTGGAACGAACGAGTGTCAAACAGGGGATAAAAGGACGAAATTACCATAAACAACAACCAACTCTGACGCAGGCAAAAGTAACCTCTCAACATTCAACAAACAAACTGCATACATCAGCATATTTCAAAATAACGAGCACATGCGTGTTTAAAATTTGGCCAATTCCATCTAATCAGTCCTGGATAATGTGAGTTAAAGAAGTTGTGTATCTTACATTCGATCTGATTTCATCTACGAAACTCTGTCTAGTATTCACTTTGACATTCCATTTGCAACGCCACACAGTGGAATATGTTCATACAAGGTGCGGCAAAAATGAAAAGGAATAGAGCTAGGACCTTGAAATTTCGCCCACATCCGTTATATCGTCAAATTAAATCAAAAACAATTTTTTGTTTTGTTTTAAGAGTCATAAATTTCTTATTTTAAAATATCGCCCACATCCCTTATATCGTCAAATTAGATCAAAAACAATTTTTGGTTTTGTTTTAAGCGTCATAAATTTATTATTTTAATATATCGCCCACATCCCTTATATCTTAAAATTAGATCAAAAACTATTTTTTGTTTTGTTTTAAGAGTCATAACTTTCTTATTTTAATAAATCAGTAATTTTTTTTGAGAGCACAATTAAATAAAAATTGTCAGTGCCTCGCCCAACGCCCAAATATTTTCTTTTTACGATTTTCGTAATTTTTGTTAAAATTGTTTTATTTTTTAGTCGATGACAAACGACTATTATAACTTTATAAATAACTTAAGATTAATATCGCCCAATATTTACATGCGCTCGCATGTAGTAAAACCTTACATCCCTAAAGTATGCTTTAAATAATTTTCCCAAATAATTTAACAGAGATCAACGAAGAAAGTATTGCTACATTTTTGACTTAGAAGGTTTTACCATTTCAGTAATTAAATCGATGTTGGCACCTATAAGCAGAATATTATTTTTAAAATGAATAAATAAGACAATAGTTTAACAATATTTGTAAATGCTGAGGCATCGACCAGCCTCGCAAATACAGTTTTATGCTGTAGAAAATTAGCAATACTAAATAAATACAACCTTCAGGTAAACCACTATCTGAAAAGGAAAGCAGAACACGTAATTACACCTTTAAAAATGCAAAAGAACACCCCAAGAGCTCGTATTTTCTACGAACTAAACGCCATTTCAATGCGATATGTGGTTTCCGAGATACATCCCAATAAAAGAAACTCTATTATGATCAAATTTTCAACTATTTCAGCATTTATGAAATTTAAATGCATCCACAGCTAAATTTAGTCGCGAAATTGGCAAAATCTTTTAGAATATGCTTAATAGGAATGTTCTTTGCAAAATTCAATCAGTAAAGTCCAGATTTGAGTGCAAGAAATTTGGGAGTTTTTGTCGCTGATATTACACTGTGGTGCGCCGTGTCTTCTACATTCGTATGAGACTATATTATAACATGAACTGTTGGGACCCACTTTAACTCTAGAAATTTCTGGATGAAATAAAAACTAAGCCACTTTTGAAAAATTTACAGAAGAAGCTGAAAAAAATAGTTATATATTTAAAAAAAAGTTTTTCGGGCTGTTTGAATTTCGCTCATAAAGTCGCCTTTTTGGCAAAAGAAAGCTAATATTTGGGCAATGTTGGATTTTGTGTTGTTCGGCCCTCCGGCATTTCTGGTGACGATATGTAGTACAGCCGAAATCGCTTATAACGACATTCAAGGGAGCGGTCGTTATAACCAATTCTCCTTAAAAGCGATACTGTCCTATTGAATATGTCATTTGCGGGACTTGGAACCGGCATGACGTTATAAGGGATGTTATAAGTGACTTCGACTGTCATAGAACGGAAAATGCCAATTCGGATATGATCATGCCGATTCTTTTGTCGAAGTTGGCGTGGCTCTTTCTAGTATAGAGACAGCGTTTTTTATTTTAATTGGATATTCTAATTGTATCAGATTAGAATTGTTTTTTTTTTCTATTTAATTTCTTAAATAGAAAACAGAGTTTTCTAAAAGACGAATGTGGTACTTACTGGTTGCATTTTGCTTGATCCAGTCGTTGGTCTAACTGAGCACCATCCATGCTGGTGTCAAAAATTGCAATTAGCAACAATTGAAAGTGTTCGGCTATTTCCCCTTTAAATAACCACAATTTTGCAAACAGCACAACTTAAACGGGCTTAATCTTCCGTCTTTATAACATTGTCTTCGCTGCTTCCGGTTACAACTTTTTAGGGTTTCCAAATGGAAAAAAGAAGAAACAAAGAAATGAGTACATTGTTCTAACGAATTGTCCTCTCCTTTTCAGATTGCGAAAAGCAGTGAGATCTGCCAGTCCAACACCACCCTATTGATGTTGTGTTTTCCTCCCTTCATTCGTCCTTCTGTGCTCGTTGTTTCTGTCGCCCACATCCCAGTGTTCGCCAACAGAAAGCAACGAGGAAGGAAGATATGAATAAACCATCCAAAGAATCCTGCAAGGAATACGCAGAACAAACTTATCTTTCCTAACATCTGTCGCCGTACGGACACACACACAAATACACACGGTGGTGGAGTCAAAAGGAAAGCATCGTTGCCTTCCTTCCAAGTTGAAATTGAAATTGAAATAAGCAAAATGAAAAAATAACATGTGAAAAAATGGGGAAAAGTTATAATTTGGCTTAGGGAATTGTTGTAATTTAATTTTGCCTTTTTCTTGTGTCCTTTGATGGCGTTTCCGAGGGTGCGGCATGGATGTGATGTGGCTTCAATAGACTTAGTTCTGACTTTTTCGATTTTCTGTTAACTGAAGCCACGACTACATTGGAGTGCGCTGCATCCGTTCATCTCTGAGTAGGAGCGCCATGGCCGTCAGATGGGTGCATGAGAAATTCGTTTTAATTAGAAAACTCGTCTCTACTCCTCGTATGTTTGCACACTTTGTGTGGATGTTTGAGACATTTTGGATTACATTAACCAAAAAAGGACCACATCTCCAACAAAACTTTGTATGGATACATACACATCTGTGTTCCTCGTAGATCCCCGATGTCGAGAAACGTACGTCGTCATGACGTCGTATTGAATATTTATGAATTCTCCCATAATGACATTCATTGTTTTGTAAAATCTCATTTGTCTTCCTTCCACAATAGTTAGGGTTTCTCTGCCAGGACATCGTCTCAGTGCCCCGCATTTCTGAAACTGCAATGCAACACATATGTACACATGTTTACTCTTAGAACAGTGTGTACACGTTATCCTACATACATATGTATGTACATACAAGTCAATATGCATGCTGTATTATGAATTAAGCAAATATTTGCCATCATAATTAATAATTGTGTTTCTCATGCTCGTGAAAAGAATCAACAGCGTCAAAAGCCATGATACTATGGAGTTGTAGTAATCTACGTCCAATGTCAAGTGGTATTTCTATAGGAAAATGTAGTCTCAAAGTGCCTATGTACATATGTATGTATAAGGAAAAACGTAAAATAATGTTTATTTTCTAGAGTGTTGTTCTGTCCACATTTCCAAGCTCATGGAATTCAGAAGCTTATTCCCAGAGATCGCAGACTATTCCCCCATTTATGGTATTTGTATATCCTCACTATGCAGACCAGGAATGTAATTTGGGACAGAAATGGGCACGGTCCGGTACCAAATGTAAAACTAGAAACACATGGATATTGGGAATCGGATGATACGAAATATGGATGATTTGCTCACTCCCCTTCTTGTACCTCCCACGCAAAACACCTTAACCTAAGTAGAATTAAATCTTTTAAAACTTATCTACGGATGATCGGAATACTTTTAAGTTTGACATTTGGCAATATTTTCACGTGGAATATGGAAGATACTGTCGCACCCCTTATGGTGACATTTTACAATTGTTTTTATAATCACTTAAACCTAGAAAATATTTATGCTTTTCACACCTCCCATGCAATTGTCCCATTTTAGGTAAAAATAAACACTTTATAACTACTATACTGTTGTGTGAAATCCATTGTCACGTGGAATTTTAACACATTTTTAGAATTCTTTTATAACTCTGGAAGCTGGAAACATGTGCCACGAACATTCTAGTATCTCCCACATAAATAATTTGGTCCTAGATGAAATTAAATTCCATATATATTATCTCTGAGAGTCGGTCGGTCGGTATTTATGGCTGAAAAGGCTCCGTAACCTGAAGTACAAATGTAACTGTGAGGCACGCAGATAAGAATCCAAGTCAAGTCTGGTTTGCTCTTAAATTATTAACAATGTTTTGTGTTTGCAAAGGCATTTGCCACTATGCACCATTCTTTCACTCAACTTTTAAACTAGTCGAGTTGCGAAATACAAATTTCTAGTCTTCTGTACTTATGTATTTAATAGAGGTGTGTATGTATGTATAGAGGTATGTGCAGTAGCACATACATTTGCCTGAAACTCGCATCTGATTAAACCATTCTCAACCATAATTCCACTTTTTGTTTACCATTTCGTTTCATTGCTTTTAAGGATGTGAGGCCTTTCTGCTCCGGCATCCGACATTTTACAACCTGCCGTTTCTTATCATGTTTCGAAAGTTTCTCCCTGGAACAAGCATTTCGCCTGTATTCCCTGAAGACTACACAAAAGTTAATTTACCTTCAGCTAACGTGGCTGGTTTGGGGCCTCACAAACACACACACAGAACACGTTTCTTAATGCCGAGTCCTTCAACATTGTCTAACTCGGCTGTTTTCGATAAAGAAAACATTTGGTGTCGTCCGTTTGATGGGGGTGAGGTTGGGCTGTGAAGGATGGTTATTGTGTTTACATTCGTTGTATTGGTTTTCGTTGCTGTTGAGTTTTTAGATAAACGCGAAATGAAAAGCTTTTATTGTCGAGTCCTTGTAGGAACAACGTATGGAAGATTATGCTGTCCGTACTGCCTATGTGTGCACGTACATGTGTATGTGTGTTTCCACGAATACAAACAAACATTGTTTTCGTGTGTATAACATTTTGTGGCGTGGCTGCCCTTGTAGCAACGTAGTCTCATCTGCTGAATCTGAGTTGTGCTCCTTCCTTGATATGGTGTCTACATAGTCATGTAAACCCAGCAAAACATTTTATTCCGAACACAAATTACGCTTTTGCAAGAGAGTATTGTTAAGTAAAAGAAGTACAATTATTGATTGAGTTTCTGTGTAATCGGTGTTATCCTATATTGCATTCCCTACAAGTCGGACAGCAAATGGCCAAGCATTCGTGACATTAAGCTACACTTACTAAAATTAGTTAGTACTTCTTCATTAACGTTAACGTTAAGGTCTCTTAAAACGTAGATAAAAATTATTATTGATGTACATATGAAACTGTTGAAATGACTGCGTAATGAAAAAAACTGTGTGATATAATTATTCTAAGGCATAATAGGCTTGTATAATTATATTCTATGAAATAGTAGGCTTTGTTTTGTATTTTGTGTTAAAATTTGTTTGCAACAAATTTTATTTGATTCTCCCTTAAAACATTATTCAATAAAGACGTTTTTGTGTTGTTTCTATAAAACGCTTGTATTTATCTCAACAGAAACTTTATAATTTATAGATCGTTTCTGGTTTCAAATATAAAGTTTCTAGATAAAAAATAAATTTCAAAAGGGGAGCGGCGTTTGTATGGCAGATATATATAAATCTGAACCGATTTTTACCAAGTGCACCGTGGATGTTTCTAGTTGAAATATGCCAAATTTAAGTTTGTGGTCGGAAGCGACCACAAACTCTAACCTTGCTTCAATATAAATAGCGTCCTCCGAAACTAACCTGTGTCAATTCTTGTTATGATCGGACAGCAACTGCGAAATTCTATGATGTAGATAGTCATAATATTCATAAATAACAATAATTGTATATAGACAATTTATAAAATCGTCGATATATAGAACTTTTAGTAGTGTTTTTTTGCAACTAAAAAGACGACAGTAGATGCAGTGATTGGTTTAGCATAAGAAAAAAATCCGTCAAAATGTGGATAGGCAGTAATGAATATAAGCCCTCTATATACAGATTGTACATTACATCAGTTATGGATAACGTTATTTGAAAGTGGATTCAGATATTTTTTAGATAATCTCTTATTAAAATTCGTAGTTACTTTTTCGCTACTTACAAAATGGTATTAAATAATTTCAGTGATCAGTGAGACATTATTGGAGTTACGGAAATGTCCAAAAGCGCTGCGTAGAAATAGCCTGCTGGGTTTCTGCAGCGGGTGTTTACCTCAAGAAGTGTGTTTGGTGTTGTTTTCTGTACAACACATTTAAGAGTTATTTCTGTGCCTCCCAAAATAAAAACAAAAAATAATAGAACTTCGGTGTAGATACACAAAGTGTGAATCCAAACAACAGATTCGTCATTTTAACGTAATCCTGTTTGAATCATTTCGGCTAAATCTTATGTAAGTATGCAATGGACATATTTTATTTGATATGTAAGTGGAGAATAAGTTAAAACAAAGGAATCGTCGACAATTTCCTAATAGGGTTCAAATACCAATCTCAACCATCCTCCACAAGGATCTGAATAAAAATTGGAAAAGTAGTTTCGAAAGTCGACTTGGCTAATCTAATTTTAGTTGTAAAATAGTGAAGTCGACCTATCGTCTTTTGTGACTTTTTGATATTTCGTCTTTTGTAGTTCTACTATAAATAATGTCATTTGCTTGGAAATTGAATAGATTTTCCCACTTGTCGACATGGGTTTATGTGAGTTCTTGAATAGTATGGGGTTGAATCGGGAGGTAGAAAAAGGGTTAAATGCATCTAAAGATGTAGATGAAATTCAATACACTTTCAATAAAATTTTTCAGATGATGCATATCAGATGCACAAGTAACCGATTAACTACACTTTCTTTACGAATTCGTGCATAATTCTGACATTCAGTGGTGACAATTTAAAATCTTGTTATTAAAAATTTTATTATTCCATTACAGGACCAGGAGTATTATCATAACAGTAGTATAGTTTAGTAGAAGTCTGATATTTTTCGGGCGATCAATCAGCAAATGTAGCAGCCATCAACAGCAAAAAACACGTCGGAATGAAATGGTTGCGTGTGACATGCACATCGCAAAATACGCTGTAGCACGCCTGTGACGTCGGCAAACATAACGTAGGTCCTGAAAGGTATCATTTATACGCAAACACTTGGATACATGGAATAAAGTTTATATTGCCTGAGAATTAGCACATACGACACTCCCCCCCCCCCCCTTCACACGTAAATTCATGTTGCTACAATTTCGAATGGACAATCAGAGATGCCACAAGAACGTCCCGGGGAAAATGGGGATAAAAATGGTACTACAGCTAGAATCATGAAATTCGACGAATACATTCCTCCGACTGTATGGACACGCAATATAACAAGATTTTTCCAAATTCATACATATTTTTTACTTTTACTGTAAAAATGGGTAAATGTAATAAAATTGGTTAGAATCGTGAAATTAGGTTATCTTGCACTTTGAACGTAGGAGAATTAATTTTGAAATTCGTACTTTTGGAATCAAAATAGGTTACAAATACTACCAATCAAACGGATGTAGCCGGAAATACATCCAATATCCCCTAATATTTAGGGTATTTTAACTTTTTGAAGATTGTTGCTTTATATTTCATTTATTAATAAGCCTGAAGTATTATTTTGACAGATATTTTCAACATTTTTATTTGATTTTTTATTTTGAAATTTCTTTTGTACGCTGCGTTTATTTATTTTATGTATTTTTATATAAACTTATTTTGCTTTCAATAATAAACTATACTATCACATGTACCAGAATGAACAACTTATTTTGTCTCACCTGAACAGTTCTATTTTACGATTACAGAGTTTTATTTTTATTCTTATTATTGCTATTATCCCCTCTACCATAGGTAGACCATGGTGCTACGAAATAATTCCAAACTAAATTGGGACAAAATACATTATTTTCGGCAGTTATTTCATTCTAATTCGGGATTATCTTATAACGACACAATCACAAAATGAAATAATCACCAGATGTTTTGAGACCATTTTCATTGTTATGGATGTTACGTTATCTCATTTCATTCACATAGAAATAATAGGACAGTTTAAGCATGGATCGCAAGCTGCGACAACGAGTTAATTTTTTACTCAAAATAAAAAATATTTTTTCACATTGTCCCCAACTACAATTCCAAAACAAATTTGCAAAAAATAATTGCATGTTGTCATTTTTCACTTATACTTGATAGTTCTCCAGGCTAAGTCCTCAAAAATTAATTAATTTTTGATACACACACGTTTATATTGTTATTGGCGACAATGTGATCAATTAATTGTTTCCATTGAGTGAAATATAAGTTTATTATCGTTATCGCAGCTCACTTAACTTGGCTTGAAGTATAGAGGGTTTCTCCTCTGTAGTATGATCAATACAGGATGCGGCGAGTAAAGGTTTCAAGAGGCCTTAATAATTTTCTTCTCTGGAGTGCCCAAATTTCCGAAAAAAATAAAATTCTACTTATAATCGTTGTATTTTGTAACTGATATAACTTGTTTGGAATGTATTCAAGAGTTCTTTTTATTAAATAATCTATTATCTTTCCGGATACGTTTTATAAGCATTTAATCATTTTTAATATTTTCCCAAAATACACTAACATACTAAATGTGTTTTCCATTTGTCTGAAAGATTAATTTGTTCCGAATTTTATTCCAAAGGGCTCGCTGGGAAGATACCTTTTGTTGAGATTGCCTTCGAATATCCTAATCCTAAACTACTCACATTTTATACAAAACATAAAAAATAATAATATATTTAATACTTGGTTTAAAATCTTGAAAATAGTTCATCTTGGTACATGATAGAACAGTCTGTCTTCGAATTTCGTAGTCACGTTGTAGAATAAAAATAAAACTCGCTTTTAGTTTTAGTACATCATTACGGAATAATTTAATGTAAAAATATGGCGTGGTCGGAGAATCATCCGAATGAACATAACCCATTATACGCTTTAAAATGAATCTCAGTTCTGCCTTCCACCGGTCATTATGACTATGACGATGATGGGATTTGACGAACAGCAAACATTTCCAGGACTTGAGCACCGAAAGCGTTCGACAGTTTCCATTTCATTATAGCTTATTTTGTTGGAATATTAGCATAGCACGTTGTATAAAGGACAAATAACAGGTAATAATGAAAATGGAGAGCGCTCAGCTTACACCTTCATTCATTCGTCCTTACATACTTGCGACACAGCAACGACAATACGAATATTAACTTACTTAGAATTGGGGAAAGTGGAGTAGAGTGAATATCGGGAAATAACAAGGACACACTCGAAAATATCGTCCCGAGCATAACATTTTGTTGGGGCAATTTGTTGCATGTGAACGTAAAGAGCATTTGGTTCTGTGATGGATGCCGGGTTTTCTAATGAAAACGGACGTCAAATGCTTCATTCTGAAACAAAATTAGTAATGATTCGCTCACGTTTTTACCGACAACATTTTCTGAGTGTGCCCGAGAGAAGAGTGAGTGTGGCATTGGTGGGTGTTTCAAGTTACCGCCATTAAGGCAATCAAGTGATTGCTATTAGGCCACAGGGTGACAACAACTTGTGCTTAGTATGTCCTCGGTCATGCCACTGCTTCTCCGGCCGTGCTGTTCTTCATTTAAATTTTCTATAGGACTTTAATAGCTTTAATCTGGCAATAAACGTGTCCATATACCCGGTAGACAGACGCAACGTGCTGCTGTGGAAACAAAAAGAAAAACTAATCAAAATTTATTACTTTGCCAGCAAAATGTATAACAGGTCATAAATTCAACGCCGGGACAAGGGACATGGACGGAGACGGAAAGCAGGCTTCACTACACATCTACCGCTTTGGATTATGCAAAGGATAACAGCCCACACTCAGGTTGATTCGAAGGGGGTGTGTTTTTGCTGATACCTTAGACGAAGTCATACTTCTCCTCCATCGTACTTTAGCAATGGGTAGAAACTCTGTGAATTTCAACAATTTCATGTAATTGGAGGCATAAACTTGATATTTTCGCACTTGATGTTTTCGGGAATACTCATCTCATATTAATCTATCCCCTAGAACGTTTCCTTCAGCACTATTGCTATTTGCGTCTTGGTTACTGTAATCAGTTTATTTGTTTTTATGATGTACGTTTCCCTGTCACTCATACAATAGATCAATTGATAGAATAAATAAGACTTAACCCTCTAACCGGCAATTAAATTAAAAATAAATGAAAAATATATTTTTTTTCTGGGATAATTGTGCTAAAATAAACTCAGAAAAATAATCAGAAAGTCATTTCCTAATTTAGTTCGAGAGCCAGATGATAAAAGGTGAGGAGTCCTTGAGTCCTCCTCAAATCTATATAATTTTAAATATGTGTTTATACAACCGTTGACAATATTAAACACAAGTACTATTTGCAGTAAACCACTGCTGATTAGCACCACATTAAATATAAAATACATAGATTGAAGTGAACTGTGTGTAGTTGAGTGTGGTAGAAATTTAGAATTGTGGAATTTGCGGATTACAATTCCTTTAGAGCGTAGAGATGAAATGAATACCGAAAAAGTACAAACTTTGTCTTGCTGACATAGCTAATCATTTGGAAAAACAGATATAATTTCAAGGAAACTACAAGGACCACACACTTGTCTTGTCCTTATATTTACAGCGGGAAGTTAAGTAATGTTCCCGTTAATAAGTTAACGATGCCAACATCGTTAAAATCTCAAGAAGCGTTCCAAAGTTATAACATCGTTAACGAAGCTATGCCTTCACAATCCACCTTTTTCGACCACAAAAATTATTAAGATTGACAAGAACGCCCCGGTAGTTGAGTTGGTTCGATTTCCACCAATGGTCGTCTGCATCCGGCTCAATACCTGGACCCAAAATTGGAATATAAATTCACGTTGTATTGTACTGTATTTATAAATAAATAAAAAACAAAAACGTTTGGAGACTAGTTCAATTTATTAAATTTTAATATAACGCATAATTAATATTTTTCAATTATGGCTTATACAAAATAAGCTATGGCCTATGCATGCGATGTAACCAAAACATGCCTCGTTGTGAATCAAAACAGTGCTTTTTCCGTGAATCAAAAGGTCGACAAGTACAATATTAATTCTGACAAACAGATTCTGCTAAACATCAGCGATAGTATTGAGCAAACCAATCTACGCATTTCCCTTTTTCGGGAACTCTTTTTGAGCTTTACATTTCAGAACCTCCATCTCATGGGATATTGACCATTCATAAGTATTATAATTTGAGCATTTCAGCCACGGTTCACAAAGTCACTTGATTTTATTCTTGTGCAACTGGCTGTGTGGAGGACATAATTGTGCAAAATTGTTTTCCGCCATAAAATGGATTTAGTCGTTTTTTGTCAATCGCTTAGATGTTCTTGTTATTCGTCTCCGATCCTGGAAGAAGTTCCTTTATTGCGAATTCTTATCGGCCGCCGTATGTTTGTGATTGTTGAAATGTTGACATTTTTGACAGACATGTCATTTTTTGCAGTTGTTGACAGTAGACCTGGTTTTCTCATGTTATACATTTAATGACGAGAAGGTCTGTATATGGCTGGCCGGCAGTGGGGAATGTGTCATGTGAATGTGGATGTGTATCTTTGATGTCCGTTTTTTGGGTTATAAATCTTGACAATTTTTTGTGTTAAATGAAGCCCAAAGTGCCTTTCATACTTGTTTTCATTTCAGATTGGTGAGCATGCATTCCGAAATGTTGTGATGACAACAATTATGATGTGTCCTTCTTCTCTTTGGTATTTTTGGATTACACACATGCTCACACAGGTACAGACAACCATACACACATACGATGAAACCGACTGGACATTGATATGTACAATGTTATGCACCGGCGGTATGCGGTATGTACGAATGTTGTTCTGATATGGATTCTTATTCCAAAGAAAACGAGTGCTTTAAAATGTAGCCCTTCCAGGCGAAAGGAGTCAGGGTGTATCAGTTCAGCTTTGGAATTGCTGTGTCGAATGCCTGAGTGATGTTTATATTATGAAATTATGAAAATATTGCCAATGGCTTTTTGTGCAAACACATTTCGCATATTTGTATCAGAATCAGAAGCAGTCACACCACACCACACACTACTGTTGCAATCGGGTGAATGAATGCACGCCGACAATACTGGGGAAGCCCACAACAAAGATGTGGTGTTTAATTGCTTCATTCATGGGGAAGATCTTGCATACTTTCACTTCTAGCCATTCCAAAGCGGCTGCGGCTGGGGTGGGTGCGGGGATGTTGAAGGGGTAATGCTAGGTATGTTCATAATTGCATTCTGTTGCCTACATTCGCACTTGAGCCATTGTTAACCTTAATTTGTTTAAACGTTAACCTAGCAAACATTGCATTATGCGTAACTTGTTACGACAGGGCTGTTGTTGGTTGGGGGTTGATTTCGAAAAGGTCTGCGCATAAATATTGTTGTGAAGTGCAACGCAACGACAACTGCATTGGCAGCGACAACGACAACGAACGTCAAAGGCAACTCCAGTGCGAATCTTTTAATGTTTTGTACTCAGTTTGTATTTACATTACATACACACGTACATATGTACTTATTTGCGTAGGTGTGTAATATACTTGAGCATTTTCCCCCACTCAGGGCCAAACATATTCATCAGGTGTTTACGAATGTGAACAAGGAAAGTATTACAAGGTGAAGGGCTAGCGGCCCAGACAAGTTAATGATGATTCTTCATAAAATCTTTTTCACTTTCGCCAGGTCTACAAAAAGTCGGAATTGACTCAACTAAAAACCCACAAAGATTAGAGGGAGGTAGGGAACTTTAATCCGATTTTCGTATGGTGGTTTCGAAACCCACTTCCATAAAGCTTAATTAATAAGTGATAAATATACAATATTTATTTATTTGAATAATGTTTTTCTAAGAACGTTCACTTTATATATCGGCTTGATGAGCTTTTATCAAAACACTACATTTTCAATGGGAAATTGTTTCTGGCACTTCATGGCGTTGACAAAATTCCAACGACATACGGGACATCGCTTTATATTCAACTTGAACTTAATTGTTTATTTTCGATAACGAAAACAAAATGAGTGAACATGCAATTATTTTCAATTTTTAGTCAATCTTTGAACTTCTTCATCGAACGACTTGAAATATATTTTCAATTAAAGACCTTCAATTGTCTTCATCGAGTCTTTGAATTTCGTTATCACATCATTTTTGAATTCGTGAATTTTTCAATTGAATCCAAATTTTAGTAAAACCACGATGTTTCATTATTCGGACAAATGTTTCACCAAAATTAATCGATTAATCGAATAAATTTTAATCGAGTGGACAGCCTCTTGCTTCCAGTTCTAACAGTGAAGGGTGTTCTCTTACGAAGACATTAACGTATTGTTGAGGGCAATCGATGGACAATTTCCGTTGGAGAGCACTTCAGTTGTGTTGCCAGATTTTTCTTGTTAATCCATTTAAGAAAAACCAATGAGTAGAAACGTTGCCACCTTATCAAGTCTCTTAATTGTAAGCTAGTAAGTCCAATCGAACAGACCTAATGTCTTAGAAGCATTGAGTCAACATATACATACATACATACATCACATATATTTCGGTGTATTACTTTCCTTAGCTCACATTCCCAATAGACATGTACTGCAGTAAGAATTTTTCACATGCACCATTTGAACATTTCCACCCCAGAATTCGTGTATGATGACTGAAAGCGGTAGTGGTGATTATGTTCAGAGGGGGAATACGAAAGACTCTTAGCATTTGGTTGCATTAAAAAGTTGTTCTACAAATCAATTAAACACTCATGCACATAAGTGAGCAGTCCGTGGGTACGCCCCCAACGACAGACATTGCATGTTGTGGGACTTATCTATCGGGCCCCGGGGCGTTGTTTGCAAACACCATTCACCAAAAAGAAACTGTCTTAAATATTCAAAATTCGGATGCATGTATTCATTTGAACATGGTCGAATGCATGGATGTAAATTGAGTTTTTAAGTTGCCGTCGGTTTTAATTTAGTTGTTATATTAGTATTTTCAAAAAAAAATATATATTATTGAAGACATGCACATAGGGATTATCAGAAAATTCTGACACATTACATTCATTGGAAGCGATAAATATTGTTTCTCTAGTTCAGCTTCACATTTGCTTTTTAACATTTCGTTGAGAGAACCTTAACTTGTATATATTGTACATAATTATAAAAAAGTTAAGAAGTTGTATCCTTAAAAATTAATCATTACCGCAACGAAAGGTTCATAAAGCATTTATCGTTTACCAAATTTTTCGTGTTTGCGATGTCAGAAGCTCTTCTGAGAATTTGTCGTTTAAAAATATCAACTCGAACGAAGAAGTGCTATTTTCAATTTTCCAGCAATTTGGAATTTCTCGTTAGGTATCAACGGTAAATATTTTGGATATTCATAAAACTATGCGAAACTAATATCAACTGAAACAGAAGCACTTAGTACTTTTATACTACTATACTGACGTTATTTTCAAGCAATCTCCCAAACGAAACGATAGAAAATACTGATGTATTCTATTATTAACATCCTTAATATTGATTTCAAATTATATTAACAGTACTCACCGTTGAACATCCTGACGTCTGTTGGCACAGAGGACTTTTTGTTGTGAACTGAAAAGAAAGTTTGAAACTATTATGATGTTGTTTCTATTCGATGACCAGTTGTAATTAAAGAATAAAATATTTATTAAGCATATATCGAATATATAGATGCCTGACTATATATTCGCATAATAAATTCCGTATATGTATTTATGTCTTGTTAGTTATACATATACGTTGTATTATGCATTGAATTACTATTTTGCATTCTGACCTTATCCATCAAAGTCTTCTGTACTAATAACACCGTGCGACACTTTTTTCATTGGAGGTGTGGAGCAAGACCACATACACGCAAAACTAGAGATTGTATGTAGAAAATCGGTCTCCTCAGTTTTTCATTTGGTGATCTTTCTTTCTTTTTACAGGACTTTTAATTTCCAAAGGATATATACGATTTAATAATTTATTTCCGTACTTTTGCGTGCCATACAAATACGACATGGGTATAAAATGAATGATAAGAATATTTTTAAAAAAGTCAAATTTCGTGCATCTATTTGTATTAGTTTAGCAGTAAAAACTATTTCAAATTTCCGCCCTTAAAAAGTTAAAGTTTATTTATTTTTAAGGAGGAAACTCAAAATGGTTCTTCAAGTTAAACTTATTCAAACAGGAGCATCAAATCTAATATATTTTTAACATCTATTTTTCTCTTTCATTATATATTCATATAGTCTTTGAGCGTCGCGGAAAATTTCGAAAATAAATTATTAAAACATCTATATCCTTTGAAAATTAAATTAAGTTCTGTGAAAAGGAGGAATGATCACCAAATGAAAATATATATGGTCTTGTTCAGCTCCAAAAAATACTGTCGCACAGTGTAATTTACTATTGTCTTCTTTGGTTACATTCTCACGATGTCTGATTAATCATAAATTTAATATAACCAACTCCTCAGTGATGGTGAGAATAGGCGTAAGGCACTTAAAATACAAGTAAATTCAATAATCAATTGCATGTTGTTGCCCCTAAAAATAATTACAAGACGATAAAAAATAATTGTCATTGTTTCTTAATTTCGATATTAATGGGTGGACGCCTTTATCTAACATTTAGATTAAACGAAAAGGAAGCCATTGCTCTGCTGTATGACAAGTCGCTGCAAAGTGACAAGGAATGACATGCCAAGGATATGCGAAAAGGTTGTAGATATTGCGTAATCAACGCAAACGAAGACCAAACCTCCGATAGAGAGGTCAATTTCCAGAATATATTGTCGTTGCACCCCAGAACGCGGTGTAAAGGCACATTCAAGGTGACGTATATTTGGGATCGTTGTCATGTTGGAAATAAATACGTTTTATTGGAAGAACCATCTTATCACTTAAGAATGTAAATATACACGTGCTTGTCCATAGTTGATGGATTAATACAAGAAATGTAAGAATTAAATTAAATAACTAAAAATGTAACCCTATAGTTGAGTCTAAAGAAGATAATTTAAAAAAACAGATAGGGTCATAGTTTACAAAGGAGGAGACAAAACAATGGCTAGATATGACCACTGTATGTTTTCTTTGCCAAAAATGAACATTTTTAAACTTTGAGTTTATACCCTTTTGTGGAACAGGTGTCATATATATATTTCAGGTTGGGTCACGAAAAAAAATTGATATGTTCACCACCCAAGAATAAAGTTTTGACAGTTTAACGACAATTTGCAATAAAAACTGAACTGTGAACTGAACGCTCCTCAACCATATCCTCAGTTTTTTATACCCGTGTATTTTTTTATGTTGCATTTTTGTGCTTTTAAGCACTTTGTCATCGAAAACTCATTTTTCTTGGGAACATTTTGTAAAAAATTTTATGGAAAAAAACAGAAGAAATCAACACCTTGAGAATGCTGAATATCGAATTGTATTAATATACGAAAAAGTTTTCGATTGACACTCTGAAAAATACAAAAATACTATAAGCGTCCAATAATTCCATCAATTAGTTATTCTAAGACAATAGTCAAAATTTATATTTAAAGTCCTTAAATTAGATGAAACATTTTTACAAAATTTCCCCATACAAAAAACTATATTGAAAATAACATGATTTTTATGTGTGTTTAGATCTCAGACGGCTTCGTCTACTTTATTTTAGTGCGGTGACTGGGATTTTTATTATTATCTAGCCTAATGTAATGCATTTCTTTGGAAATATAAATTTATGATAAGCGAATTCTTGAGCCCGCTAAAGGAAACGTTAATTCATCCACACTGAGATCCATTTAAGATTTATTCATTCACTGGAAGATATCGGATCTAGCTAAATCATGCCTTCGCCAAGGTCCATCAACCGTAATTAACTCCGATGCATTTTAGGCTAAGAACAAACACACCGCTTTTATATTTATGGTTCTTCTAAAATATGACAGCCAGTTATTTAATTGACTCAAGTTGGACAACCATATTTGCTAGAGCTTGTGGTCCGTACATTTCATTAAAAGAACGAGAGAGAGCGAGGAAACAAATGACTGTTCGGGTTCGCTTTATTATACGTGCAGGCAAGCTGATGTATGCATGCATGTATGATCACCAGCAACAAAGAAATCCCCGGAAGATTATGATGATGGTGATGATGGCAGCGACGACTACCAATGCCACTACGATGACCAACAGCAGCATAAGCATCAACATCAGCATCAACCGCAAATGCTTGTAATCATAATAATTTTCCACGGTTACTTTCATTGCGGCAATAAATCCAAATCAAAAACCAATAAAGAAACACTGTTGCACTCGGTCATTCGCTGCAGCAGCAGCAGCGACAGCCACTGGTAGCTGTGAGCATGAGATCGTACCTATAATACATATTTCACCGTGTCGCTTTTGTCCAGTACGTCGATCGGCCGTACTGTGGGCTTTGAATGGATGGACATGCATTGGAGAAATAACAAAAACAGAGTGAGTGTAACGCGCATTCTTTGTCAGATGGAACAAAAGCATTTTCGACATTTAGCGGAGAACTCCACAACAAAGATTGTGCAGTGCGCAGTACAATGCGCAGTGCAACAAGGAGATCATTATTAAATCGTTTGGGCTGAGCGATTGGAACGGTCGTAGTGGGCTCAATTTGATGAACACACTAAACTCAAAAGTCGAAAAGCAAACAAACAGACAATGCCCATCGGACTAACGTCGCTTATTATTCAAACGACTAGTTGTGGCTGGCACCGGACTCATCACGTCCCATCATCATCATCTTCTGAAAGGCCATGCTTGCATCCCCTCCTAAGTGGACGTTGTCGTCGGCAACAAGTGTACCGTCTGAAAGATGATTGCGTTGGTTGCCACATAATATTATTGCCCGTTTTTATTGGCTAAAATTGTTATTTGTTTCGGAGTTTCTACCGGTTGTTCCGCCACAGCTGCCAAAGACATCATATGAAGAATCGTTGGAGCCACGTCTTTGATTAAGTTTCCTTACAACAACATAAGGGGTCGTCGATGCATTTCAACCGAAGCATGTTTAACGCAATCCTGGCGAAATTAGGTTGTAAAATTGTGATTTGCCACAAACTGTGAATGATGTTATGGTCTTGCTCTGAAGCTCTTCCACCATGTTAAGGGTTTCCAGCAATTGCAGCAAAATGAATTACTTTTGTCACAATTACCCTTTATTACATTAGATCGTAGCACTGCCAAATTTCCGTGGCATTGCGGATACGAAATTCTACTTTGATTAATTTAATTGTTATTCCCAAACATGTACTTGCCTTTAAAAACGAGTAAAAAGTTTCATATTTGGTCGGTTTGCTGACAATTTGATGGACCAATTATTCCTGTTATTTATGACATTTAATTTGGTCAAAATAAAGGAAACTATAGTTCCTTTTGAAGGGTCACAGAATCCAACTTTTCCGATGGCCTTTCTAACGAAGATATCTATTTTACGATTGCAGTCATTCAAGAAATTACCCCCTTGTGTGCCAAAATTTGTTACTTTTAAACTGAAAATTAAATGAAACAAACATTGGAAATTGATATAAACAACTTCCGGATCACAAGTTGGAATACTGCTGGGTATGCATATGACACCCAGATACTTGGATGTTGTCGTTACACTCTGTCTGAATGCAGACAATATAAGGAAAGACTGGTGACAGTCTGCGCTGCGCTCTGTACGTCTGCAACGTGATAGCAATTGAACTCCTGCAAAGTCAACCTCATTTCAAGATTATTTACGTTTCCTTTTATCGCAAAGACATTGAGTGACTTAACAATGTTGAGAATAGTTGCTCTGTTGCTATTCCAATTCTGAGTATCGTAGGAGATTTGCCACGCTTTGTGCTCTGCTTTGTTTCTGGCCAGATAAGACCTGGCTTTCATTTTCAATGACCGACCATCTCTAAAGCTCCAACTCCAGCTCGATTCGTCCGTTGTGCTTGACTTAAATGCTACAACCTTCGCTTCGGCGCGGTTGCTTTTTCTGTTTCGGTTTCTGTAGCCGCAATATTTGTCCCATCCATTCTTTTAACAACTCTTTTGTCCGTGTTCATATCACATACAGACCGGCTAATACATACAAACACACGCAGTACAGCAGTGTGGACTTGGAATTGGAATTGAAATTTGTGTTGAAGCGGCCACGGCTGTTTGAGTGCTGTCTGCTTTTTTATTTCAAACATTTGTGTTTTAGCGTTACGGACAAAGTTTGTGGCAAACATGATTTGTACTCCGATGTATCCATGCGCGTAGTACGTAGTGCCACAAGGTAGTGGCTGGCCGACCAGAAGAGGCAGAATTAATTCAAAATTGTAAAATGAAGCAGTTTAAATGACGTTTAATGACCTCAGACATCGAATAGCCCCCCAACAAGTTGGTAAGTAAATATGAACAACTCAATAAAATTCGTATGTTTACGTTTGCCCCCACTTGCGATGCTGATGATGACTGGCCTGCGAGCAAAGTAAACCTACCTTCTGAGGTGTGTACTCACATGCACACACACACACACTCCATACAGTCATACCTCTCTCCCTCTCACAGTGTACGTCGGAAAGTGTGCTTATGCGCATATGTATCGCATCGTATCGTTTCGTATGCCTTAATGGTATGTGGAAGCACTTGATGTCTCTGGCACGCAAAAAATGCATGTAATTGCAGTTCTGGCCATTTTTAATGGCACTTCGTGAAAAACATTGAAAGAAGAAAGTAAACAGCCCGACCACACCGCCTCGCACCCCGCCGCACCCAAAAACAAAAAGCAAACTGTGGCACATGCATGGAGTAGTCTGTGATGCATACGAATGTCGTACTGTCTGGCCGGGTGGCTCACGCTCTATGCTGTGGTAGCTCACAGCAGAGAGCAGGGCCAGAAAGGAGGTGTAGACACTTGCCACCACCCAAATCATGTGGTTGTCTTTGTTATGACACTGATGGGACTTACTGGACACTACACTCACTGTCTTCGGACTGTTGTGGCGATGATACTGTTGTCGATCCGTCGCCGGAGTATTTCTGTGTCGACTCAAGGAATGCTGCCTGGCAATGATTATCATCTTGGCAATGTAGCTTATCATGGCATCTTGCAACATCATTTCGTCGCGTTCAATCTTCTGCTGGATGCAGACACAACCACCAACTTCATAACTGTCATCAGCGATAGAACAGCGACCATCCATTAAGGTTTGGCCAACAGGAACCTTTGGCCAAAGCAAAGTGATCAGCAGACTAGCGGTATACATTGCATCTATATAATGGGATTTGCTAAGTTTTATTAGGTATCAAGTAATATGAGGCCCTCCAATTTGGAAAAAGTACCGAGCCGTTGGTATTGAATGGTGGAAATGCTATGTCAGTCGTAAATTGAAAGACATAATGCCAGAAGAATATCACGTTCTTCATATTGCTATATTTCTATGGATCATGTGAGAATACTTTTATGCATTCTATTATATAATTATATTATTCTATTAAATATATTATGTGTCAGGTAGTAGTAGTTTTCTCACTCAAGTGGCTCATCAAAACTTAAATGGATGTATAACGAACGTTTAATTTTGGTCATGGACTTCCGAAATCTACTGAACTTTTATCGAACAGCACAAATGTGTTTTGTGTTTTTTGTATTCTTCAACATTTAGAAGAACTTATTCTTGAGGAAAACTCCGATTTTCTTAAACATGTGTACTTATGGTAATGCTGGCGTATACGCAATTATAAGATTTTTTGTTTCTCAGAAGTTAGGATGGGTGGAGACCGGAAAAATAATTGGCTGCAAAGTACAACTCAATGGCTCACTGTTGTTATAATTTTGATGCCAGGGAGTATTGTTCATTGTTTGGAATTGAAATTAGGGAATCAAATGTTAATGAACGTCAAACAGCCATTATCTACATGCACATTATCTACATAACGACAACTGGATCAACTCGCCCACTCAGAAATAAGTGTGCCAAGGATTAAGTAATTATGTACTAAAACTGAGGAAAATTTAACTTCATATAGCGCCAAGGCCATAATTTCTCACATTAAGTTAAAATAGGACATGATTTGTACTTAATTCCAGTTCAACTTTTCCTCAAAGCAAGTAAATTTACTCAAACTGAGTAAAATTTTTCTTCATGTCAAGTAAATCTTTACTTAATCTGAGGAAAACGAATTTCTTAAATTATACTCAAATCAAGTAAATTTATAATCAAACTGAGGAAAATATTTCGATTTTTTTCCTCAATCCAAGTACATTGTTACTCAAACTAAGTAAATTTGTAGTCATGCCAAGTAAATGTATACTCAGTCTGAGGAAAATTTTAGGATTTTTTTTCCCTTAAAACAGGTAAATTTGTACTCAGCCTGACTACAACTTTACTTGATAATTGAATTAAATTATTTCGCTTCAGAGTAGGCAACACTCATATGAAAAATGAGAAGATGGAATATTTCATCTTACTTATACCATAAAGAGTTGAGCTATTTATGACTGCTGCGGATGCTAGTTAGGCGCATTCGCAGTGATTGTTTATAGTAATATTTGAAGTACTTATGAAGAAAGTCTTGGCTAAGAAACGAGAATTGCTTCTTAGACTACTATTCATGTATTTTTCTAAACACACTGAGTATTTTTTATAAGATCATTAATTCTTAAATGTATGAAGAACATGGCATACATTTAAGTACATGTATTTACTTTATTTGATGTAATAAACATATTTTTAAGTAAAAACTTCCTAAATGGAATTTTCTCATACAAAAAAATTCTTCATTATTTTCTTTCTTAACCCATTAAAGCCCAGCCAAATTTGTTTTCCGCTGTTTCTTACTGTTGACTGTTCGAATAATCGAACACTGGGTCAAAATGGGTTAAAAGATAGTAAATTTTCTTCTGCACAAGTATGAATATACTTAATTGTATGAAGATTTTACCCAAAAAAATGTTTTATGTAAATTTACTACCCTATTTTGAGTCTATGTAATATTTCTTCTGGCTTTGAAATATGGAAAGTGTACTCCTTCTCGAAAGGAAATTTTATCTAAACTGGAGGAAAATATGTATAAAATATATATTATATATATATACAATTAATATATTGTATATTGTTGTTATTGTATATATATATATTTTACAGCGAAATGTCTATGGCAACATATCTATGGCAAATCGGTCCATGTTCTCATATAAATGTCCTTTCAGATATGATTTTTTCGTATTAAACCACCTGAAACTCTTCTTTGCTATAATGCAGTATTAATAGTTAATAAACAACCAACTATTTAATAAAGAAAATAAGCAATGCGTTTTAAATTATAAAAAGAAAAGATTTTTTAAAATAATAAAATAAATTTGCATTCTATTAAATATAGATGCAAAATGGTCTTGAGCCAGGACAATATCCCAGTTCAAATCAAATATTGATTACAGACCAAAAAAAAATTCAAACGAAAAAACTAAAACAAATGAGCGTTGGCACGGCAGAAGTATTGCTGGGTAACTATACCTGCATATACACATACTTACATATGCAACTCAATGAGATGCTTGTAAGATGGCATGTGTACTTTATTAGTTGGTGCGATTTTTTAAACGCAAATTCGGCAAGTGAGTTGTGATTCTCGTTCGTTTGTGAAAATCATCTCCTTATAGGGGCCGGGTTTGATGTTGAAAAGTCGCTGCGAAGCCACCTGAATGAAACCTTTAGACAGGGTGGAAATCATGATAGTGGTAGTCTGCAGCCAAGTAATAAATGTCACCATGCCATTTGTAAATAAATTTGCATTCTATTAAATATAGATGCAAAATGGTCTTGAGCCAGGACAATATCCCAGTTCAAATCAAATATTGATTACAGACCAAAAAAATTCAAACGAAAAAACTAAAATAATAAAAATACTAAAAGTTTTTTTCTCGATGCGTGATTTGAAGTCGAGTTCTTCTGACACGAGCGGACTTTATCTCGGTAAATCTGTAGGAATAAATTGTTCGCATTCACTTCTGAAAATGATATTCGTAAAATGTTACGGGAGATTAATTAACATTTTATCAAATTTTAGGAAGTCGTTTCCCACAAAAGCAGTCAATATAGGGATTTTGGATATAATTGAATTTAATTAAATTTATTTTCTTTATATTAAAATAAGTATGGAAAGGCTAAACTCGGCCGGGGCGGACTATATGATACACTCCACATTCTATCCGGTAAAAAAGTGAAAACGGGAAGAATTTTTGTATGTTTCCTAATCATAGGTAATTTGTCAAATCGGAAATATCGGTGTTTCCAGTTGAAATATGAGATATTTTAAAAGATTTTAAGAAGATCTGTTAAATCTGTGGTTTATAGAGTGGAAAAAGTGAAGTCGGGAGTGAAATTTGTGTGGGAACTATATATAAATCTGAACCGATCTGACCCATTTGCGCCATGGCTGTTTATAGAACAAATATAAGATATTGTGCCTAATTTGGTGAGGATCTGTTAAAATATGTGGCTTCTAGAGCAAATACAAATGTTGCTACCAAATGTTTAACCGTTTTTGATATATATTTCACCTAGTCCGTTTCAGATTTGAATATACCCTCATACTAATTTCCTTTCCGGTTTAACTTTTTTACTTAAACACATACATTTACAGGATACAAAAATCCTTCCAGTTTTCACTTTTTTTATCGAATTGAATTGTATTCGGATAGAAAGTGTAGTGTATCATATAGTCGGCCCCGCCCGACTTTAGCCTTTCCTTACTTGTTTTCTTTTAAAGAAAAACAATCGCGCTCGATTCCTATATAGCCACTATTATGGCAAAACGAACTCTTGAAATAAACAACAAACATATACGCAGCAGTCGATGCAGTAGAGACGCATACAAGCGCAAACAGTAACATACACATACATGCACATTCATACTATTTACAAGTCCAGGCATATAGGCTTCAACTGAAACCGAAGGATCAACAACGATGGTAACCCACACACAGTCATGCACACATACGTACGTACAAATCATGACACTTTTTCCAACGAAGATTGCTTCCACAATTCTTCAAGAAAAGGGAATATTATGAACAATGTAGTGAGTAGAGAGATGCACCAGGGGAAACACTGTATGACAGCCCACTTGTATCGGAACAAGGGACTGCAAACGGGAACAGCGAAATCAATCAACAGGAATCGTTTTGTGTTGGATTTAAGGACACCAACAAATCCAAGGAAGAACATGCTGAGGGACGTAACTGGAAACGATGTTTAAAGAGAGCAGCATTTCCAGCATTTGTGGTTGCAACATGAACGTTATTACCCCAGTGGCCCCTGTCGAAAGCCAACTCAAAGAAACTGTCCGACTATACAATTTAAAGGAATGCTGACATTAGTATTGATTGGAAATGGAAGTTTCCTAGTCACTGCACTCCAAATCAATTATTTTCCTCAGCAAGTGTTGGAGTGTCGCCACAAACAGAAAACTCAATCCAGTTCATCAATTTCATTTTTCATTTTCAAATCAAAGTATGTATATGTGTATATATGTGTGTCTGTACGGAAGCAAGCACGCACACATTTACACAATCTAAGGTTTTTAGAAAATGACATCGGATGACGCTATTCGAAGCGCTTTAACAATGGCTTGTCGTTGTTTGGGCTCCCGTCTAACCCAAGAGCCGACTGCCGCCGGCCGAGAGCATCCAACCAGCCGATATATGTTGTAAACACACATATTTATCTGTATATACGTCAGTATGGATGTGTAGATGTTTGTGTGTTGAGTCATCTCTCCGCTTGAGCTGCCAGTGACTACAATTTATACGCATATCAAAAGAAGGACCTGTTCATCGTAAATCAATCAATCTCGCAATTAAGAGAGTTCCTCGGACACATTTAGTGTCCAATTTGAATACTTTTTATTGCGGTCTTTGTGTCCTCTTCTTGTTTGTATGGACACAAACTCATCCACACACACTACATGGGAGAGAACATGATGGCGGACCCTGTCACGATGTTAAAGGTCTGGAAAGAATGCAAACTGAATTTAAGCTTTGATTTACTTACTAAAAATGTCTATCGTTCGGACGTTGGGAGTGGATAAAGAGAGGCACTGTCGGAACAACAAACACAGCACAAAAATATGTCTTTAGGCATGTTATGATACTCGACAGGAAAGTTGCGAAAAGTATGTATAGGCCCACTGTTGTCAACATATTGAAATATTAATCGGAGACCTTTCAAAAAGTATGGTTTATTATGACCGACGTTGTTGCGTTTTGTTAAAATAGCCAATTGGCGGTGCCATTTCTATCCCGTTTTGTCCCGCTTCTCCAAGTACAAGGTCGAAGCATATGACATATTGACAGTGAGAACTTTTTTCCGCTGCTAAATTCAGAAATTCAGTATCATATATATTAGCTGTGGAAAGAAATGATTCGATTTACGTTTGAACACCTCTGGGTTATAATGTACACTTATTTCCAAAGTCAGTGCTGTAGTGCCCAAATAGCGCGATTATTAAAAATAAGTTTTGGCACCCGCCAAATTTGTGCAAAAAATTCGATACGGTTTTTGGAGCGGTGGCTTCAAGTTTTATGAGTTGTCTCGAATATAGGGTTGTTTTTCTTTAATACTGGATAACTTAGCTGTGAGAATTCACTCCAAATAAAACAAGTAGGAAAGTCTAAAGTCGGACGGAGCCGACTATATGATACAATCCACTTTCTATCCTATTAGGATAAATCCTGTAAATGTATGTGTTTGACAAAAAATTTTAAATCGGCAAGGATCGGTTGGGTAGGGGTATTTCGGTAGGGGTATATTCGAAAATGGAACGATGTGACCCGCTTTCGCCATGTATGTTTAGGTGAAATATAATATGTAAAGTTTGGTCAAAATCGGTTAAACATTTGGGAGCAACATTTGTATATATAAATAATTGTATATCTAAATCTGAACCGATCTTACCCACTTTCACCATAGGTTTTTCTAGTTAGATTATAATATGTTATGCAGAATTTAAATAAAATCTGATACAATATGTGGTTTCTAGAGCGGAAAAAGTCAAATCGGGAGCGACATTTGTATATTTGTATTTGTACTATAATTGCGACCTGTAATTTGATTACAACAATAGATGGACAGACAGACGGACATTCGACTCAGAAAGTGATTCTATGCCGATCTGTATAATAAACAATGGGTCTAACTCGTTTCCTTTCTGGTGTTACAAACAAATGCACAAAGACATAATACTCTCGTGGAGCGTATAAAAATCGTTTTGCCAACAACAATCTGTGTATGCAAACAAATTTTGAAAAAAAAAAAAATATGTTAAAAATGTGAGTGTAAGTCAAATTTGTGGTTATCGAAGCTAAGACCAAAAAAACAACATCAAATATTTTTATACACTCCACAAGAGTATTATGTCTTTGTGCATTTGTTAGTAACGCCCAAGAGGAAACGAGATAGACCCATTGTTAATTATACCGATCGACTTTGAATCACTTTTAGAGTCGATTTAGCAATGTCCGTCCGCCCGTCTGCCCATCTATTCTTGTAATCACGATACAGGTCGCAATTGTAGACTGAAAATTAAAACTTTGCACAACGAAGTTTTTCGGTACAACGACGAACGCTACTTAATTTGCAGAAAATCGGTTCAGATTTAGATATAGCCCCCATACGAATTTCACTCCCGATTTGACTCTTTTCACTCTAGATACCCCATATTAAAACAGATTTTCTTTAAAATTGGCAAAACATCTTATATTGCAACTAGAAACACCTGTGGTAAAAAATGTGTTAGATCGGTTCAGATTTATATATAGCTCCCATACAAATTTCGCTCCCGATTTGACTTGTTCTGTTCTAGAGACCACACATTTCACTTGATTTGCTTCAATTATGCAATGCAATGCATTACCTTATAATTCTACTAAAAACATCTGTGTTGAAAATGGATTAAATCGGTTCAGATTACAAATTTCGCTCCCGATTTGATTTCAGATTTGGCAAAACATCTTATATTTCCACTAGAAACAACCATGGTGAATATAGGTCAGATCGGTTCAGATTTATATATAGCTCCCATTTAAATTTCTCTCCCGATTTGACTTTTTCTGCTCTAGAAGACACATATTTTAACTGATCCTCACCAAATTAGGCAAAATATCTTATATTTGTTCTATAAGCAGCCATGGCGCAAATGGGTCAGATCGGTTCAGATTTATATATATAGCTCCCACACGCATAAGCAAGCTATTCGTGGTATAGATCTAGAAATCGCCAAACAACTTAAAAATTGTATTGAGAGGATGCGCTGTCGCGAAACCTTATGAATGATATCGTGTTCCATAAATAATGCGAATGTTTGTTCTTTCAAATTGTCCATCTCTTCATGTAATTAAAAATATGTCCGTCCCGATATGACGTTTCACCGTTCTAGAAATATAACATCCGATTTTAATCAGATGTCACATATGAGTCAGTCCATTTCAAACTGGGCAGCAATATTTTCACATGTCTACGTTGCTTAGGAAAAAATCTTACATTTTATTTTCAGAGTTTTCATAAAATTGAAAGCCATGCGTACCAAGTGTATATTCAAATCCAATTGGTTTAACTGATTTAACCTTATTTGAAATGTCTTAATCATATTGAATAATTAATTTTGGTATCGATTTACAAGCATTACAACAATAAAAAAATCCACTAAAAGAAATAAATAAATATAAATAGATATATCTTTTCTATATTCACTGAAAATTGTATGCTATATATTAAAAAAATAACAAAATATATATGTAATAGAAATTATTAAAGCAACCATTTTAAATAAATCGTTGGTTGTTTGAAATGATCTGTGGTTGTTTATTCGTTGTCCTACAATAATTCGGCCTTATCACTGTCCATTCCTGAGCTAGCCAGTATTTTACGATAAAGTGATAAAGCTTTACATGGAGCACGTCGGTTTGACCTAGGAACATCTTTTGTGGGCATGTCGGAGCAAATGTAAACCCCATATAAATGCCGCTCCCGGTTTGGCGTTGAATTTACCAATGATGACCGAAAAATACTGTGGGTATAGAATAACAAAATAATTTTGAATGTGTCCAGCATTATAATTTCGCTGATATTTGTAAACATCTAGGATTGGTAATAAAAGCTAATTGTGGGGCAGAGAGTAAAGGGTATCATATAGTCGGCACCGCCCGCCTTTAGCCTTTTTACTTGTTTAAAGGTGCTGTCGATTTTGCAACATTTCATGACAAAAACACCTGCATTGCCGCAAACAACTGCAACTGCACTGGCATCTGTGTCAGCCCCAACAACAAAATCTGTCAAGGCAAACTTGTAGTTGTGTTGCCATAGCAAATATGTGCAAAGACACTTGCCTCGGTATAGCCAATGCGCTGAACTGGAACGTAACATTTTATTATCAGCAAAATAAGTAATTAGTAGCGATGGCCATGCCATGTTGCAGCTACCCTGTCTATAATATTTTCCAAAACAAAAAAGTTTCTAATGCTGCATGACTGGTGGAGACGGCTAAGTCCGCTTATTGATTTATTATTTTTTATTTGTTGTAAGTTCTCATCATCCACATCATTGAATGAACAAGTTTTTTATGTTGATGACACCAAAGCAAAGTAGATTATACTCCACAACATGTGTCCGCATTATTTTAAAAAATTAAAAGTAATTTTGCCAATAACAAGCGATTAAAATTATGTGATATTTTTGAGAAGACATCCTATAAATACAAGGCCAACGATGGCAATACCGCCATGGAATAGGTGATCTGTCTGAGCTGATTTGAAAATCCGTAAATTATTTTCGGGAATAATTTGCGAAGTTGATAGCACGCAAACTACTTTTTCAAAACTAAATATTCGTCGCGTTGTTAAGTCAATATCAGCTGACGACACTGAGTGACTTGTCGTCGTATTTTTTCGAATCGCCGACGACAAAAATTCTGATAAAACTACTACTTCGTATGAAAGAGTTGTTAGTTCGGCTGAAAATTATAATTTTTCGTATATATAAACCAAATTACTAAAGATAAAATAAAATTTTGCCTACATCCATTTCTGCGGTGTTTAAGTCGAAATGCGATTTGAGTTTTTCAGTTTTTTTAAGGATGTTTCAGCCGGTTAAAACGATTTGTAAACATTCTGAATTTTTTGGTATGGGGGACAGCAGAGCCTAGTACATCCATATGTATGTATATATATAAATCTGTTTCTTGGTGCTGAAAGAGCCATTATCAATATTTTATGTTCTATTTTGAAGTGCTATGGACTCGTTTATAAAACATTCATTCTCAATTTTCACAAACGTAAATATTTTGACATCGACCCAAAAACACTAACCGAAAAATCAGGTTTCTTAAAGATTTGTCGTGATCAGTAATATAAATGAACGTATGTACCAATTTAGATCAGTGTATCTCTATAAAACAGAAATGGCACAATCCACCTTCCCACAATGTAAGCTTTTTTTAATTCATATCCGCGTGGAACAAAAAAATCGACAAAAGTTTTTACAACATTACTAGAGACAATATTTACTTATGCCACAGGTGTCACACCCACAGTTCCCATATTTGTAAAATACGCACATTACTACCGTATGAACACACATAGAAATGCAAGACTTTTGTTAGATAATCCCAAATAATAAACGATTCGTGTTCTTTGTGCTTTTGTGTCAATGCATTCAAATAAAATGGATATCCCTAAAAATACGATCTGTTAATTTTAGTAATGCATTTTCAATGGGTTCATTTTGATCCAACAATTCTCTTCGTGTAGTAACATGCATCCCAATCAGCAGCACGGCGCCACTGCTAGTTGTTCGCTTTTCACTTTTATTTCTCAGGGACCTGCTTGAGAAGTTTTTGTTATTATTGCACTACAGGCTCTGTTTTTGGCGGGTTGAGTTTTACTTGAGAACAACAAAAAGCGCAATGTCATTGTTGACGATTTCTGGGAGGCTGTCAACAATGCTTTATTACAGCTGTTCACTTCCTCCAAAACGGAAAAAGTTTTGTAACTTTTAGAGAAAATTAAAGATGCAAATTGACAGCAGTTTTAGTTGTTGTGCTGTGTTGTGTTGTTTTTTCAGCGAGGGTTGCCAAACTCGTTCAGATGGGTCGAGATGTCATACTCGGTATGTTTGGTTGGTTGGTGTAAATCCGCCGCATTCATTTCGACATAAGTTTTGCAAGTTAAAAGTTCGCAACTTTGTTGTTTTGTCATTCCTGGTGGCGATGTCGTGTTTAGGGTTACATTGGGGTGGTGAGTGATTATTAACAATGGCAATGGCAGTGGCAGTGCTTGCCGCTTTGAATAATTCATTAGAACAACACAAACTTCCCTCAACATTCCTTAAAAAAGGGTAACTTCTCCCAAACAGTGTGTGCAAATGCGAAACCGGATAGGAAAAGCTAACTTCATACTCCCGACAAGCTTACTTGTAAACGAGGAATACATTTTAGATGAGTCTGGCCGGATTTGATGCTTTGCTTTTTTGAACATTTGTCACATACTCTACTGTACCACAAACGGCCATAATTTAGAATATCCGAGGTCTAGACACATTTGTTACAACAATAGCTGAATACTGTTTGCCAAGGACCAACACCACGGAAAAGTGCAAGAATTAAGTTCCAATCTTTGCAAAGTGTGCTTCCACGTAAGTCTTTGCTGTTTGGAAATAAGTAAATTTGGGAGTATGACTCAAATGCATGTGTATGCGATTCCAGCAATATGTCATATTATACTAGGCCGCAGAGCTATTGTTTCAGATAATTCGTTTGCAAGGCGGGTATTACTAAGTCAATTGTAGCACTTGACTGCAAAAATCCAAATCCATTCGATGAAAATAGAAATTTAAGACTGCCGCTCGATCGGATTCCTTTGACAAGGAGGATTCGTTTCGTTTGATTTTGTTGTTACATCAAAGTGCATAAACGTACACAACCATATGTTAATGTATTTGTATGTACACATATTCATGCATACGTATGGTGTACGTATGTGTGTGTGAGAGAGTTAGAGTTGGTGATTGTGAATTCAGAAAATTAATCTATTTCCTTCCACACAGCCACCCTATGGTCTCGACTGTGAAGTTGCAGTAGTATATACATACATACATACATATGTACTATGTCCTCCATCATATGTATGTTTATATACACATACATACGGGCATATGTATATATGTTCAGTACATGAGTTTGCAAAACGTATGGAAATGGTTAAAACATTTCAATTTCAATTTGGATAAATACCTTCTCTAAGCATCCCTCGCGGCATTGCTGGACACGTATCGTTGTGGTTTGGTGCTTCTGCTGCTCTTGTTGTATCCGTAGTTGTTGCTGTTCCTGCTGCTGCTGTTGTTGTTGTTGTGTGGGACTACTGGCTATTCCGGACGCACACAATGCTATTACCATTAGAAGAAGGGTTAACATTTGTTGCAATTGTGCACACATGCTGGACGATGAACCTATTGTTTTTGTATTCAAGCGTTCGGGGGAGTGCTTCATTATCCGATTGAATTTTTACGGGGATGGGGGCAGATATATCTCGGGACTGCAATTACATATACTTAGATCTATGTATGTGTGTAGTATGTCCCAGCACTATAACTTCTGCGGGAGTTTTGGAGGACTTTGAGCTTCAGATATCACACAAGACATAAGGCTATGTCATATTTCTCTCTGGCCAATTTTGTGCACATACATTCATATATCCAGATAATCCGATTGGCATTACTGCACGCGCGATCTTTCACAATTTCCAAATGTACATCGTTCGTTTAGCAATTAATTCAATTTAATATGTTTTATTGTCATATTTATTTGATTTATTTATTAATACTGTTGTGTGAATACCGACGGACTTTCGAAATCTCTTACACACGCACGGCCTGGAAACAACCGAAACCTCAGGGAGTAAAAACTAAACTGGACGAATTGAGGCAAGCTAGAACACACAGATACACACGCACACATCCACTGAGCCATCCGTGCATTCACACAAACATACACCACCAGTGTGCTCTACACTCTTTCCGGGCATGCGACGTAACAAAAGGCGAAAGGCTTTTGGCTTTTGTGTGTTGCAGAGAAAATACAAAGAAAAAACAAAAAGCAAGCAAAGCCATGAACACTCACAGTCGGTGTGTCGTTGGTGCAAAGCACTGTCAGCAGCTCTAATTGGATTAGGATGGGAGAGTACCGAGAACAACGGGCTCACTGCGGCCAAAGATTTTGTGAGCCCGTGAGAGCATTTGGCGTGCTCACCGTGGCAATGAGAGCACCCAGTTCAATGTTCAGTGCTCAGAGCACAGAAGAAGTAAACAGACGAGCAGAATAACCTTCGTTGAGGTTAAGTGAAGTGAAGTTGTTTGTTGGGCTCTTTCGAAATAGGCCACTTGCAGATAGGCAACAAACAGATACAGATACAGGCTGCGAGATGGATGTTTATCTATATAATCCAAAACATTGTGCAGAGCTCACTCTACCTGCAACGTCCCCATAATGCGCACAATCAAATGGGACTGCGACAAGTTGCAGGGGCTATGTTGGAACACGGGTCTTATGTGGTTTTCGAACAAACGGGTGTATTGCCCCTCAACCGATGGCAAAGAACTTTAAGTTCGGTTCGATTCGAATTGGAATCGAATTGGTTTGATGCGAGTAGTTCGCAAAACGGCCGCACCGCGGAAGCGCTCTCATACGCAACATATGCTACCATTTGCTTTAACCGAACTCCGAACTCGTATAGCGGCATTCATCTACTCGTACTTTGGTAGTTACCAGCTGACTTGGCTTGGTGACGTCGACCATTAGCATTCGAGTTTAAGATGCTTTGCCCATTGCCCGTTCGTGACTAGAGGGCATTTAGCGAAGATGTTGGATGGCTGTGCTGCTGTTGTTGGTGTATTTATTACAATTCATTCAGAGTCTGCAATTGTCGTTGCTCTCGGTTCTCGGTGGTGCTGCTGCTAGTTAGATGTTTAGATGTGCTGCGGTATCATCATGCCTTTGGTCTTGTAAGACTTCTTTTACTTCGCTTAGGAGGAGAATCATTGTTTGGAAAGCTGTGTAAGTGTTTCGGATCTATTTTCGTGGTGTGTTTTTATTCGCTGATGTCGCGGTGGATGGGACCGGCAGCCAGCACGTTGTTATTGTAAAGAGTGATTTTTTTGAGGTTAGGATTTTCATGCATTAGTATTTGACAGATCACGTGGGATTTCAGACATGGTGTCAAAGAGAAAGATGCTCAGTATGCTTTGACATTTCATCATGAATAGACTTACTAACGAACAACGCTTGCAAATCATTGAATTTTATTATCAAAATGCGTGCTCTGTTAAGAAAGTTCAGAAAGAAAGAAATTGTGTTCAGCGACGAAGCTCATTTTTGGCTCAATGGGTACGTAAATAGGCAGAATTGTCGATTTTGGAGTGAATATCAGCCAGAAGCATTGCAAGAGCTACCAATGCATCCAGAAAAAGTCACAGTTTGGTGCGGTTTATGGGCTGGTGGCATCATTGGACCGTACTTCTTCAAAGATGATGCGAATCGTAACGTAACTGTGAATGGTGAGCGCTACCGTGAGATGATATCCAACTTTTTTTGCCCAAAATGGAAGAACTGAACTTGGTTGACATGTGGTTTCAACAAGATGGCGCTACATGCCACACAGCTCGCGATTCTATAGCCATTTTGAGGGAAAACTTCGGAGAACAATTCATCTCAAGAAATGGACCGGTAAGTTGGCCACCAAGATCATGCGATTTGACGCCTTTAGACTATTTTTTGTGGGGCTACGTCAAGTCTAAAGTCTACAGAAATAAGCCAGCAACTATTCCAGCTTTGGAAGACAACATTTCCGAAGAAATTCGGGCTATTCCGGCCGAAATGCTCGAAAAAGTTGCCCAAAATTGGACTTTCCGAATGGACCACCTAAGACGCAGCCGCGGTCAACATTTAAATGAAATTATCTTCAAAAAGTAAATGTCATGGACCAATCTAACGTTTCAAATAAAGAACCGATGAGATTTTGCAAATTTTATGCGTTTTTTTTAAAAAAAAAGTTATCAAGGTCTTAAAAAATCACCCTTTAGTACTTGCTCATTATCTTCCACTTGACTTTCTTTATCTGGGAGAGAAGAAGAAGAAGCAAATTTATGACCTGTGCTGCGGCTCCAACTGGTTGAGATGTAAATTGTTGTAGCTGAGTTTACACGTGTGCAGGAATTTTAATGTTTCCAATCTTGAAAATTTGCATATTATCTAGAGGAGAACAATAAAAAGGAAAACAATTTAATATTTTCAAATTTTATCTGCAAATACGATACTCGTACCCGTACAAAACGGTAGCGCAGCACACGCCGCTCTACACGGGACGGTGTTGCCACCTAAGTTAATTCTTTACATCCCAGGCCAAAGCCATAGAAGAACATTAGATCGTGTGTTACGATTTACGATTATTTAGTTTTCCATTTACGTTTTTACGAAATTGGACATTATTAATGAAGCCTTCGTATTACACAAGTGAAGTGAGCAATGGCATTGTAAATGATCGATGAACTTATTACAGTTGCGAAAACAGATTCCAAAATGTCCTTCGAAAATCGATGTCAATTTTGAAACGATGTGAATTGTTATAGTTATCCTACGAATATCCGACGTAATTTAGTGTTGGATTGTATTATACTTAGATTTTTATGCAGAATCATATTCTGAATGGATGGTTGTACTTGAATGCTGACTTAACAAAATTATTTTCATGTAAAAAAGAAGAAAACCGAAAATTGCATGTTAGCATATTTTGCATAATGATATTCATATTTTAGTATGTATGGACTAAAAATGGGGCTTATATAAAAATTCGCTGTCTACTTTTAATCGTTTGATTTATACTTCACAATTAAACTACAATGCAAGAAAAACGTACGTAGAAAACGTCGTTCGTTCATCAACGAATATTTTCGATGCTGGAACATCTGCTTCGTAACTTTTTCGAAATGACAACGTTCTTCGATTTTCGTGACAAAATTCGTCCCAGACTCGAACTTATTGTTTCCGTGTAGGCAATTTAATTCCACGATAAAAACTAGCAGCGGACTTCGAAGTGATTGTTCAGAATAGCACCTCAACTACTTAAGACAGAACTCCAACAACGTGAATGAGAATTAAACATATATCGAATACAATACATGCGTTGTTCAGGAAAAGTGTACACTTCGCGAAATTAAAAATAAAAATCTGATTATAATCATAAATTTATAGTTTTTGTTCGTATTATTTAATGTTTCCTATTTAAAAAATAAAATAGGATATTTTCGTTGCATCAACGAATATCAAATTGTCGCATGAACGAAACTACGAAAAATACGAAATCACCAACGCCGCGATTTATTGTGGGAACGTAATATGTCGCTGCTTCAAAGAAATGACAATAACGAATCTGATTGTTTGATGCAAAGAACAATTTTTCTTTCAGTGCGGTTACTCAAGAGTAAATACAAGAGTAATTATCCAATAGACTAAATTTCGATGAAATAAATTCTTGGAAATAACTCTTAAAATTTTAAATTTATTTTGTGGGTTCTTAATATTACGGATCCATTTAGGAAATTTCCAGTTTTTGGCTTTCGTTCTCTGGTTACATCTAATGAATTTTTGTTCAGAAAAAAACCTTAGCAAAACAATCGAAAATTAAATTTTGAAATATTTTGTATGAATAATAATATTTTGTACCCGGCGTTGCGCGGGTTCATTTTTCCCTATCGCCATACTTCGATAGTTTTAAAATATTTTTTGAGCTGGAGGTACCACCTCCCTCTCTCCTACCATAATCTAATATATCAAGGAACCATCCTCTCTCCAGAAGTTAGGCGTCCTATACGCAACGTACATACACACATTGATTTATATATATATAGATAGATAGATAATTATTTCAACTCGAATATTCTCCTGTTCTAGAGCAATGTTGCCACCTTCTTCAGGGGTCTGTTTATTTGAAAATCAATTAGTTTGCATTACAGTTGTCATTATTACTTATTATTATAAAAAAACTTTCCTTGTACAAACGATCAGACCTTAACACATATACGCCCATGTGCTGACAATCGCATTTCGCACGACATTTGCGATTACGATTTCAAATCGCCAATTAGGTGTGATGAAGTTCACAATCGCCAAAAGTTTGGCGACTTCAACTCACAAATGCATGGGAGAGTGAACGCAAAGTGAACTTATGCTTTTTGAGTAAATGAATTTAAAAACTTATTAAACAACGACGCGCAAATAAACTTTCACATGTTTTCTTTATATATTCTCATAAAATAAGACTGTTTTCAAACAATTTTTCTCAAAAATATAAAATTAAAATATGTTCCTCGTTTCATACTCATTTCTGTTTTTTGTTTACTTTAAAACTGGCGAGATAAAAGTGAACGTTTGATACGTTCTTTTCTTGATTGGAGCTTTTTTAAGGCCAATACGCTTAACACGAATGCTGCCGGCATCTTTTGTTTATATAAATAAAAATTAAATTTCCTTGTTTACCTTTTTTGACAGATCAAACATATGTTTACATGTTTCGAACATATTCACAAATCGCAAACAAAACGCGTGAACGTCATCACATGTCTTAAATAAATTGGCGAGTTGAAAGTCGCAAGTGATTTTGAAAACGCGTGATTCTCATCACATGGGCGATAATCTTAGACATTTTGGATCTGATTATATATGAACTCGATCAAAGGATATTTATTTGTTTTTTTATCTGAAGTTTCATTGATGAAAAATCTATATATATATATATATAAATCAATGTGTATGTCTGTATGTTCCGTATAGGACGCCAAACGGTTGGACCGATTCGCTTGAAAATTTTACTGTACCTAACTTCTGGACAGGGGATGGTTCCTGGATATACTAGGTCACGATAGGACGAATGGGGGTGGTACCTCTCACACAAACAATTTATCAAAAATTACTCATTTTATCTTCCAAAGCATACTAAGTAGAAGAATAGGGAAGAATGAACCCGTGCAACGCCGGGTTCAAAGTACTAGTGCTCTATATAATAGTATTCTTAGAATTTAGAACGCAGTAGTAGCATTGGCTGGTAGATGTCTTACCAGTAGCAGCATTACAGACTTTGCCGTATACCATTGTCATGTCATTTGCCTTTCACTTCTTCAAATGATTGGGCAATCCAGTTTCTTTGAGAAATACAGTATTTTATGAACATTTGTCCATGTTTGTTTTATTTCAGATTATGCTGAGTAAAACGTCTCCTAATACTTTCAAACTAATACTTCAAAAAACTCGGATTTTCTTTCATTTTACATGAGATCTTATTCCGGAAATAATTATTGAACATTTGTATTTTTATCATCAAGTGATTTTCTAAATTTCTTTTTAAATATTAACGTTTCATTAAACTGTTTACTTAACTCATGAGTAAATACACAATATTAAAAATTACTTTTTGACCAGTATATCCAGTATAAGGATATCTAGAATAGGCAGTATACAAAGGCTACATTTTACATTAATTATTCAAAATAATCAGTCATAGCTCCATAGCTTTGTGCGCAAATTAGTTTCCATTTCTTATACAAATCTTTCAATTCGTCAACTCGATGTGTTGTGCGCCTTTATTACCTCACTTCGCATTTATAAAATATGCAATAACAATTCGTACTCTCTAAGAAAGATGAAGTGTATGTTGTTAGTATATGAAATATTTTTAATTTATAAACGAAGAAATACAAAAAGTATGGATGTGCAATAGAAATAAAATATTTTCAGATATTTCCCGAATTCATTTTTTTCTGCCAATTCTTGGCTTTCCCATGTAGATATAAACGGAATGGCGCAGATTTCTGCTGCGGCGGCAACCCTGACTACCCCATAACTTGCATTTGTTTTCCGTTCGAAAAACCAAACGTTTTTATTTTGTAAAAGATTTATGATCAATAGTTTGCATATTTAATGTTTAATCCGAATTGTGGCACTTTTGTGAGTTCGCGCGAGTGTGTGCACCTCGTTTCCAAAGTTTATTGATACTCATCTCATCCGGCGGCAGAGATTCCCATGGTGGCTGTGCTTATACCGGCGATTTGAGTTAAACAAGCAGTGTCCCTGCATCCATGCATACTCATATGTATATATTTGTCTACATATTTATGTACGAACTCTTAAGGCTCGGGACATTGTATAAAGGTCTGGTCGTTTGTTGTAGGCCCGTCGAATTTAGATTCAGTTTGTAGCTCATTTGGGTAATAATTAATTTACAGTTTATGGAGGCCTGCTCCATCTTCGTCTTTTTTTTTATTTATTTTTCGAGGAAAGAAGAACCTCGTCTTCTGAAGCAGTTGTTTCGGTAGTTTTTTGAACATGTACTCGTGTGTATATTAGGGTGTTCTACAAAGGGATCTCAAACATAGACTATTGGAGAGCTGATAACAGGAACGTTATCGTGTGTATATATGACACCATACCTCGGTTGATGTTCCGTTTTAATTTAGTAAGAATATTCTAACTTTTACGCGACAAAAGTTTTTTATAAATTTCTATATAATGAACATAAAAAAGCCCCGTAATAAGGAAAAACAGTTATATTATAAAAACACACCAGAAATCACAACATTCCCCACCAGAGTGACAGAAGAAAATGAAACTATTTTCATCTCCCTAATAAACAAAGACGACAGTATCAAAAGGTTTTCAGCACACCCTAATATATGTATATTTATGTGAATTGGTTCGATTTCTTTGTAGCGGTCGGTTTGTTTTCCATTTCCAAGTCGTAAATTAATCAACTCCCCATTAGTTAATTTCAAATTTGTTAAGATGTGATGTTGGCTTTGGACATCTAGTGTCGAGATTTGTGTTCGTCACTAGTTTCTTCTTGAATATGGGAATGAGGGAATTGGTGTCCGAGAAACTCCGTGAGTCGCATTTGGTGATATTGATCTTAATTGACAACTCAATAGTTTCGTTCTGTGCGGTCAAGTGGGAAGTGATGCGCGGCGTATGTCTGCTCTTGTTTGGCATTTAGTCTATATGTATGTATGTACATAAATATATAGAAACGTATTTTCATTAATTGGCTCAATTGGAAGTTGAGCGGAGTGGATGACTTTAAAGTATTTATGAATATGTCGTAAACCAGGAATGCATCCACTAAATGGTCCATGAAACATATTCAACATAATTGACTAGCTTCTTAGGATACTCACCAAACAATATATTAAACATCAATTAAAACAGCAACGTTTATCAATAACTTCCACTAATAAGGTTACACTAGTCTTAATAGACACACAAAATTGTGATCCAAAAAATATGAAAAACCATGGACCGATGTGACCCACCCCTAGTGAACTATAAACTCATGTGGCAAATCTGATCAAAATGGGGTGTTATATGTAACATAAAAAGCTTCGGCTTTTTATACGTACATAGCTCGTCTTGACTCAAAAATTGCAGCAGAGTGGAAGAAAACGACACAATTTAATCAGTTCAGTGAAAAACAATCACCACCCTACACCACACCAAGGAAATACAGCAGAACGTTCTACCTTGACATGTTTTCTTTGTGCCGACCACCGTGGACATTATGGCCATGGACACTTTTAAAAGTGTCATAAGACCCATGGACATTAAGACATTTAAAAGTTGTGATAAAATGATAAACACATAGTTTTGACAATTATCTATGCTGAATTACAACACATACTAATAGGTTGAAATGATTGCTATGATGGAGTGAAATTACTTTCAATTCAACGAATAACGCGTTCCAATTGTTGACATTTCTTAAATGCAAATTAATACATTTTAAATAGTTCCGCACTTTCTAGTAATAAAGTAAAAAATAAGATTTTAAAATATTTGTTACCATCTCCCACGAAATTTGAATCTGAATTTTTCCCTCAAAATTGTGGGTGGGATTTCTCGAGCCCAAACCCTATTCCAAAGAGACTCATTTAATATCTTCACACTCCAATGCCGTTGACATTTACTCTAGTAAACAAGTGCGTGAGTTTTCGAATTCCCTACCAGATAATGTAAATATTTAATTTAAATTTAACAACAGAACTTTTCTGATTATTTTTGAAAATCTCTCTTTTTGATTTTTTGTTTTTCCAAAAATAGTTTGGCCGATTTTTTTTCAAATCAACGAAATAACGCCAGATGTTAAGGTTACTTGCTTCATTTCCCTTTGGAAGATTTACACCCCCATTATAACTATTCTAGGTATCCACCGTGGGGAAACGGTGAACTAGTAGACAGATGGCAATTACATCATACCAATGCTCACATACGATTTTATAGTTTAGAGCACAAATGAAATCGAAGAAGAAATTACTACGAATACGTTGTCAGCAAAAAGAGCCTTCGAGGATTATGCCACTTTCCGATGATGATTTCTGGCAAAAAAAATCCACCTTTCTTGGATTGGAAGTACATGTGTGTGAGTGTGTGCGTTCAATGAAAGACAGTATACAAAAAGTCTTTACACTGCACACAGCCAAGTAAACAAGCAAACATCTACAGATTGGCAGTGGATGGGGAAGGCGTTAGTGTCAAATCCACTTCAGACTACCCTATCATGTCTGATACTCCGATTCTCATTACAAATCGAAAAATGATATTTTTTGATAGTTCCCATGAATATGTGTGATACAATTCTGAACGACTGAATAGGATAGTCGGATGTGGACTATATGAATGAACAGTACATAACCAACCGCCCAACTACGTTCGATACTTATGTGTGTGTGGCGAGGAAGCTCTGAAAGAAATGGAGAATGTGTAATGCTGTCGCCTGTTTGTTACGACAAATGTTGTTATTTGGCAAACGACAGTTACAGAATCACACACACACAACCATCCAGCCAGACAATAGTCAATGTAATATCGTCGATTGTAGTTGCTGTGTTTGATAGAATTTGTTATTAAAATAACAAAAATGGATAGCATCTGCAAAACGTGTTTAGCTATGATAAAAATGAAAAAAAAAACGGAGTTACCACATTGGCAGCTGAATGAGAATTGTACAATCGAACGACAAATGTTCAATGTGAAAACATGCGAATGATAAATTATTATGAACTTCGTTGTAAGTCATGAAATACGTTTATACTTTCAGAAAATTCATACAAAATGCAAAAAATGCTCTTTTTGTCAGAACTGATAGATGTACTGAATTCGAAAACAATGTGGTTACAAGGCATTGCGAGAATAAGTTCTAAGGAACACTCTGCTGTTGAATCTTGGAAGTTCCCGGTGGAATCGGAAAAACATTTTTATCGTATTAATGTTGGCAAAAAATCGATCGAAAAAATAAAGGGATGTTTACTTCATCAGGAATATCAGCTGTGATCCTGGAAGACTGTCCAAAAGCACTCAGTTTGCGAGGGATATGCAATTTAACGAAACTATTAATCTGGACTATTTTCAAAACAATTGCTGGATATTCGCTATAGAAAAATGCTGTAGGTATTGCGAATGCAGCACAATATTTAGATTCTTGTTATAACGTGCTATAGTGGCTTCGGAAAACATTGATTCCGAGGATTCCGTTTCTGGCGAAAATTATGTTGACAACAAGCGAATTTTTAAATCTACTGTATTTGCGCATACTATCGCCTCAGAATCTTCAGTTAAAAACAAATTAGTTTTGCAATGACACAAGGCATTGCAGAAATTGACGAAAAGTGTATTGAACTGGACGCTAACGGTGGAACCGCAAGACTATTTTACGACCCACTTTATCGGGAGTTACATCTAAGTTGTTGAAAAAGATCGAAAAGCTCATTCAGCAATCAAGTTGCTGTTGAATATGCAGATTAAAGAAATTCCAACGTGCTAATTGTCGAAGAACTGTGTCGGTGGTCAAGGTTGTGCAGTAATGTATATTGATCGCTCGGGGTGAATATGCGATGACTGACATAAAGTCTTTGCAGACATTAGATCGAATAACAGGGCTGTTTTACTTTAAGCCGGTATAACGACCTGCGATGAAAAAACGTTAATATAAAGTTAATTTTTTAATCAAAATAAAAAAAATAATTGTCGAAAACTACAATATAAATAATTGTATCAAAACAAATTTTTTTGATATAATTATCCAGGCTAAGTTCAAAATTTTTAACATAAAATTATTTTTTCAAAAATTGGTTTTATACACACATTGATATCGCAGTTGGCGATAATTTAAACAGATTCTCTTGAGTGAATTTTTGACTTTTTATTTAAGTTTTTCTTATCGCAGCTTAGTTATCCAGTCTTAAAAAAATCAGTTCTAATGACTAGACATCCGTTTTTTATGCAAAAGAATATTTTGATTTGAATGTCGACTTCAACCAAATGTCTCTCATGATTAAAATAAAAAAAAATATAGAACCAAAAATTACGTTAGATAAAAATCCGCTGTCTATTAATTATATAATCAAAACCGGTCAGGTGGTGCAATAATTTGTTTGGTGAATCTCACCAAACAATGCCAGTGATCGAGTGTTTCGACTTGCGGAAGGATGAATCTGCTCAATTATATTCAAATAAATGTTTGAAATTGGCAATGACAAAATCGCAGATATTTCAGCAAGACTTCTCTATTAACGTGATATGAATTAAATATCCGTGACCGTATCCTTAAATTGAATATCTGTGACAGGAAACGTTAATCGATACAATAATCAAATTCACACGACGATCATAAACAATCTAACTGATATATGGACAGGAAAATTTCTGTCGGGTCAGCTAGTTCAAAATAAAAATAAATTGGATATAAATACTATATTTTTTTATTGCATATTCACGATCTCCATCATTGATTTTAAAGGTCTGTTCGTTTGAGCTTATTAGTATGGAATTTACTCGCTTAACAAGTAAGGTGGTGCCCGATTTTTATATCTGATTTATTTAAATAAAATCAATAAGAAATGTTGCCATCAGCTACATCATCAATGTTCTTAAAGGATGGGTAGAAAATAATAAGTTGTTCAGTTTACAGAATAGGAACGCTATCCATTCTAATTGACTAAAACTCTAAACGCGATTATTTCGAAGCATCCAAAAATATAGGCTTTTGTTATACGCTCATCTAGGGTATTATGTGTTTGTGCATTTTTTTGTAACACCGATCGACTTAAAATCACTTTTTGAATCGGAATAACAATGTCCGTCTGTCTGTCTGTCCATCTATTCTTGTAATCAAAGTACAGTTATCACAAGTGAGTTCTGTGGGTCAAGGACGGAAGCTATTTAATTTGAAGCAAATCGGTTCAGATTTAGATATAGCCAGCATATAAATATCGGTTCGGTTCGATTCGATTCGATTTGATTTTTTCCTTTCCAGAAACAACACAATTTCACAGATTTTATTCAAATTTGGCACAACACCTTATATTTCTACTAGAAATAGGTGTGGTGAAAGTGGGTCAGATCGGTTCAGATTTATATATAGCTCTCATATAAATGTTTCTCACGATTTGACTTTATCCGCTCTAGAGACCGATTTGATCTATGATATAGAACCCATACACAAATCTTACTAATTTCATTTTTTGCACCGATTCCAGATTTAATGGTGTTGAAAGAAGAGGGTATTATATAGTCGATCCCGACCGACTTTAGTCTTTCGTTACTTGCTAAATTGTCGATATGATCATGCAATCAATTTCCAACGAATAGTCGGGCAATTTAAAGAAATGAAATAGTTGCGAAGCACATGAAGATGTATAAAAAGAAAATAAATACCGCATGATTTCCAAACAGACGGACATCACAGGGAAAACTTAGAACAGGCTACTCTCTTTTTTAACAACTGACGTTAAATTACCTGCAATTTTAAGAAATATAAACAATCTTTCACAAAAAATTACACATTTTTATACAAAATGAATTTATAGATTATTCGCCACTGCCTATTTCTTATAAATGTGTTCCACTGTTCAACTTTCTTCCCAAAATGTAAATTACGTTGATGATGCAAAGTCCCTCGCTCGTAGAGTAATTGATATTTGACGTTAGAGGAGAATTGACATTTTCAAATAGATTCTCTTTGTGTACAAACACTTACATATGTATGTACATATCTCGACATACATACATACGTACAAAAATATGTATGTATGTACGTAGGAATACAGCTTAGCAGCATCGCAATCTGATGTGATATGATTTGAGTCGACTTGGCGTAGTTCCCACTTGCCTGCTCTGCTATCTTCTTTAGCTTCGTTTGCTTCGATGCATTCGCAGTTTGTTGGCAATCCGATGTACAGATATTGCACATCCATGTCGTATCTATCTATATTAGGTTGAAATTTTTTTCAACATTTTCAGAAAGTTTGTTTTTTGACGTCAAAGCGACGTTATTTGCAGCTTTGAATTAAAATGCTGACAATTATTTTGCATTTGGCTCAAGGAATTTTAAAATGACCCAACGATTTGGAGGATGTGGTCCGTATAATTTCGTAGATAAAGTTCTCTGCTCGCGTGACTTGTTGATACAAAATCTACACTGGGTTGTCTACTAACATGAAAAGGGTCTTACATTTACGTACGAGACGAAATCAGTCTCGGATATGATTTTTACAATTCATTATATTGTGAATGGATACCACGTGGTAACTGAGTCGAATAACACCTCAAAAAAAAACTAACCCCAATGTACGCACATAGCATGTATTCCTTTCTATTCTATTCTATTCTATTCCATTTCTGCTCTGTTTGTTTTGCATCTTATTGACAGTATCATCAGTAATCAACCACATTTCTACAGTCAAACATAGATACGTTTGTATGTGCATACATACATACAATGCTAGGGTCTGGTTCCCGGATAGTATTGAAATTCTCTAGAATTTGATTAAAAATGTCTAAAATTCAGAAAATAAATTCCCTAATTTCACTGTAAAAATTTGGGTACGAACGAGCAGACGAGTTAGCGAGGATGCGATCTACTTTGAGTACCCTCGCTATTGAGTTGGTCGCGACACCGATAGCATCTGTTAAAAATGGTGTCTTCATACACTACCTAGACCGAGCTAATTTCATGTGAAAAAAGTAGACACATATCCAGACAAACCTGGCCTCAATATAACAAAAACCAATTGGAAACCAAGTTCGACGAATGAAGTTGCAATTCAACGATCGTAGAGAACGTAGAGAAAGAAGAGGCAGTTGAGCACTTCTTATGTGAATGCCGTGCTCTACAACCTTCTTTTACGCTCTAAAAGCATACCCCATGTAATCATTATATCAGTTAGAACGCATAATCCAAACAAATTTGAGTTAAAACCAAAGAATGGCTTACAAATTATTAATTTGATTGCCTTTTCTCGAGAGTGAGAAATGTATTTATCATTAAATGTTTTATCCCAGTTATTGTTATGTTTTAAAATATTAAATTAACAATAATATTACATTTATTTCAATTTCAACAGAAAGGTGAATCTTGTCGCATTACCACTCCTGTCTGTGACAGAATTGCAGCGAAATTTCCCCAATAAACTGATTAAAAAAAACTCCACATTTCGTAGACCCGTACGGTCACCTGCTTTTTTGTATTATTTTAATGCAATACCAACTAATTTTGATGATTTAAAGCAATGTTTTCGAACAATATTTGAGCCATTTTCTCTCTGCAACTCTCCAGCCAGTAATGACTAATTAATGTACCACATACGCCACCCAGAATGGAGGTAAATTAAATTCTATAACTTTTAAAAGCCATTAGAAAGATTCAATAAATATGCATTAGTTTTCAAAAGAACAAATTAATTTATATGAATTAAAACAAGTTATTTGAGTTTCTTAATTTAGCAACATTAATCAACCATCTTACATTTCAATTATTTATTATCATTAATTTAATTAAACAAAAAATATACTGTCGCATTATTTTTGTATAACAACAATTAAAAAAATTCAAACCCTTGGGTAAATCTGATTAAAATGCTGTGAATACTATTTACTCGCAAAATACAATGAAATAATAAAAAGTACGAGTCCAGCACTGATTAATCATTCACTAAGAAACTTACTGGCGACGTAGTTAAGACTTCACATTAGTGAAACAAATATTTGGTATCATTCATTCTTTATTTAATAAATATTATTTACATTTTAATGACTATAGCTAGTGATAGTTCGCATTACATGCACATTTATTCTTATCTGTTCTTAGTAGGTGTATTTTTACAGTATTTATAGAAATTTGCTATTTTTTATGGGAAATGCAAATTTGAAACCTTCTTTGGGACAAAAAGGTGTTATGTCTTATTCAGAAGTGTAAATGACTACGTTCAGAATTTTCACATTTTAAATTAAATCGATTTGTGAGATAATCCTTAACAAGTTGTGTAGTAAAATGGTAATATAGTAAAATTTCATTTCTTGATATTTAAAGTACGGAATGGAAAAATAAGCCCAATACAAACATTGTTTTTTAGTGTATATATGAATAATGTGAATGCACAAATTGTATTTCGGAACAAATATTCTGCTTTGGAATGCTAGGATTTTCAACTTATAATATATTTAGTCCCAAAAATATTATAGTTCCGCTCGCAAATGCACCGTTGAACATGATTGTTATTAGTCGGTGGTGTACCACAGCAAGTGGTAGACGGACTGGCTAGTGTCTCCGTTCACATTTGTTGACATCGTGGGTTCAAATTCCAAGAGGAACGCAAAGTTTGTTCTCCAACTACTTCATAAAATGCTATTTTAGACGCCTGCTACAAGGCATGTAACACCAGGACTCCTTAGGTGACCTTCTTTATCTCATTTTAGGGGTTTCGGCTTCACTAAAAAGGTGCAACTGGGAATGTTGTCCATACATATGTGTCCTGTCGAGATTTGAACCAATGACAAAATCCAAGTATATCGGACATCGTAGGGCTCCAAAATGAGCACGTTTATTACACAACGCTCTACCGGTGTTCTGATGCGGCCCTCGTTTCGTCAGAGTAATGCTCTGTACAGCCTTGTTTACGACGAAGAACGCAAGATTCTTAATGCTTTCAACGTCGTTTTTCATTAAACAGAGTTGGGGGTGAATTCCATGTGTGGCACAGGCGTATATGCGTATGTATTGCACAGAGTACACAGGGCACATACATACATATGATGCATATGTACATGTGGTTATGTACATGATTCGAAATTGAATCTGTTTTTTAAACAGAGCAAAGTTGAGCCTCAGGACATTTCAACTAAATTGTTTCTGATATTTTTTGTGTTGGCAAACATTTTAGCAATTAAAGTAAAATAAAATGTGTGGAATGCCGATGAGAGACATTGCTTCTGCCAGAGCTTTGAAATCCAATGATGCCACAAATTGAATCCAATAACAATAAAGATTATTCCAACCATAACCAAACGTTGTCGAATTGGATGTCCTTATCTTTGGGAATTGTTCTAAAGCATGGAAGTTTAACAATTTCCCTTTTCCTCTTGAAAATGGTTTATTGATATTGTGCTCACAAAATGTGCCTTTAAACGGTTTCAGCTGGTTTCATAATTAATACCCAGCGGGCCAGGTAAGGGAGTATAACAGTGCATTCTCTACCACTCATTACCCCATTACGGAACGATCAGAACCATCACTTATGTTCCACTCAATTTTGTGTCGACCATAGGTTAAGTCTAACCCATTGGTAAACATTTGGTCAAAATAAGATAAAATCTGGGGCTTCGAGCGGCAAGGGATCGATTCGGGAAGACACTTATGCGGGCGCTATATCAACGCATTGAATATTCCGATTCCGTTTAAAAGCTATGACAGCTTTAATTATATACTCCACGAGAGTATTATGTCTTTGTGGATTTGTTTGTAACACTCAAAAGGAAGGGAGATAGACCCATCGGCTTAGAATCACTTTCTGAATCGATTTAGCAATGTCCGTCTGTATGTCCATCTATTGTTGTAATCACGAGACAGATCGCAATTGTAGTCAGAACCAAACGAAATTTTACACAACGAAGTTTTTCGGGACAAGTACGAACGCTATTTAGTTTGAAGAAAATCGGTTCAGATTTATATATAGCTCCATACAAATTTCGCTCTCAATTTGAATTTTTCCGCTCTAGAATCCACATATTTTAGCAGATTTTCTTCAAAATTCGCAAAACGCCTTATATTTCAACTCGAAACACCTGTGGTAAAAATGTGTTAGATCGGTTCAGATTTATATATAGTTCTAATACAAATTTGGCTCCCAATATCACCTTTTCCGTTCTAGAAACCACATATTTTATCAGATTGTTTTCAAATCTTGCAAAATATCTTATATTTAAACTAGAAACACCCACGGAGAAAATCGGTCACATCGATTCAGATTTACATATAGCTCTCATACAAATTTCGTTCCCCAGAAACCGCGTATTTTCAGAGAATTTCTTAAAATTGGGCATAACACGTTATACTTCAACTGGAAGAACTTATTGTGAAAGTTAGTCACTCCATTCCATGTTTGGATATAGACCCGATACAAATATTATTCTCTATTTGACAAATTGGACCAGGTCATATTAGCCTGTGATTAGGAAACATACAAACTTTTTTCTCGTTTTCACTTTTTTACTGAATTGTATTGTGTTCCGATAGAAAGTGGAGTGTATCATATATCGGGCGAGGCCGACGAATTTAGCCTTTCCTTAGTTGTTTTAAATAAGTGTTTTTGGTATTAGGTTCAAAGATATTAAAAGTATTAAAAATATGACATATCAAAGTACATCATATTCCGAATATTCGTGCGACAGTTTCAATGGTACTGTTTTAGACTAGTTTCAAAAAAAAAATCCTTAACTCCTTTCTCAAGCTCAAGCTCCCTCAGCAAAATTCGCATCACTAAATCGCATAGTCTAAGGTACGTTTTAGCAATGACTCTTAATATCCCCGATTACTTGCTGATATAATGAAACACTTGAATTTTCATCAGATGTATGGAAATGTTGATCATGGCGATCGACCAACAATTTCGACCTATAGTGTGATCACAAGCTTTAGATGGGCAGAAGGACGGACAGACAGACATCGCTATCTCGTCTCAACTGGTGATTCTAATCATACTTAAATGTGGGTCTAGCAGGATTATCCCTTGTTTATACAAACATTTGACGCGAAAATAACTTATAATAGCTTATTCAACAAAGTGTTGTAGGTTATAAATATTAATTAAGTCAATATAAATTTGTACTTGTCGGCGAACAAGAGGAGGCTTCTATTGGTCTATCGACGAAACATATAAAGTTACCCTCGTCAAGCCAGTGGTAATTACTATAATTGGAGTACCACGCAACGATTATCTGCTGCTGAAACATTGGACAATTCATTCCATTCATGATTATAGCAGTGTCGACAAGGAAAAACGACTTATGTATAATTGCCTTAATTTTATTATTATTAAATTAAAAATGTTGAAATCTTAAGTCGTTATTCGAAATATGTCGAAAGTATCTGTGCTAACTTCCGCAACCAAGAATTTCCTGGCGATACATACGGCCAGAGGTATCTTCGTTAACCCTCTCAATTCAATTACGTCTCAATAACTTATAAGTCGTTTTTCCTTGTGGACACTGATATATCGCTATTCGCGAAAACAGAGTCACATGGACATACTCCCCTAAGTATGTCTATGTTGGACAGATTAAAATATTCGCTTGAACGGCCTCTGTCATTTAGTTCCACTTAGCACTTGACTCAATCATTATTTTCGGGTAGAGGACACTTTGAATTTAGTAATTTGCACTGCTTCCTGCAAGAATTACAAACTACTAAATCGAGTGGACACATACGACGCTTTTTTGAGTTGTGATGTTCTTCTCGCCAGTGTACGCGATATGTACATACAGACATACATATGTGTACAGCTGGCATCTGTGATAGCAATGATTAAGATGCTCCGAGGTAAATTAAAAAATGCTTTAGATATTCCTTTTGATAACGCGAGTATCAATGATTTAGCACTTTATGGGAAGTTGTTTGCTGTCTCCGTTTACCCGTGTTATCTGGCAAGGGATAGGTGAGGAAGATAGGTGTGTATGTGCATGTGCGAGTGTGTACTCGGATGTAAAGAAAATTGCAATTCATGGCCATAAATAATGCTTTTACGCTCGAGACCACCAACGTGATGTGGCGATGGTGAGTTTCCACAAATTCCGACCGACACTTCTTATGGAATACCCATGGCACCACACAATGCCAATATCTTGGATCGTCTCTGTGTGTTCTCCAATGCACCAGAGGATGTGAGGAAGCGATGTAAACGTGTATTGGCCAACACCTTGAAGTGCGTCGTGTATTCATTTTTACAAATTCACTTGACACCTTTCTATGTGTGACAATCGATGTATGTCTGTCTGTCTGTCCATCCGTCCGTCCGCTCGTCCGCCGACCGTTCGTCCGTGTGTAGATATGTTCTCGCGTGTATCAATGGCCACGAAGAACAAACAAAAAACGCCAGAAACTCAATGCCAAGACATGACAAAAATTGCTCTTTGAGAAATTTAAGGGGGAAATGCATGTCATCCCATAGCAAATGATGAATTTTACAATTCCATAAGAAATAAACTCCTTATGATGATGGTAATGATGACTCTTGTACGACAATGGCTACAATGCATAGTGAGAACGTACATACAGACATTATACACATCAGACAGCCATAAAACCTCCACCCATATATATAGATATGTATGTACGAGTGTATGTATGTATGTCTGGTGTATTCTGTAGTTTGTATTCGACATACATACCTGGAGAACCTGTGTTTGGTGCTTTAAATAGGTGGTATTTGTCAGGTCCTCTTGGCTCCTGGCTTCTTCACTAAGCCACAATGAATTATGATTATGCCGTTTTTGCGTCTTCTTCCAAAGATCTCCTCCGTTGACGGCCTGTCAATGAACAGCAACAGGACTTGTTGCTCTTGCCGTCTAGCAGTGCTCATTACCACTGCTTAAACGATGTCTAAACTGCTGCTGACACGTTGACAGTCGGGGCCACCATCAATGTTTCTCATGCTTTAAATCAAAGACAAGACATCCGTTTTTTGTCCACTTGTGCGGCAACGACGACATATCGACAAACGAATCTCAAATGTACATGTATTCGTATACGTCCTCCTTAAGGGGGAACTGGAAACTGGGAGCTGGCATGCCAGCAACAAGTAGCCAACCAACCAACCACCAAGCTAACAAGCCACCAGGCCATGCCCGGCCAGACCAGACCACTCATCGTCAGCATCATCTGCACTCGTACAATTATTGTTTAAACATTTGGTGTTTGGTATGCGTTGCATGTTCCTCAACAGAAGTGTCGTACATTACTTGTTTTATTAATTATCAATTTATTAACGCAAAAAACAAACCCCGGACAACGGGCAGGAGGCGATTATGTGATACTGCCTTTTTGCCTGTTGCCACCACCACCTCTTGGCGGGTTGTTCTGCTGATTGTTTGGAGTGCTTTTTCTTGATTCGTCGTCGTTTGTCATCTCATTCAATATGAACGTAAACAAACAGCCATCGCATCGCATCCGCCTCGTGACGAGTGTTTGTTTGCCTTCCGCTGGAAGCAGAATTACTGGAAAAGGGTGGATGTCGATTGTCAGGCAATCTTTAAATGGGACCTCTGGTCAGTCAGAAAGTGTGTGTAAACACTTTTCGATGCAATGTCTTTGTGTCGGGAGACGCTTCTCGTCAGTATTTAGAGATTTGATGACGGACTCCGACGTCTGTCTTCGGTGGCGTCATATGAGAATGTTATCAAAATACTTTCGACTTAAAGCACGAAGATCTTAGCATTTAAAATTAAAAAAACGTATGTGTATTGTATGTATGTATTGTACAAATGCAATACATATTATTGTCTCTGATATTCCTAATCGCCAACGAGGAATTTCTATTTAAATATGTTATCCCCCATTTTGCGACTAAAAAATATTCAAAAATATAACCGATAAATTTAGATTAAAGTTCATTTTAGCACTCACCTACGAAATTTTACAACAATCAGTTAAGTATAAATTGCTCTTGTCAATATAGGGCTGCGGGAATCGAACGATAATGATTAGGATGTCATAGATATTTCTAGGTGAACTCGGTTAAAGTATGCGAAAAGAGTTATATCGGTAAAGTCTGCATGGGGTTTTATTAAAACGCCCTTTTTGCAGAATATGTTTAACAACATTAAATAAGACAAAGTACAGAATTTATATCATTTAGTAATTATGCTTTATTGAGCTAAATAATTGTTCGATTAAACGTTAAATCGAATATGATGCAGTTGTGTAAATTTTGAATGTTTCAATTGTTTAGACCAATTTATTATTTATTTTGAAAAAGTGACGCGAATTTAATCTCAAGAACATAACCTTAGTTTCAAAAGCATTTTGTAAAATTACACTTTTTTGCAATTTCCTTGCACAATAGTAAAAATCGTCATAAAAAAGAAATATCCATTTGAAGCCATCAAAAACCGATTTGAATAATAACAAGTAAAAACGGCGTTAAGTTCGGCCAGGCCGAACTTTATATGCTCTCCACTATGGATTGCATTCCACTGAGGCTGTCGAGTTTCGTAGATGAACAGCAATATTACAGGAAAATATAAGTTTTTTAATATAGGCAAACCAAACAAATACAAATATTGAAAAAATAGTTTTATAAATAAATATAATATTTTATTATTTCAAACCACGCATATAAGGCAAGGCTACCAATACGTCTACATATCGAAATAATACATCAAGTCAATTCAATAAATAAATATTGTTATATTTATATTTTAAAATGCGTAAATATCATAAATATTGGTAGATAGTGGGTGCTACAGTTGGTTGTATGTCCATTCTATTTTAATTCCAAAAGTGCAAAATAACCTAACTTAAGTACGAATTTGGAAAAATCTATATCATATATATATATATGTACCATTTTTATTTTTCTCGAAAATGAGTTTTTGAAGCCAAACTATTCTCAGATTTGGAGAAGACATTTTTTTCTTAAGTCTCTTCTTAAAAATTTTTGTGATTTGGCTATCAACTCACACGTTTTTTGTGACTGCATAAGTGGCTATGAACACAAAAATAATAGAAATAAAATAGTTCCATATAACCGAAGACTGAAATTCGCTACAACGATTTTGTTTAAAATATTTTTCAGCATTTTTATAGATTTAAGGTATATCGTACTATCAAATTCCATCTTTTCGCCGTTAATAGCATTTTGCTCCCCAAGTTATTAGGCTAAAATAGAATAAATGGTGGCTGTAAAGTCAAAAATTGTGAAAAGTATATTTAGAAAAACCCGCGTAACTTTTTGTTATATTGAGAATACCAAAATATTTATTTGGCATGTGATTGTTGACTTGATGGGGAATATTTGTGTCAGAAAAGTTTCAGAATCCTGGATGAAAAAAGTTAAAATATAAGCAAAAAAACATCTTAGCCATATTTCCCGCGAAAATGAAAATTTTCCAAAAATATCCAATTTGTATTTTTGTTTATCGTGCCCTACCGCAATATACACTTTTTGTAAAAATGGTACCAATCTGACGGATGAAGCTGGAATCTTTAAATTCGCTGTGTACATCACAGAAAATGCGTTTTCTACACAGCATTGCCAACATTTCATAAAAAACGTTATCGAGTTTACAATAAGTCTTATTTATATATTTGAGCATTAATGGCTATGTGCTTATTTCAAAATTCATAGTGCTCAATTTCAAACGTGCGAAAGTTCATAGCTTATCTAATTACATATGGGAAAATCTACAAAATAGTCCGATTTCAATTTTGAAAAATTAAAAATTTCAAATTAGAGGCACACGTTTTATTTTAGCGTCAACTTGTTAAAAATACATTAAATATAAATAATGTGCTCGCGTGCATCATTTTTTTCAAGTGCTGAAGAAGTTATAATCGAAAAATCCCTTTTGGTTCTATTGCAAGTTAAGCTTGAAAACCCTATGAAAATCAACAAAATTTAACCTAAAATGGCTCTCGGTACCAAAATAATAATTCGATCTATTTAGCACTTACACACATTATTAGTAGTACTCATATTTACCGATCACACAGGGTTGCCACTAGTTATTTTTCAAACTGCGGATGTGCTCTTCAAAAAATATGAAATTCCATGATCTGCACGCATCGACCTGATGATGTTTGTACTGTCATAATTTCTTTGTTGCTGAAGGCACACTAAATTGTTTGGTCGCCTTTTGTTAGTATCTTTGTCGTTTATAATCCAATATTAAAAAATTTGCAATTACGTTCACGCTGAAAGCGCAAAAAAGAAAATTGTATTAATTTTCGTTTTATGCAAAAACAGAGTGACAGATTTTGAAGAGCTACCATTTATTCCTCAGTGATGGCACATGCTTTTTTCAACATATAGAAGATTTTGCAACATCATTACTATCATCCACAAAAAGATTAGAATGATTTTCTTTTATGCTGAAAAAGTTATAGCCAAAAGAGTTGAACAACTTTCGAAAGTTACAAGCAAAATTAGGGTAAATTAGGGTAGACCTTAGCTCAGTAGACTACATTAACAGCATAATTTTAAAACTTTAGGATGTTGGCGAGGTTAAACTCGTCGTTTTGAAAATTATGACACTTTCAGAAATATTATATATTGCTCTTAAAGTGGTTAGAAGCCTGAGTGACATGGAATCGTACTATACCGTAGATTTGCTCATATGTCAAATATAGTTGGCTTTAGGAACACTGTGATACGTTAGCAATGACTGGCTGCTCGCAACAAATCAATGAGGGTTTCACATCCACTCTATCGCATGGAATCGCATTTGCTTAAAAAGTTTTGTCATTAGCAATGACATTTTATGCGGTGCCTCAAGTGGCTACAGTAGCTGCTCTTTCTTGTTGGAAGAATTCCATTTGGATGTGCATTACGTTGCGTGACGTTGGTCCATTAGTTTTGCTCATGACTTGTGAGACTCGCAGAATACATTTGCAACATGCTTCGGTGTCTGCCATGACCAGTATACAAGTCTCGGACTAGGCATCTAGACTTTGAACAAAATTATAGAAAGAAACTTGATTTGACCTGATCCCGACTGTATCTTTTGTAATACAAAGCGCTTAAAAATAAATGTATTTAGCAAATAAAAATACAAAATTGCTGAACAAAGATTGCACAGACGGATATAATGGACAAAAACTAGGAAACATTTAAGCCAGATTTTCATAGTTTTTATTCCGGATAAGTTATTTTGTATGACGTTATTATTATTTTAGATGTGACAGATTGTACTATTGACTGAGTCTTATATTACATAATCAGATATTCATTTCATAAGCAATTAATGTGACAGAGTGGCGTAAAATTCGTATGCTTAATGTGCTTTAATTGTGTTTAATGGAAATGTCATGCTTTAGAGATCAGTCACTGAACCACCATTTTGGTTATTTTCGCATAATATTTATAGTAACAAATCAAGTTTGTTCTCTCTCTCTCTCTTTACGTACTCCTGGTAGCCGGTTAGACGATTAAATGTAGCAGACCTATCACCGGACTATGCAGTCAATGGCTAATCACCAGTGTTCAATTGAGAATGAACAATTCTGTGGAATTCACTTTCCTAACTTTGTTGAGATATTATACAATACCGCCGTATTGCTTGCTCTTCCTACATATGATTTTATAATTTAGAATCCATACCGGATATAACTGTCCGTTCATATAATCTCTTTAGTTTATTCACTAAAATTAAAAAGAACCAGTATTGAATAATGTAGGGTAAAATAATGGCTATACATACAGAGTTTTGGGGCCAATGTTTTGAAAGCCGGTTTGTACTCTGACAAAAATGTACACCCTATTTCCCCAAACAGCGAAAGGTTTTCTTAAGCCAAATTATAACCATTTGTACTCTCTGCCTCCATATGATATTTAAATTTATTAACATTTGCAATAATCTGCAACCGGGTACAGAATCTGTCCAGCACGGTTAACAAACCATATGTACACGCGAAACTGTTAAGAAGCCTACAATGCTTCCCATTCACTATAAAGACAACTGCTGACCGTTGAATAAGGTGTCCCAGAAAAATGCACAAGTTTTCGATGGTCAAGTCCCACTGTACAACGCAAACAGTTCCTTGCAGATGAGCGTATGTAATGGCAATGTTCGAGTTCTTTTCGCTTGTTATGTATTGCAAGAGATTTGTATCAGGTGTGCAATTCCTTAAGGTGGCGATTCGTTAATGTACTTTAAAGAACATGTTAAATTCATAGCAGCACTATAAGACAATGGCTCAAGGAAATTTGCTCCATGGAGTTTGCGAAACAAAAAGTAAAAAGCGAACAGATCTTGGTGCGGTGTAACATTCAAGAAGAACAGCACCAACCGTGCTCTGCGATTAGTGTTTCATTTGATACAAAGTAGTCTTCGCCATGTTGCATTGCAGCCAGGCGCTGCATCGTGGTGTGGTAAATTAAGTTTGGGTTTCATTGAATACGTCTGCCAATGGAGAATGCCGAACACTGAACAACGCACAGTGTGACGGAAGGTACCCAATGATCTACAGTAGTTAATACAATTTGTATATGATTATTCTTTATGTTATAAGCGTATTAGCTACTTTCGAATCATAAATAAATAGTTTATGATGTCTCATAACAAGTTAACTTTCTATCTGTCTGTCAGTACAGCGGAGTGACAACGTTGCACAGTGGCTAAAACTGGAAGGAGTTACCACAGAAAACTGAAATTTATATAAAATCCTTTTTTGAATTTTTTTCTAAGAGTGGATGAAAGAGTCGCTACTTCTATTAAATCATTATTGTAATTAATTATTGAGTTTTTATACCCTCACTCTACGGAGTAGAAAGTATATACCATGTTTGAGCCATGTTCGTCCGTCCGTCTGTTTGTCTGGATTCTGGTACATCCCACACACATGACCCATATTTCCATGCTAAATTAAAACCAATGTAACTTCCACACGGATATTTGAATTCGCTACATTTTGGTATTTGATAAAATTTTTATAATCAAATTAAACGTATAAAATATGGCGTGTTTTGTCACGCCCCTTCCATTACTTCCCACACAAATCACCCTAATATACGTAAAATTAAAACTCTAAAGTTTAACATTCGACAACGTTTTTATAGAAGTTGCATTCATCTGCAATATGGGTGATATTGCCACACCCCTTTTGGTACCTCCCACACAAAGTGGCATAAGTTCCCATACGGTTAGTCTAAATCAGTTGCAATTTTATTTCTGAAAGTGTTTTTTTAATCATTTTATATCTGTAAAATATGTATACTTTGCCACGCCCTTCCCGTACCTCCCACACAATTGTCCGTAATTCCTGAAATTCACTATGACTTGATATGTGATCATGTTTTTATACCCTCCACCTCCAGGATGGGGGTATATTCACTTTGTCATTCCGTTTGTAACACCTTGAAATATTCATCGGAGACCCCATAAAGTATATATATTCTGGGTCGTGGTAAAATTTTAAGACGATATAGCCATGTCCGTCTGTCCGTCTGTCCGTCTGTCTGTTGAAAGCACGATAGCGGCCGAACGAAATGAGCTAGGAGGTTCAAATTTTTCCTAAATGTGTCTTATGGTTGCAGATCGGTTGGGATTGAAAGTGGGCGAAATCGGCCCAGAGGGAAAAATTGTTCCCTCACAAGGACTGAAAATACCCCTAATATTTAGAGTATTTCAGCATGTTTTTTGAACATAATAGTTTTATTTGCAATTCGCATTCCGTTTATATCATAAAAAGGCACCATAGAGTGATTTTTATTTGTAGGGGGCGAAATGGGACAAAAAGGGATAAAAATGGTACCTATCAAACGACAACAGATAGAAACACGAAATTTGGCGTGTACATTCCTCTAATAGAGTAGATACATTATATACAAGTATTTTTTTTAAATTGCTACTTTTAAGGGGTTAAATGGGGATAGAGGGATAAAAATAGTACCAACCTAACGGCTGCACCCAGAATAATGAAATTCGATATATACATTCCTCTTATTGCGTAGACACGTAAAATAAACGAACTTTCTAAAATTCGTACTTTTTGGGGTTCAAATGGAAAAAGGGGATAAAAATAGTACCTACCAAATGACAGCAGCTAGAATCATGAAATTCGGAGTATACATTCCTCTGACTGTGTAGACACGAAAAATAAAAAAAAATCGTACTTTCAAGGAATGCAATGGCTACAGGGGATAAAAATAGTACCAACTAAACGAATACAGCTGGAATGATGAAATTCAGTGGATAAAAATGGTACCAACAAAATGGCCGCTGATAGAATCATGGAATTCGGTGTATACATTCCTCTGACTGCATAGCCACGTAAAATATTTTTTCTTTCAAATTCGTACTTTATTTTGTTGCTTTTAATGGTAGAATCATGAAGATGTCTTATACTGCGTACGTGAGAGATAAGGTATTTTCAAAATTTATACTTTTGAAATTAAAATAGGATGGAAATACAACCAACCAAACGACTGTAGCTGAAAATACACTCTCTACCCCCCAATATTTAGGGTATTTATGATTGTTCCCTTATATTTACTTTATGAATTGAAGTATTATATCCATTACTTATTAATTAAATTTCTTATTTTCATACAGTTAAAATTTGTTGCGGACATTTCTCTTGTAGCTTGGAAGGTGCTTCCAAAGAAAATAAATGGGACAAAAAGGGATAAAATATGGTACCAATGATACGACAACAGCTAGAATCATGAAATTCGGTGTGTACTTTAATTGCATAGACGCGTAAAATAGATGGATTTTTCGAAATTCCTAGTTTTTAGGGATATAATTAAAAAGAGGTATAAAGATGGGACTTACCAAACCGCTGAAGTTGAAATCATGAAATTCGATGTATACATTCTGACTATGAAGACTCGAAAAAGGGTTTTTTACATTTGTACATTTGTGCGGAGAATGGGGCGAATGGGGATATCTTTAAAATGTATACTTTTCTTATCACTTTGTCTGTATCTGAAAATGCTTCTTTCTAATGGCGACTGACAATCGCCTAATATTTAGGCATGTTCACTTTCACAATTTCAGCATTTTATTTATATATAGTAGTCGATTTTAAACAGTGCGCGTAAGTATACATTATAGTTTGAAATAGTAAACAAATATAGTAATGTGCATACAAATATCACAATTTTCGTAATGTGGTACTGTGCATCTATGTAAAGTCGAAATTCTTTAGGTTAGGTTTAAAGGACAAGAAAGCTTACGCAATCCGTGCACTCAGAGACCCTATTGTATCCATTGTACACATCCTTTAATCTGCTGGTAATACTGTGGAATGCACTCCGTGGTGGAGGGTATATAAGATTCGGCCCGGCCGAACTTAACGCCTTCTTACTTGTTTACAATTGGTTTGTGCACAAGATGGTGATGTACGGTTTTGGGGGCAACACTTGTAGGATAGTCGCAGATTTTTTTAAGGGATCGGACATTTAGAATGAAAGTAGGCAACAACTACATATTTGTAAGTGATATTCCGCAGCCACCGGATGGAGATCTACTCCTAGTGTATGCGGATTATATACTTAAGTCCCGTACCGTTAACTTGAGATTGAACACATATCTCTCAGAGTTGTCGGAATACAAACTACAATACAAACTGAACATAGATAAATGCGACATTATCATATTCAAGGGGAAAAGGTCCCTCCTTTATCCAAATTGCATCATATCATGAATTTTAATAATTTCAATGCGTTGTTGAAACGTGTATCGTTCCATTTTTTGTAATGGCATAGTTTCTACTTGTCAAATGTCAATGAATAAAAGCTTCAAAAGTGACAGCTACCGAAATACCGGGTAATTCAAAATAACACCTCTTGTTGGAAAACCCTGTATTATTATTATACCTTATTATCTTTAACGATATTAAATACTTTTATTTAAATATACATAAGAGATGAGAAGTGAAGTGACAATCGACCTATCTCGGGATAGGCACATTTACAGAAATTGCCACCAATTTCCCGTATGGATATTATTAAGATATTTTGTTTTCGAATAAGAGACCACTATTTTTATATAGCATATTTTATATGCTATATACAATTTAAATACATCTCTCAAAAGTCAGGACAGTCCGATAACCATAATTAATCGCATTTGCCATCATATATTAAACGGACACCAGCAAGTGCCTGAATGTTCACAATGAAAATATTTTCAATTAATACCACAATGGAAAGATAAAAAACTCAGTTCCTGTGTTGGCAATTGGTGCTTACAAGGTCCTTACTCTCCCTCATGGGTGACACAACGTTTCAACAGAACAACAACAAATAAATGGAACAAAAAGCAAAAAGAATATGGACTCGCATGTCATCGTTGACAAATATATGTGGATGGCACAACTGAAAGTCTGTTTGCCTGATGACTTGGAGATAGTTAGTTAGGAAACTATAAGTCATATTAGAAGAAGGCAAATCCTTCAAGGATTGGCCCGAATTTTTCCCTAAAACATTGATATTCAAAACTTTGTTAGGTAATTGAAAGGGAAGTCACCGAACATACATTTAAAATTTAAAAACATAAACGAAGGTAAAAGTAAATTTTTTGCTTCACACTAAAATGACGTCACTTCTGAGAGATAAGGGCGTAACGTCCTATTCATTCCAACTTAGAAAACTGTACCACGGCATGACCAATGAGGCCTATCAGGTAAAATTAACCCCAACGTTGTAGTGAATGACATCACACTACTATCCGGAAAAAGTAAAGTTTCGTCACACAAGTAATATTCATGCTCACTCAATCAATGGCGCGGGAATATAATTCTTAACTATACCTCCTTCGAAAGTATCGGATCATTTTCTTTCATTGTTAAAAATTTATAATAATGTTGCAGAGTTTGAGATGAGTAACTCTCAAAGCTACATTTGATATAAGAACGGAAATTGGCATAGTATTTTGAATTGAATTTGAATTTCGGCCAATTCTTCACGCCCACCCATCTAAAATCTGATTTAAAAACGGTAAAGCTATATGTTCTGAAAATAAATTAAAATATAAAATCATATGCAGGTGGCCAAAAGAGCTGAAACAAATTATCACCGCTATAGAAACGCATTGAGCCAAGAATACAATCTGTCGTGCAAGTTAATCATTTGTTTAAAACAATCATACAAAATCTTGTAAACATGAAGCAAAGATTGACACACATAACATTTTAGAAAATAGCAAATCTCCATTTACGTAAGTAACACCGTTGCTGGTTATCAATGCAGCATGTTCTGAACATTTCCAAAAATATTTTTGCAGTAGTTTATTAACACAAGGTATAAAAACAATGAAAAATCTAAACAAATAGGCAATGGGAAAATATATATTTTTTATCTTTTCTGATGGTGCAACTAGAGTGACCTATTCCGAGATCGAAAACCGGGTTTTTATCTGGGACCGACGTCGGTTTTTTTTAAATCGCGATTTTTTGAAAACCGGGAAACCCGGTTTTTTATGTCGCTCTCAACCGGGTTTTCATAGAAATAATCAATGCGTTGGTGAATTTTGTATTAGAGTATATATCTGAACCGATCTGACCCATTTTCACCACAGCTTTTTCTAGTTGAAATATAAATTGTTTTGAAGAAAATCTGTTAAAATATGTTGCTTCTAACGCGGAAAGAGTCAAATCGGAGGAGACATTTGTATGGGAGCTATATATAAATCTGAACAGATCTGGCCTATTTTACCAGAGCTGTTTTGAGTTGAAATATATGGCGTTTTGCCATATATTTCTACTTTCAATATGATTAAGTTCTTACATTTAACAGTAACGGACGTAGGTAGCCTCATGACCATGAAAATCCGAGAGGAATACAAATCGGCAAAGCTGTCCCTATCTCTCCTCTGTTAGTACACTCCATGAGGAGTGATATATTAGTGACGGCCCCTATGACCTGGCAGGTTTCTACAAGAAATCGGTTCCAGGAACTCATAGATGTTAGCACAACTCTAGTATGTAATGAAACTGTGATAATTGCTTTAGTTCCCTCCCAACCCCTGTGTTTGTCTTGCCTAAGAGAGACTCGTACGACCGTAGCTATGATTTCCATAGGATGGCCAATAAATCGCCTTTTCGCGAGGGTACCACGAACACTGGGCCCAGATTTGAAACCTGTATTATGAACTCATGAACTTTTTATTATAAGCGTTCGGTTATTCATCCTGCATGATTTTGTTATTTTTATTAATTAATTTATTAATGAATCTAAATCTGATCTGAACCGATTTGCTTTAAATTAAATAGCGTTCGTCATTGGTCCGCCAAACTTACATTTGCCAATTTTTGTAAGGATCGGACAATAATTGCGACCTGTACTTTGATTACAATTATAGATGGACAGACAGACGGGCAGAAAGTGGTTCTTAGGCGATATATATAATAAACCATGGATCCATCTCGTTTCCTTTTGGGTGTTACAAACAAATGCACAAAGACATAATACCCTAGTGGGGGTATAAATAGCGAAATACAGTCATATATTGGGCTGTCGTCACACTGTGCGCCCGAGTGTCAACAACATTGAGCTACTTTCGTACTTTTAATTCAGTTCCACCGGCGAGGCAGTCATCACCAAGGATCGTGGTGTTGGGACCTTCTTCCTTCTGTCTCCTACTCACTTGAAGCAATCTCAGTCTGCGTACATTGCAAATCTTTGTGCCGTGCAACATTTCGTTTGGTTGTTTGTTTGTTTTGCTAAAACAGCAACCATCATTACCGAAGTGATAAACAATTGATTGCTGGAACTAGTCAACCAGCCGACCGACAGACAGACGACGGACGGACAGCACACATGTTGTTCGGTTCGCCGTTCGGTTCGGATGGTCTGCATCATTTGTACCTCCATATACAGCGTGTCACGCAGTATCAGTATCGAGAAGACGTTGTACGTCGTTGCCTAAATAGGGGACATGCAATATGTTGCCACCGTCCCATCCAAATGTGCATCCTATGTGTGTGTGTGCGAGTGTGTGTACCATAGTGTTGTTAATTAAAACAAATGAAATCAATGTGCTTGTGTGGGTATGTGTGTGCATTAGGGTGAGTTTTTTGCACTTTTTCAAAATTTGCAAAATTTTCTACATCGAATAGGCGATGGAATTCTGTTGAAAAAGGCTTGACGTTTTGCAAATTGTTGTAATTTTAAGATTTATATTAATTTTTTGTCGAAACAGTGGTACTGATATTGCCTTCGGCCATAAGAATATTGAAATGGTGTAACTTTGTAGGTCCAATCCTACGGTGGGCGTGGTAAGTATAATTTTTCGGATAAATCTAAGGTAAGTATAATTTTTCGGATAAATCTATACGTTCGTCCGGTTGGTTAACATGATGATACATTTACATTTTACACATTTTTAAATTTATTCGAATTTGATTTTTTTATGAGAACATCTTTGTCCAGCACGGCAGGAGAGCCTAAAGTTAAAAAAATAAATATAACCATAATGTGTATATGTATGTATGTACACATTTATAGTTTCACTAATTTTCTCAAATCTAATTTTTCACAACCAAAAAACCCTTCCTCCAACAAAAACTCACCCTATTATGCATCGTCAACCATATGTGTGTGGTGGTGAAGGTGATATGTGTATGGATGTATCTTCCCTGGCTCAACGTGAATGTATTATTTTAAACGGTGTTCATTTTAATCAGAATTTGTGCGCATTTAATTGCCGACTGCGTTCTCTACCCGGTCGGTTGCAAGCGAGTCGTTTCCATAATTTGTAGTCCGTAGAGTATTTATTTGTTAGAATTCAACAGAATTACCAGAGACAAAACGAATGAATGCTGCACAACAATGAACGAGTTAATGGATCGAAATAAATGTCGGCACACATTCTAATCTAATATTTTTATGTAAATTAGAATTACGTCAATTTTCATATACGAATTTAGTAGTTTAATTTTGGAAATTTCACCAGTCTGTTATATAATTGTCTCTTCACAATGTGCGCCATGCCCGTCGGTTTTAAATAATGCGGCAAAAGCCCGTGATGGGGAATATGTCAGCTATTTGTTTGATAGTTTAAATAATATCAATAAATATGGTGACAGTGGTGACAAATTGTATTTTCTGGAATTAAGCAGATGACTTTTGAACGGAAATATATATATTGTCGAATGTTACATGCTGAGATCAGTCCACCTACAAATCACGTCCACCTACAAATACCTACAGAAATTAACTTACTTGTGTAAGCATCTCAATTGTTTACAAGAAATAAATTATATTTTTCCAAGGTTGTGATCTAATTTTTAATTATATTGGTAGATAGGATATAAGAGACTTTCATCCAGACTTTGTTGTTGAATTAGCCAAATAGTGTAAGTAAACTATGTACATATATGCGAAACCAGCTTCTTTTAGAAAATTAAATTTTCGCTTAATCCATTTTTCGGGCACCGTAATTGTTTCGCTTGTAATTTATTTTCATTTTTTTTTATAAAGAATGCACAATTTAAAGCGTCTAATGACCTCCATAAATTCTTTTTATATTTGCCAATTTTCAATACAACAATATCTATTTGTCAATTGACAAAGCAGGAATTGGAAAATGTTTATTACATTACTTATTTATTTATTTATTTCATATCTATTACAATTAAAATTATAATAAACTAATAATAAGCACTAGAAACTAAGGCCATCGGCCTTAACATTGATTTATACTGAAGATAATTTGCATGATACTGAAGTGCAGTTTTTACGATTTTGATGAAAACAAACATTCAACATATCTTCCTCCTCTTATGGTCTTTGTACTCAGAAAATATTACCTCATCCCCGACTATTTTAGTAAAATATCCGAAATGTTGGAACACATGATGTACCTGTTATATTATAGTAAAGGGTGATTTTTTAGCTATTATCTTTTTGGCAACACTCGTTCAAACAGCTGACGCACGTTTCGTGCTTTGTTTCACTGTCAAACATCTTCAGTTTGGTCTATAATTTAACCATGAATAGTCTTACAAACGAACAACGCTTGCAAATTATTGAATTTTATTATCAAAAGTTAAGAAAGTTAAGAAAGTGTTAAGAAAGTTCATCGCGCGCTTCCATTTTATGGTCAGTTTAATCGACCCACTGAAGCGGCTATTCGGGCTATTGTGACTAAATTCCGCACCAAATTTACATTGTTGGACATTAAATCACCAACACGCTTACGCAGAGTGCGAACTGAAGAAAATAACGCAGCTGTATCGGCCAGTGTTAATGATGACCATTCGTCGCCGTTCGCAGCAATTGGGCCTCTGTTGCTCAACAACGTGGAAAATTGCCAACTTGGCAAAATTGGACTAAGCGGATGGACCATTTGAGGCACAGTCAAGGTCAACATTTGCATGAAATAATCGTTAAACATTAAATTATATGGGCAGTACTATCGATTCAAATAAAGATTTCAAGCATTTTTCTGAATTTTAAGTGTTTTTTTTTTTTGAAAAACTTTCCCATAGCTTTTAAAAAATCACCCTTTATAATATAAATGTTTTATATTGTAAAGGAAACGATTGTAAGTTTGTTGAGCGTTGCTCGTTTATTCAAGACTCACTTTAGGATTGCTTTCTTAATATCTAACTTAAACATTCTATGGTGAAGCGAGCGAGCATTTGTGCTGGGTCAGCAGTGTACCATAAAGAATAATTTTAGAACAAGGGACACTTATGCCCAACATAAACATAATCACAATCTGTATGTATCAAGTATGTTTTGTGGACACACCCGACGCCAATGCCCAAATTTAAACATATTTGCTATTAAAGAATCGGACTACACTACAATATGCAAGTACTCGCTACAATAGGAGCCGTTGGTATTTGTTTATGGAATAGGTTTAGTTTAATTTTACGCTATTTCTTAAGATTTTATTTCGAATGTAATGACTGGTCCAAATTCAATAGAGTTCTAAAATATAAGATATAGGTACTAATTGCGGCAATATTGTAATATAGCTCGAGTCTGAAATTTTCAGAAGATGTGATTGTTTGGTAACGTATATACGTCACACAAACGTACATGTCAATGGACATATATCGGCTATCGTTAACGTGGATCAGAAGCGAATGGACCAGAAAAAAAGTATATACATTCAATGACTACTTATGCCAAAATGGTAGGGGTACATGTCAATGGACATATATCGGTTATCGTTAACGGGGATCAGAAGCGAATGGACCACAAAAAAAATGTATACATTCAATGACTACTTGTGCCGAAATGGTACGGGTCGCGGACATACCATGGAAAGTTTGAATTGTTTAATTTTTGATTTGGAAAATATTTCGCCCCCTGGTCAAGCCGTCTGTGAGCTAAGCTTCCCTGAAAAGATCTCGAAAAATCATGGTGTCATTCGAAAGGTATTGGTTCTTTATGATTAGTTGTCGCTTTGAAAAGTCACAAAAATGACTCTAAACGTCCAAAATACGCCCAATAAATTATTCAAAGGCAATAATTAAAAAATTGTATTAACTCAAATTCGTTCACGTATATTCGCTCTTATATTTTATACCCTCCACTGGGGTATTATGTCTTTGTGCATTTGTTTGTAACATCCAAAAGGATGCGAGATAAACCCATTGTTAAGTATACCGCTCGACTTAGAATCACTTTTTGAATCCGTCTATCTATCTATTCTTGTAATCAAAGTCCAGGTCGCAGTTATTGTCCGATCCTAACAAAAATTGGCACAAGTGAGTTGTGTGGCCCGAGGACGAACCCTATTTTGAAGAAAATCGGTTCAGATTTAGATTTTACTTTGTTCGCTCTAGAAACCACATATTTTACTTGATTTGCTTCAAATTTGGCACAATACCTTATAATTCAACTAGAAATATTTGTTGTGAAATTGGGCCAGAACGGTTCAGATATAGATATAGTTTCCATACAAATTTCGTTCTTCATTTAAACTTTTGCGCTCTATGTATCACATATATGAAAAAATATTCTTTAAATTTGGCACAAAACCTTATATTTTAACTAGAAAAATCTGTGGTAAAAGTGAGTCACATCGGTTTAGATCTAGATATAACTCCCATTCAAATTGCGCTCCCGAATTGGCTTCTTCTCTCTATTTAATTTTTTGTCATCTAGAGATCACATATTTTGACCGATTTTCTCCAAATTTGACATAACAACTTATATTCAAATGGAAACATTATGGCGAAAGTGGGTTGATATAGGTTTCATAAAAACCATATATTTTAACCGACGTTCTTCAAATTTGCCAAAATACATTATATTTCAACTAGAAAAACCAATAGTTAAGGTGGGCCACATCTTTTCAGCTTTTAATACAACCCTCATACAAATGTGCTTCCCGATTTAAATTAGATGAACACTTACATTGTGAAAGTAAGTCACATCGGTTTATTATATAGGCCTCGTACAATAATCGTTCCCGATTTCACTTTTTTCCCCGAATTCAATTGTAATGGGGTAGAAAGTGGAGGGTATCATATAGTCGGCCCCGCCCGACTTTAGCCGTTCCTTACTTGTTTCAAATAATACAGAAAAGCGCATTATATTTATACTTAGTTTTTTCGATAAATCTTATATTTGTATACCCTCCACATTTAGAATTACATATATCTTGGGAATTTAATACGGAAACTAGTGTACTTTTAATGAGCCAAAGGTTTTTTCCATTTTTGCAAAATTCCGAATGCAGATTATATTCACAATATTGCAGTGGAACGCGCACATCAGCCCTTGACTTCTGCTCTACAAAACTCATATATTGAATAAACAAATAATGCGTTTTATATTCATTAACATAACAAAGTAGTTTTCGCGTTGAGCGATTGTCCAAGCGCATTATGAAATAAGACCGAAATAACAATTCTATTTATACAATGTAGCTGCACATTGTACGCATACGTTTCAATTTTGTAAATTACAACTTTTCTTAGGTTCAAGGAGTCAGCCAGTGTTGTCTTCAAAAAATTAGCACTTAAAATTCCACCAATCTAAAATGATGTATCGCATTTTCGAACTTTAGCTGACAGTTGTAAAGATACAATTCGCATCAAGTCACAAGCAAATTTCTGGCAAGGGAGGCCTTTGATTGTTTGTCTACACCGTTGTGAGAACTATTTTCGTTCCTGCAACACTTTTCTATTTCCATCCACAGTTGGGGCTTTTTTCATGTTGGGCGATGCGAATCGAAACATATGTATGCAAGAACCTACACTGAAAAAAATATATTTTTCAATACCAGGAAAAGTCTGTGATCATGCACTTCACAGTTCATAGTTAAAATTTCGACTGCCTAGAATTTCAGTGAGTAGCGAGTGCGTGATATAAACAGCCAACTTTTGTTGTTGGAATAACAGACAGTTAGTTGTCTGCTGGCTACGGCACATAGCAGAATATTGTACGTGTACTGACGAGTTGATATCTGAATGGGCCCGTTCTGAAGCCAAAGTGAAACGCAGACATCGCCAAGAAATCTGCTGCGACATCAGCATTATGCGATCCATTTGCTGTGTTCTGTAGCAAGCAGCCAACATATGTCCGTGTTTTTTGCGATTGCTTTCGTGAGATTAAGACATTGGGGATTTTAATGAATGAAAACATTTTTTATATGTTGTTTGTCTTGGGTTCTGCTCCCATTTCTTCATCGTTAGCATTTAGTTATAAAATATTGAGCTTCTGTTGCTTCGCAAGGAGACTTTTGGCAGCATCGCCAACGGAGCACGGTGGTGGGTATGGTCTCATCGGGACTGCCTTTCAATCCCATTTTGTGTTTCGGATGTGAGATTTTAATTGTGCAGAAGACTCATTATGTCTGATTTTACTTTTGTATTTGTATACATAAATACATACATGTGTACGTTTGTACATACAGACAGGCGAATATATGTATAAATGTATATTAGACCGTCTCTGGTGAAATGTTCTGAAAACGTTGCCTTTCGTTCGTCTGCTGGTTTGAAACTTGGGAACGATCATAAATAAGTCAAAGATGTTAAGTCGAGTTTGTTTTCTTTATTGCACGACCTCTTTTGAGCAAACAGCTAACAGTAAATACTTCATATAGTGGGAGGCGAAAGGACTGAAATATTTACATCATTCGTGAGGCGGTCTAATGTTCACGCATCCACACTTACATATGTCGTCTGGTTGAGTTTGTTTCACATCGAAATATCCCGTCTTTCTGTTTTATGTCTTGCCTCGATCGCCCCTTTTCGTTTTTTTTTTATTCTGATGTTAAGTCTGCGTGAATTTTGGCTGGTGCTGCCGCTTTTATCCATTCTCTGGCAGGCAATTGTAGCTAATTTGTACGAAATGGAATGCGCTTATTGTGCATTTTTTTGAACTGTTGAGTAATGGGAGCACATGTGTGCAACGCAGAAAGGAACATTTTTTTGTTTATATTAAGCTGCTTTATAATTCGCATTTTTGGCGTCTTCTTTAGTCTTGTTTTATTTATTGATGGCAGAAGACGAGAACTATACCGAAGGATGTATGCGATTTGTGTATCAAAATCTAACTAGAATGCAATCGGTGTCGACGATTATTTGTCATGTTGTCATACCGCCTTCAGTAGCTACCCAGTCGTCATGTCTTTTGGACTTTTTGTTCGTCCTTGTCATCGAATACATATTTACAACAATATTTTCTGTGCTAGGTTATAAAATTCAAAGATCCATTCACTATTTATTAATCCTCTGAAATGGACATCGATGTTACGTACAATAAATAGTTAGTTATTCTATTAGTTATATACAAGTTTACATTACACCCATGCCGCATTATAAGGAGTGTTTACGAATCTTACAATGTGTAAAAATGGTTTTCCGAAAACTATAAATTATCAATAAGATTTCAACACTGTTAGAACTGTGTCAATAAGGAAGATATGCGTCAATCCTACAGTCCTCGTTTTTCTTAAGGTATTGTGCACAAGTCAGAGGTATATTCGCAAGGATATTATTTGACGATACATCATTTCCCCCAATAAAAATGTATATTCCATTTTTAGTCATCCACATTTAGCGATAAATTCTTGTAATGGATCCGCCCGACTTTAGCCTTTTCGTACTAGTTTTAAAGTCTTGAAATCATTTGTCACTTTTTTGTTTAATGATTGCAAAGATTATTTCAAAGTCTAAAGTTTAATCATGTTTAAAAAAATAACTACTGTTTCCTAAGGACTATACTTATTATGGTTAGAAAACGAGATAACAATCTCTTCTAAGCGTTCTTTCCCAGCAATGTCCCTAGGTCTATACGACTGATTTTCAATATCGACAATATCATTCGGCGTTTCGACCTTGATCACAATACCAGTAAACATATTTGGGGCTGAAATATTTCATCCGCAAATTTTAATGAAATGTGAAGAGAGTGTGGATGGGAACAAACGTACTTTTTACCCTTGACCTTAGGATGGCGTTTATATTCATTTTGGCATTCCGTTTAAATTACCTTGGAATATTCAGAAAACCCATAAAGTATATATATACGTGGTAAAATTCTAAGAGGATCTAGTCATGTCCGTCTGTTGAAAGCACGCTAGATTCCAAACGAAATGAGCTAAGAGCTTAACACTTTCCATGTCTGTCTAATGGTTGTAGATTGGTTGGATTTGAAAGTGGCAGAAATAGACCCAGTAGGTGAGCATTTTCCCTAATAAAGGGTGGTTAAATTGTAAGTGCCGATGTTGAATGTGAACCAGACCTAAACGTTAAGGTTTTTTCTGCATTTCATTTCTCAATTTCAGACTAACTCAATTTGAACCATGGAATGCTACAAAATCGAGCAACGCGTTAAAGGTATTCAGGCCTATTATGGGCGTTAAAATCAAAATCCATATCGTGCACTTTTCGAAGAAAATCATCTTCAGTGATGAGGCACATTTTCACCTTTAGTGGATTCGTCAATAAGCAGAATTGCCGCATATGGGCGAATGAGTGATTGTCGAAAAACCAATGCACCCACAAAGAGAGACTGTTTGGTGCGGTTTATGGGCTGGCGGCATCATCGGGCCGTATTTTTTCCGAACTGAGGCCGGCCAGGCAGTTAATGGTCTTCCCTATCGACAGATGATAACCAACTTTTTATGGCCCGAATTGGGAGATATGGATGTGTACGATATGCGGTTTCGACAGGACGGTGCCACTTGCCACACAGCTAACGAAACAATGACTCTTTTGCGCGGCAAATTCAATGGCCGTGTTATCTCACGTGGTGGCGATGTCAATTGGCCGCCAAGATTATGTGATTTGACACCGTTGGGCTTCTTTCTTTGGGGTTATTTGAAAGAAAAGGTGCACGTCGATAAGCCAGCAACAATTCAAGAGCTAAAGGATGAGATAATTCGGCACATTAACGGCATAGAACCTCTATTATGCCTCAGCGTCATCGAAAATTCGGACCATCGGATGAAGGTGTGCTGTCGAGGTCGCGGCGGCCATTTGGCCGATATTTTGTCCCATACATAATTGAACCATACCAATATTATCATAATATAAAAAAATTACAATAATTACCTAAATAATTTGTGTTTTATTCAAAATCAACATCGGCCCTTAAAATTTAACCACCCTATATATAGATACGTACGACAATTAAAAAAATCATTACACTTGAAATGGATGATATACATCTGAAACTACAGGTAAATACATCTGAAAAAAGGTAAAATTTCCTCATCATTTTGTCCTTTAATATGACTACAAAGTTTCGCGGCCCATTTCACTGTCAAGTTAAAGAAAACAATATCTTTTAAAATTCTTCAAATTTCATTTTAAGTTTGCCCCATTAGTTTATTCTTAATTTACTTTTTAAGGGGGGAACTTGACATGATTGTTAATACTAAACTAAAAACGGTGCCTTAAGGCACTACTTTACGCTCCAGTGAGAGCGGCCACGTAAACCTAATACTAAACTAATACAGATAGACGCATGCAATTTGAAGTTTTTTTAGCAGATCCTTTGACACTTATACCGACCCTACTTTGTAGTCCTTTTAAGGAGCAACGGGATGAGGAAATGAAAAACTAAAGACGCCAATTTATTCCAAATTCGTACTTTTATTTTTCATTCTTCTTATGTGTTGATAAGATAGTACTACTGTAATACTATTTTTAAAATTCAGCAAGTTAACTTTATGATTTTGCCAAGAAATAATTCACATTCCGCGTAACATGTACACGTTTCGATCTAAATAAAGCAACTAAATTTGCTTCATCAATCGAAAATATCAAATCGTTGTCATCTTCGAGCGGCGGTCGTGGCAACATCGAAATGGTTGGTAGACAAAACTACACACAACTCAAAATGTAGCAAACCTTGGATTATAAGGAGTTCATACTTCAAAATAATGCAGGGCGTAATGGGGTGTCATTGTAAGCAATAATGAGATGCCATTACCAAGTTATTGCTGGGTAGTTATGATAGAAAGTTTATTTATTCAAAGAAATTTAACCAAACTATTTTTCGATTTTTTACATCATTTTGACATTGATGGTTTTCAGCTCTTTTTGGAATATATAGTAACCACTGTCCAACAACAATATTATGCAATAGTTTGCGGTGCTACAAGTCTGCTTCTTTAATGCAGAATATACAAACAATTTTGCTATATATTGGGGCATTTTTGTGAATTTTGTCTGTTCGTTAAATAGGGAAACCACTGTGCCTTATATTTTTAAATAGTATTGTATAGAAAATATAACAATTTTCCTAATATGATACTGATTTGGTATGTAAAGTCAATAGCCTATAATCTGCCGGTAATAGCGTATGTGAATGCACTCCGTGGTGGAGGGTATGTGAGGTTCGGCCCAGCTGAACGTTATGTTTAAATCGGTTTGTGTGCTTGTTGAGAAAGTTCTGCAATACAATTTTACTTATTGATTTACTGGGCCGATTATAAATGAAGGTATAAAATACATATAACATAATGCAAATATTTTATATTAATATTTAAGATAATTCAACAATATTTTGAGATAATCCAAATTCAGAATTCTTAATATCATTATGAATAAAGTCCGATTAGCTGTTCTCCTGATATGCTAATATCTGTGGAGAAATCGTTTAAAAATATCCATACAATCTAAAGTAACAACTATGTTTTGAAAATGTGACAATATTGCTGTCTCAAAATATAAATTTAGGTTTTCGAAGCTACAGGAAAGGAAAGTTTTATTAACAATTAATAATACACCATACATCACATATCAATATGTGACTATCTGATAAGTCTATAAATGCGTATTCTGTTTTAAAAAGTTATTATATTTCAAAAACCTCTTAATTTAAAATAATATGTCTAATTAATTATTTTCTCATTCTTAGAAAAATTTAATTTCATTTTTTATTCTCTTATAGGTTAGGATAGGCTGACAGATATAGGAACAACCGACGAGTTCACTCGATGTCAACTAAATTCGGCCCCTTGGAATTCCCGTAAATATTATTGGAGAAATGGATTTAGAAGGTAGGGTGAATGATGAGTGAAGGGAAAGGTGGTGTTATCTCATATTCTGTATTCCGATTGATTCTTTAGAACCAGGCGGATTTCTCTACAAATCCGAGGGGTTTTTCGTAAATCCTTTAAAACTTGATTTCAAGATGTTTTTATGATAAATATAATAATTTACTTTAATAATGTTCGAATGTTTTATTCGGAAAAAAAGTTTTATATAGCAAACAATATGTTAACGATATCCCGTCGTGTCCCGGGAAATCGAAAAATAATTTCCGTTTCCCGGGAAATAAAAAGTACTCATGCTGACTTAGGACTTTAGCGTTTCAATATAATAATCTCATCTGATTTCTTTTGATTCGACATAAATTACTTGCTCTGATTTCGACTATATCTTGTAACGGAAATATCCGATTTAGTTTCAAACATAGTTTTGCAGTCTGTGTAATACTTTCAGTAAAACGATGAGGAAAAATGACTTGACGGTTCGCGCTACACTTAGGTTAACGGAGCTACCTGTAACAAGTTAATTCACGTACACGAGTACAGTTGTTTTACCAGTTCCGATATTTCTTATTTCCAGTCGTTTTAGTATCACCTTAAAATGAACTTAGTTCGGGACGTAGCATAACTACACAACTTTGTGAAATATTCGTATATTGACGGAGCCTTTTAGTCGACAGTGCGTATGTAGACATAGACCTTACACTACTTCCACTCGTTCGCAGAGAATGTTGTGGTTCCTCGTAGGGTTATTCCTTGCTCCTACTGGTTGCTGTTGTTTGTCTTTCAAATGAAGCAGCATTTCATTGCATAAATTATGCATATGCAGAACTAGCAATGCCTCAGGCTCACACCTCAACTCACACCATGGACGTACAAGTGAAATTGGAAATGGTTGATGTAGATTTATTTGTTTATGACAAATACTGAGCGAGGCAACCTTCTCCCTCTTCGCTGAGCTTAGACACAGTAAACAATAATTACAATATTGCGAGGACATGTTGCTGTGTTGCTGCTGGAAGGATGGTGAACTTGTAACAATGTTATTCGGAATTTTAAGCTGTTGAAATGTTGTGGCATTTCTTGTTGGGTTCCTACATGTGAACGACGTTTACAACTTCATTAATATCTAATGACATGAATTCATTATTAATTAATTAAGGCTTCCAGTGGTACCAGCAACAATGCCACGAAATGAAAACTCAACAGACGCAAGTTCCATTAATTGTTAAAATTGTTTTGAGCAAAGCGCTTGGCATTTTATTGAAACTGAATGTTTCAGCTGGGGTTGCCATCCTTCTACCAGTGTCCGGGCAAAGACAGGCGTGCTTTATGGTTCCACATATTACACACACAAACAGAAGTTTGAGATGGAATTTGTTACGAGAATAATTTTATTCGCGTGTTCTGAGTGCTTAATTTTCAGCAGAGAAAAATTATAAAACATATATAATTTATTTTCTTTCAATGAAAGAACGATGTATTTTTTTATACACTCCACTAGGGTATTGTACACTGACGCTCACTTGAAGAGCGCGCCCATCTCAATTAATCATATCGGTCCAGTTTTTATATATTTATTTTTGCGCATTCTATACTTCATGTATAAAAAGTTCCAAGGGATACTTCCAATCACGTCATTTTCTTTGAAATGTGTGAAAAATTTACACCAGTAGTTGGTTTCATTAATGTATGGCTTTTTAATGTATGTTTCTCGATAAAAATTAACGCGTTCTGTCAAAGTATGTGTTTGAGAACAAAGTTAAATCGGAAAGTACATTTGTATGGGGGTCTATTAAAACGTGGAACGATGTGACCCTCTTTCACCATGTATGTTTATAGGTGAAATATAATATGTACAGTTTGGACAAAATCGGTTAAACATTTGGGAGTAACATTAGTAGGGGGGCTATATCTAAATCTGAGCCGGTCTTACCCACTTTCACCATAGATATTGCTAGCTGGATTATAATGTGTTGTGCTAAATTTTAGGATAATCGGGAAAAATATGTGGATTCTAGATCGAAAAATGTCATATCGGGAGTGTCATTTGTACGAGGGCTATATCTAAATCTGCACTGATCTTACCCGTTTTCACCTCAAGTGTTTTTAGTTGGATTCAAAGATGTTGTGCCAAATTTAAAGAAAATCGGGTACAATATGTGCTAAATCGACTTAGAAAGTGATTCTAAGTCGATCGGTATAATTAACAATGGGTCTATCTCGCTTCCTTTAGGGTGTTACAAGCAAGTGCAAATCAATATTAGAGTAAGCGTTAAACTTTGTCCGTGTGTCGAGCTTTTGTGACATATTATGGCAAATACAGGGTGGCGCACTAACTTTTTTAATTATTATTCTTTCTTTGCTTTTTTAGCATTTTGTGAAGGAGACTTGGGGAATTAATTATGAATCATTACACGATCGAACAACGTACAAAAATAATTGTTTTATTTTATTTTTCAACCCAACAGTCACAACTAACAAAATTCACAAGTAATGAGTAATTAGTAATGAGCGATGAAGCCCATTTCCTATTAAAAGGGTATGTAAAGAAGCAAAACTGAAGGATTTGGGCTATGGAAAATCCAAGAACAGTTCATCAGCGACAATCACAACCACTTAAGTGTACTGTTTGGTGCGGTGTATCCTCCGAAAGGATAATTGGCCCATTTTTTTAATTAATTAATTTATTTATTTCAGTCTATGGACATTATGATCCTTACAGGCTAGCTTAAATCTAAGAGTAAAAGAAATCTAGTATTTCAGTATTAGTATTTTGCGAAAAGTTATGAGAAATATGATAAAAAGAGCACGTATGTGCGAATCAGAAAATGGACATCACTTACAGGATATAATTTTTCAAAGCTAATTGCAAAGAAATACCCAATAATATACTGTATTTAAAAAATATAATAATTTATAAAAATTATAAAATTATAATTATAATATAGCCCATTCTGCCCCACCCTGTATTTTCGTAGAACATTTTGATTGTTAAACCGCTGTTTTAGAGATGTTTTTATGCGAATGTCAAAAGGGGGAATATTCACCCTTCTAAAATGACCGATATATATACGTAAACTTTAGAAACGCCGATAGACATATATGTTTTTTAAAGTTCCGCTTTCTCTTTTTACATTATTTTTTTGTACGTTATCTTTTAAAAATTTGATAACCGACAAAAGTTCCCAATTTCTAAAATATTTAGTTAATTACACTTTTTCTAAATTTTGGCTTTATTTTTTAAGCATTCATTAATATTATTAGTAATGTAATCTTATCAATTGATTCATTTAAAACATATATCTGACAGGTTCACAAGCGCTTTTTCTACTATTAACGAAAAAATGGACCCATGAAGTTCTAGCCTACACTATGAAGATGCCATACAACACTATGAAAGATTGAAAGATAAAAAGTGGAAAAGAAGAAAACGAAAGGCAAATTGTCATGAATAAATATTTTGATCAATTTTTAACGTTGAACATTTTTGCTGTTTATTGACACACCTTACTGTACACCAAATATTACACAAACTACCGGTATTTACAAGCAAAACAATGCGAAGATCTCCTTTAGGAAATGTATTTTAGTTGCAATCCAAAATCTAACTGTGCCATTAGCTCCATTTTGTCTGACGTTTTAGTCTTATATCATCCGTTTCAAGTGTAACGGCTTTTTTAATTGTCGTACGCTGTTATAATGGAATTTGATCAGTTTTGTGTTGACCTTTTGTGGTAACTCTCTTTTGGTATTGTTCGACTCAAAGTCCATAATTAAACTAATAAAAATATTATTTTAAATTAAAATATTCTTTAAATAATGAAAATTAAGTGTTTTCCGATATTTCGACTAACTTCGTTACACTATTTAAGCTGTCTTACCATAGAACTAAAATAACATTAATATTGTTCATATCAATATCATTAGAATTTAATACTAATGGCTAATTCTACCTAAGCTAAAAGATAAACATTTTTTGATATATCTACAATATTCATGAATCGCTAAAATTAAACAGACAGTCGTAAACCCGAAAACCGAAGGAGCGAACCATCTCTGGGTAGAATAATTTAATAACAATTTAAACTAGTGTCAGGTTTTTAGAATACTTTAGTCGGTGCCTGCGGCCGTTCTGAGCACTATCTTAGTCATTAACTTTGGCAAATATATATTTAATTTGTTTGTGGGAGTATCACATACATTTAATGACAGTGTTCATATGATTGGTACTGGGAGAATGGTGGGAGTTGCTGGAATGCGACATAAACATTTGGCGACACTCTTATTTAAATAAATACAAAGTTTGCAAATGATAAAGTTTCCTTACAATTTCGCAGTATTCCCTGGGCAGTGAATCGTAGCGGTTTTGTTGGTGGTACTTGTGTTAGCATTGCAAAGACTGTTTCTATCATTTTGAGAATATTTGGCGTAATCATATGCATCTTTACAGGGGAGACGTTAGAGGACTTCCCACAATCGCTGAAGGGAAAACAAGTTACGGCCTTCCGCATCGCTAAAGATGGCGAAGACCAGTCCACGTTCGCGATTCTCCAAAGTAAGAAGTTACTTTATCTGGTATCTGCGGTCGTCGCAGTTATGCCATCAAAGCGTTAAATTGTTTGTACTCTTTCTCCGTCCAAAGAAAGGAAAACTCTTCTTTACTTTTAACAACGAAAATTAGCATAAAAATAAATTAACATTCAGGCATACAAAGTTTTGAACGACACTGTGGTTGTTGGTGAATGGACAGGTGTTACTGAAATGTTCCAAGTCAAGTGCTGCGACAGGGAGAAGAAGTTTATCCTGGTACGGTATATTTTACCTAAATAAAATGAGTATTTTATCGCCTCAATCTCATGGAGTTTGTTTAGTTGTCGCCCTATGCCTCAGGATGAGTAATTCTTGTGCCACTTTTCATTGGGTCGGCTATTGGATGTAGACAAAGTTCCTTCGTCGTTGGAGCATACCATCTTGGATATGCCTTGGATGTTGCTAATGTAGCTGCTCATTATTGAGTCCCGGTAATTGCATTTTTCCTTTCTTGCTTCGTGAATGAAATCATTTTTAAATTGTATTTGCTAATCTTCGTAATGATGAGCTTATGCAAATATGTAATGCAAATGCTACTCGAATGTTTGTAAGAATGTTGAATACTTTCCAAAATCATCTCATATTTTTGTGAGAGGTTTAGATGACAACGTTCAGCATACGAGCATGGAGCTGGAAGCTGCAAATGTGAATATAATTTTCACTTAATTTTATTAGTAAATATTTACATGACTGTCGCGAGAGTTACTTAATGCAAGAACTACCAGAAACACAGTGGGCTTGCGAAAAGTATATTTGAACGTTTAGCCATACCTCTATTTGGACAAACAACGGGATTTTGTAGTAAAAATCTAACGAAAAAAAATTAAATTAGAAAGATTCTGGCATAACTGTACTATAAATTAAAAAAGATTCCTGAAGAATGCCGGAATTAAAAAGTGGGATGGATGGTCACTTTAGTCATACACCAGAGAGCACATTACATATAGTGTACGATTACAACAAATTTAATTGCATTTAAGTCACAACTTAATATACAATTGCCATCTATATGACACCACTCAATTCTGAACACATTTTTCAGATATTGACGCTGAAGTTGTCGGAAGTCCAAGAAATTATAACCTCACACTGCAACATATCCCAAGATCTCTTATTATACTTTAAAAACTATCACATCGAAATTGGTAACGGCCTCAACACAAATGTCATATTCATCTATTATTTTGGGAAACGGCATAACCCTCATCTAAAGTTTTTGTTTTGTTATGTTTAATTTCAAATTCTAGCAGCTCAGTTCAGATTTACACATAGACTAGTACAATATAAGAAGCTGTAAAACATTAAACTGAAAAAGGATAATGAGATTACATTTGGAGAAATTAGACTTTTACCAAATGTTGAAAAACGGGTCTTCGAAGATATAATCATGCACGTTTTCTCGTCGATGTAACGCAGCCTCGTGAAATACTTGAACTGTCTCACTCCAAATGCTGAACATTTTCTTATTGATATGTTCATTGAGCCAAAGGTGAGACTCATCACTGACATCCAGTTGATTTTGTGTAGAGTGTCGAAAACCCCCTTTCGAAATTGTTTTATCGTATAACATCATCACTCCATTGTGCATTAAACAGTAAATTTTCTTTAAAAAAAATCACGTAATAATGCAATTCAATAATATTATTTTCTTTAAGACCACATTAAGGTCTGCATGCATCTATCCTTTTCGTATCCCATGTATTGCTTTAGCTTCGAATATTGCATAGCCTATTTCATTCGACGAGGACTCAATTGCTTATTTGTAGTAGTTCCATATATTTGGTATAATTACGAATTATAATTATAGATTAAATTATAATTAGATTTACGCAATGAGTTTCTAAAAAAGTGATCAACCATTAATGGTTATTTTGCGAGAACCGCCGGATTACGGATCAGGAAACCGTTTATCGCCATTGACCGAATAATAATTCCTGAACCAGCTGAATTTTATAAGGTCGCAGGCCTAGGTCTTAAAGTGAATGGCTGGCCATACTACCCAGGTTCATTTAGCTCTCTGCCCATCTAGACGACATGGAACTATATATCTTCAAACGTCGAATAAAACGTCTTCAGTGTAATCCTTTTTATCCTGCACATGTCGCATCCAATTAGGGTTTGGGGTTTCCCGGAATTTTTTCATCTCCCGGGAAAAGTTTCATTCCCGGGAATTCCCGGGAAAAATAATTTATTTTAGGTGTGTCCAATATGATTTGAAATGTCAACATTTAGTACCTGGTATGCTATTTTAACCTATTAACGCCCACCATACACGTCTGTGTACACTATTTCAAGATTTTCGTACTTTTTTGATAACTTTTAATATGAATGTAATTGGATAAAAATGTTGCCACCTTATCAAGTCTCTTAATTTTAAGTAATCGAGAAGGACAAAACAATATAAAACAAATATAACAAGTAAAAACGGCGTTAAGTTCGGCCGGGCCGAACTTTATATACCCTCCACCATGGATTGCATTCCACAGAGGTTGTAAGTTTTCGTAGAAGTGCAGTAATATTACAGGAAAATATAATTTTTTTAATATACCAAACTAAAACAAATACAAATATCGAAAAAATAATTATATAAATAAATGTAATATTTTAATTATATCAAACCATTATCTATTTCAAAACAAAAACTAAAAATTCTTATATTCCAAAAGCTTAAATACCATAAATATTGGAAGATAGTGGGTGCTACGGTAGATTGTATTTCCATTCTATTTTAATTCCAAAGTGTAAAGTGCAAAATAACCTAACTTCATGATTCAAACAATTTTTGCCGTAAAAGAAAAAGTAGGAATTTGGAAAAAATACTTTTTATTTTGAGTGTTTATGCAGTCAGAGGAATGTATACACCGAATTCCATGATTCCAGCTGCGCCCATTTGGTTGGTACCATTTTTACCCCCTTGACATTTCTACGTAATTAGAATTTCATCATTCTAGCTGTAGTCGCTTAGTTGGTACTATTTTTATCCCCCTGTACCATTGTATCCCTTGCAAGTGCGAATTTCAAAAATCCGTTTATTTTTCGTGTCTATGCAGTTAGAGGAATGTATACTCCGAACTACATAACTCTAGCTGCAGTCATTTGGTTGGTACTATTTGTATCCGCTTTTTCCAGTTTAACCCCAAAAAGTACGAATTTCGAAAAATTCGTCTATTTTCCGTGTCTACGCAGTCAGAGGAATGTATACTCCGAATTTCCTGACTCTTGCTGCAGTCATTTGGTTGGTACTATTTGTATCCGCTCTTTCCATTTTAACCCCAAAAAGTACGAATTTCGAAAAATTCGTCTATTTTCCGTGTCTACGCAGTCAGAGGAATGTATACTCAGAATTTCCTGCCTCTAGCTGCAGTCATTTGGTTGGTACTATTTGTATCCCCTTTTTCCATTTTAACCCCAAAAAGTACGAATTTCGAAAAATTCGTCTATTTTCCGTGTCTACGCAGTCAGAGGAATGTATACTCCGAATTTCCTGACTCTAGCTGCTGTCATTTGATTGGTACTATTTTTATCCCCTTTTTTCATTTTAACTCCAAAAAGTACGAATTTCGAAAAATCTGTTTATTTTAAGCGTCTACGCAATCAGAGGATTGTATACACCGAATTTCATTATTCCAGGTGTAGCCGTTTGGTTGGTACCATTTTATCCCTCCATACCCATTGTATCCCTTGAAAGTACGAATTTGGAAAAAACCTTTCATTTTTCACGTCTACGTAGTCAAAGGAATGTATACTCCGAATTTCACGACTCTAGTTGCGGTCATTTGGTTGGTACTATTTTTATCCCCTTTTTCTATTTTGACCCCAAAAAGTACGAATTTCGATAAACCAGTTTATTTTCCGTGTCTACACAGTCAGAGGAATGTATAATCCGAATTTCATGACTCTAGCTACGGTCATTGGATTGGTACTATTTTTATACCCTTTTTTCAGTTTAACCCCAAAAAGTTCGAATTTAAAAAAATCCGTTTATTTTACTTGTCTATGCAATCAGAGGAATGTACACACCGAATTTCATTATTCTAGGTACAGCCATTTGTATCCCTCTATTCCCATTTTACCCCTAAAAGGACGAATTTGGAAAAAATGTTTTTATATTATGTCTCTACTCAGTTAGAGGAATGTACACACCGAATTTCGTGTTTCTAGCTGCTGTCGTGTAATATGTACCATTTTTATCCCTTTTTTGCCCCATTTCACCCCTACAAATAAGAATCACTTTATGGTGCATGTTTTTGCTGTAGGGGGAATGCGCATACCAAATATCAAGCAAATTTCCAGATACAGACAAAGTGATAAGAAAAGTATAAATTTTAAAGATATCCCCATTCTCCGCCCAAATGTACAAATTTCGAAAAAAAACCTTTTCGAGTCTTCATAGTCAGAATGTATACACCGAATGTATACACCGAACTAAATATTAGGCGATTGTCAGTCGCCATTAGAAAGACGCATTTCCAGATACAGACAAAGTGATAAGAAAAGTATAAATTTTTGGTCAAAATATTTTAAAGATTATTTTTCATTTTACTAATATTTTACTCTAGTCTAATTGTCAGAATTAAAGGCGTCATAAAGTTGGACATTTAAATCGCAGACACAAGTGACTTACACCTACACTAGATTCAAAATTAAAAAATGATTAAGGAAACAAATAACTCGGAGAATGTTATGACATAATTAATTTAAAAAATTCATATAAAAAAATTACAGAAACAAAGTAAAATATTCTAAAATGTAAAAGCAATATAAAACAGTTACTATTAAGTTAAATAATATTAATATTAATTAATATTAAAAAAATATTAATTAATATTAAAATAATATTAATTAATATTAAAAACATTGAAATAGTCCAGCCATTAGTTCTTACAAAGAAGTTATTTAAAAATACCGTAGGATATATTACAATTCATATATGATTTCTCTTGAAAGTTTTCAGGTGAAAAATTTTAATTGTATTCCAATTTTTAACAATTTCTTACTGGTTTCATATTGTAAAGTAAATTGTTATTTAAGAAGATTTTCACCTTTTATTTCATCGATTCTTCTAGGAAAACAAGAAATTTAAAGTATAGCCAGCACGAGGATTTAAGTATTGACATTATGTCAGCCATAGTATTGTCAGTATGATATTTTTGTTTCACAATAAAGATGAAGCAAATACACTCACAAAAAGTTTGTATTGCCCCAGCTGGGTTTCGCAAAAAATGACTACTTAGCGAATTTAAAATGTTCTGTTTGTAGTAATAAACAAATACCCATTATTATTGTCAGTAATGTAAATATATGAATTTGAAATATATCAAAAATTTCTAATTTATATAGTAAATATAAATTAACGCTCAAAATAATCAATAAAATACTTTTTTAATATTTCCCGTATTCCCGGGAAATCAAAAAATTTTCCCGGGAATTCCCGGAAAATTTTGGACGGGAATTACCGGACCCCAAACCCTACATCCAATACGAAATTTATTCTTCTTGAGTAGAATAAATTTGCATCTGATGATTTAATGTATCCCGTATTTTAAGTAGGAGTATATATTTAAGGGCATGTTTCTGAATCCATATTCTCCCGTATTCGTGTGAACATTTCTGTGCGTTATTCGTATATTAGCTCCCCAATGAAAAATTCATTTGGGGAAACATGCCATTAACCAAAACTCCAAAGCAAAAATGGGCAAGGTGGCATTAGCGGTACCTGCATTTGGGCCTTCACGCCACGCACCTTCCGCTGCTTACGGCGGAAGCGCAAAACGGACTGCGCTTTAATAATTCAATAACTAAAAATTAATTATCCTTTCGGCAACAATAATATACGAACGAATGATTTGATTTTCCCCTTTTGCCACCATACCCTCCAGGATAAGTAGAGTTGTAGTTCTGGGGAAAGCACCAAAGCGGAAATGTTGCATATTAACTGATGAAAATACCTTCGTATGTTTACTGAGTGTTAGATGGAGCATAAGAACGTTCTGTATGTAAGGGTGCATAAACATACATATGTGTGTGTATATATACATATATTAAGGTGGACTGAAAAAAACATCAAACGTGAGATACGATTCTGATTTTACTGTATAGACGAAATACACGGTGATGTAAAATGTAGCTTTTAAATAAGTCTGAAATCAAATCCAGAAGAAATTTGAATATGAATCCATTTTCTTCTTATTCCAATGCGTCCAACCCCGACATGTAGACAGTTTAGAATGCACTAGTTATAATATCTGTGCTAAACGTATCAGAATGTGTTTGGAGAAATATGATTGGTAGAAGAATTTTATAGTCGGCTTAATACAATTATAAAAGAGTACTAAAACTAGTAGCAATAATGAAACCGAAATAATATCTACTAGTATCTGGTTAACATACAGTTAGAGGTAACAGGCAGTTATAATTGTCAGTTTGTGTGGATTTTTATATCTATGACTGTTAGTGTCGGAGAATTCGTAAATATATTGAAATTGTTCATAGAGTGTAAAATTTGTTCTTTGCTCGTCTGAAATATTTCTTTAGCTGAAAAAATGAGAAACATTTCGAAATATATAAAATATATTTCGTGACTTTTCGAAACTTGTCTGTTCAGTGTATTAACTTGCAACCGTTTTGTGCTCCACCTTGGTATGCGGTTAATACATAAATGTATACAAATATAACGGGTGGTTCAAATACAAGTTTCTTTTTAAAGACAAAAAATATTATTTGTCAACGTATTATTGTTTAATTCGAAAGAGTAAACATTCCCATTATTTATGGAACACGATGGCATTCATGTGGCTGTATTCGCATCTTGCCAACCCGATTTTCCAAGACCTTGCTGACGAATGGCTTTGTCGATATTCGCCTTAAGATTATGAATCGTTATGGGATTGTTCGTATAACATCAGTCCTTCACGGTAACCCTAACGAAGCAGCACTTGACATCGCCGAGACGGCTGATGACACTATTACCGATCGGTCGATTGTGCCCTTGTTTTTTGTTTGTCATGGCGCTACATGCTGCTGAATCGAGACATCGTCCAAATCTATTTCTTCAATCTCTGACGAGATTTTCTTCTTGACATGGCTGTCTATACGCTTAAAGTGATTCGTTTCCCTCCACGGAGATATGATAGTTGCACTCTGTTCAGATCACTGCCACTGTCAAAATAACATATGATTCAAACAGAAACCACTAGATAGATCACCCTGTATTATATATAGATATAAACATGCACTAAAAAATTCTTTTACTCATTTTTGTTTTGCTCGTAAAAATACGCAGCAAAAAAGTGTTGTATATATGTTTGCATGAATGTAAATATGTTTTTGTATGTGTGCATGTCTCGGGCATCATTTGCCAAAGCTCATCAAATATTCAACATATTATTAAAACAAGTACATATACATACATACACACACATTCATAAACGTACATACCTATGTAGCCATATATGTGTTCATACCCAGTGAACAATTTATTTTGATTTCAATCAGAAATCTTTCAGACAACATCCAGAAATTCGTATGCGAATATTTGCCTGGAAGCATTCTGAAATTATGTGAGTATGCTGAACGAAATTTACGAATCAATCAATATCTAACCCAACAGACAAAAATTGTCCGACATTTTGGACCCATTTTTACACTTTGTCCGATAATGTCAGACCCAAGACCCTAAAAATAGGAAAATGATCCGATTTTTTCTGAATGTTCTCATCGATAATCAAAGTAATGCAGACTAAATAAAAACTGTCTCGATTCACCAAACATGTACAGTATGCTAATTTTGAGTAATGGTCGCTGGTACGATGTGCAGAGATGTCGGATAATTTGTGTACAACTTCAGCGAACGTGCAGAATCGGCTGACAAATGATCAGGGCTGATGACACTTCAGACATTTCGGCACATCGTCAGGCAAGTCGGAAACAACTGTTCACTGGGTATACACACATATATATGTATGTACAACATAGCTGCCGCATACTAGCAAACAACCACGGACTTTCTCCGCACACATACACAGCCGCAAACATACCGAGGAGAAGGAAGACATTGCACCACGTAGCGTACGTAATGCCATTACAAATACAAATACAACATTTCATTAGAAATTTATGAAGATGCTGGAAAGGATGAAAGGCACCAACAGCTTTAGTTCAGTTTGGAAAAAATCAACATCCCATGGTTAGGAATCAAGCCGGATGGGATTGAATGAATACGAGTACACAAACTTTGAAACAAACAAATGAAATTTAGTTTTCTTTTTTGGCGCAGAGTGAAGTGTATTGCGTTGCCAAAGTTTTGATACAAACTTCGTCCTGCAACTTACTAAGTTACATACTTTAATGGGAGTACATACCAGCTTTTTTGGAAAATGTGCTTCGAGCGTTGCTTGTGCCCGTCCGGACTCGCCTCCGCGAAAAAGAATAACATAAAATGTAAAGTAAATAATATGAAATGAAATAAATTATTAAAAGAAAACATTGAAGTTATTTCCACATTTATGTCTGTACGAGTATGTGTGTATGTATGTTGTATGTTGGAATGAACGAAGGAAGGAAGGAAGGATGATGATGACGATAACAGCGACCATTACGAAAAGAAGCAACCGGATATTAAGGTGATGTCTATACATACTCGTACATTTGCCATACGACCAGCAGGGCATCCGTCCAAGCACAGGGGAATTAAGGGGTGGAGGTTTGAATGAAACAACCACATCTGTCGGAATTCATGCTTAGTCGATTTTCAATTAAGATAAGTTTCACCGTATTAGACATGGAATGCTCGGATTTTATTTTAACTTGGCTAAACTTATGCCGCACATTTTGGATATTTCCATTGTTTTTTTTTTTTTTTGCTTTCCAGTTCCTTGTTTCTTTTTTTGTTTTTATAGCATATCATTTTTTGTATCTGCAATCAAAAGCAAACGATTTCATTACTTCAAACAATTGTAACTTTCCACATTGAAGAGTTGGTCGAAATGATAACGGAGATGTATAAACAGCAAAAGTAATAACGTCAAGTTGTACATACATACATGGGAATATCCTTTGCAGGATATATATAAATGCATGCCTTTGTCCTATTGTTTAGGAAAATGGCCTCAAAGGCTATTAACCGGCAATTCTCTTAGCTGAGGTGTGCGCGAAAAATAAATAAAATTTCAAATTATCACTAAAAGTGAGAATCGAATATATTTGCAATTGTACTCGATAAACACTAAACAAATATTGATTTTTCAGAAAGTAGAAGGAGTAGAAGGTTTTTCAGACTGTCAGAACAAAACCTGGGAATGTTAATGGAAGTTCTGACCTTCTCTGGAAACATCATCTGCGAGCTTCCGCTTCTGACGCAGTTTCAGGAGCAAATATCAAATCAGGTGAACTTAGGAGAACTATATTTTCGCAGAAGAAACGTACATAACGATCATTCGAACACATTTTTATATCACCATTTCGGATTTCTTTGAAACTTGGTAGAATAACTCAACCTTATGAAATATTTGATTTGTAGAGGACCGCGAAAACTAACACCTCGTTATGCAAAGTATATTAATTACTAATATTTATTGAGATGAATGTGTAACTTCGTATTTTGAAGAGAAGACAAATAGCATGTGTGTGCAATCTCTCAGATTCAATAAAGTATAGCAGATCAAAAAGTTGAACAAATCCATAAAATTAGTGTCCTTGAACAAATGCACAATATTCAAAAGCTAGCGACATTAATATTCATAGAAATGACTCATAGTGAGAAAATATAAATAAAGAAAACAGAACAACTTCGATTTCATATGCCGATGATGATTTGATATACTTTAAAAATTTCAATCACAACACTTGAATTTCCAAATTGGTGATAAACTGTCTCACAAAACTGAATTTTAGGGGGTGGTGTGAATGGAAAAAATATCCTACATGAAATTTCAATTTCATTTAGTTTTGCGGGTTAGTTTAGCAACATTTCGGAAAAAGTACGAAATTAACCCTAAAATTAATTTTAAGTTTTAACTTATTTCTGTCATTTAAGTTGAGTTAGCAAATATTTTTGTTGGACATTTTGATCCTGTTTTGTGGGTGTTTTTACCCTTTTGTAGAAAAGGGTAAAGAAATGATCCTCATAGTGTTTTACGTAATAGTGCTAAACATATACTACATTGAACATCTAAGGATCACCAGGATCATATGCCATACATAAACTTTCAAAACGATATATTCTTTATATTCGTATATTCTTTTTTAACCCCTCAAATGTCAAAAACCGACTCTCTTCAGGAAACAGGTTTCGGTTTGTTCGAAAAATCATAATTTCAAAAAAAACGGGTTTCGGTTTTTAAATTTTTACAAAACCGGTAATACTGGCGAAACAGGTTTTTTAATATGGAAGAAATTTAACCTTTTAAGCTTTTTAAAGCTTATTGAATAAAAAGCTATATTAAAACCTTGTGCTTTCATTTGTAATTTAATATTAATGGTAAGCTTCCCAGTTTTATATATCATTTGTAACAGAAAAGAGATGTAACACACCGAAGGAGTGACTTATGATCCTAAGTACGTTTGGAGCAAATTTTCATGATATGACCGTTTCGTGACATTTTTTGTTGTCTAAGCCATGTCCGTCCGTCTGACTGTCAGGCTGTTTCATAGGATAGTCAAAAATAGCTGCAATTTTATATTTGAAAATGTTTTCATAAACACATTAAACCAGTAAAATATCTATTCTTTTGCCACGCCTCTTCTATTAACTCCAACACAATTGTCCTTATCCTTTGTAAACTAAAATCGTTCTATATTGGTATCTGAAATCCATTTCTGGCATAAATAATTCGGCCCTAAATAATAGAAGAGTTTTTATAAATCCCAGACAAATGCTTGGAATTTTGATTTTGAGAGTGTGTGTATATATAAGCCGGTTTAACTGACTGAAACTTACATGTTATTGTGTTGTCCATTTATATATTTGTAAATGTGGTGCGAAGAAAAAATAATATTTTCAATGGACACTGAATAAAATTTAAATTTTTAGGCAATATTTTTGTTTTGGAACAATCCCGTGTCATTAATAAGCACACTAATATTTATTATGTCTGAATCGCCTCTGCTGTCAGAATTGAATATGAAGGTGTTTATAAAGATGCTTGACACCTCTGCTGTCAGAATATGAATGTGTTTATAAAGATACTTTGATTCCGTTTTTTTTAATTAGCCCAAACCGTAGGTACAACATCAATACATAATGCTAATTCTTTAGCATACATTTATGTTATGTATGAATACAATCTATGTGTACAAAAAACTCATAAAAACTAAACCATTGAAGCTCGGAACGAAGCTATTTATCGTCTTACCACATAATATTGCAGTTTCGGTTGGTTTTTTGCTGATTTGTTAAAAGTTTCAATTTTATAATCAGTTCTCTAATTTCATTTCGCAAAACAATCTGTTGGCTCAATATAATCACTCTACCCCAGTTCATAGTAAACTAATATTCCCTATTTTCTTGTGTGAGTAACGTAATCGCTTTAAGTATGATATATTCAACAAATTAATTGTTTTGTATATAAATATCAAACAACCGGTCGAAATTAGCATTTCTTCCAAAACCGGTATACGGTGGCGTGTGGTACGCACCGATTTTCGATTTTGACGTCCCAGCACAGATACAAATAACAAAAGTTCTGTAGAAGGAATAAAATAATTACATTTCTCAAATTGTCTTATAACAAAACATGTAAGGAATAGAGTGGGCGATTTTTTGAAGACAATGTAAATTGTACATACTATAAATTCATCATTCATAAAATGTAACTTTATACATCAAATATGATTAAAAATTTTGGAATATGCTACTCCTGTACAAAGAAATTCGGTAGTGTAACAAATATAACGATAATTTTCATCAAGATTGGCTGTAATACGTGGAATCTTGAATACTATGTAAACAAATTGGAAGAAATATGTAAGCGGGGGCTATGTCGCTGCGTTTTGCTCAACTTTTACTGTAAGTGTTCCTAGTTGATATATAACATAAAATCTAAAATACATTGGAGGGCTATTTGAGTGGTATGTATATAAAAAAGGCCCACGTGCATATGAAATTATGGAATCTTATGGTCCACTTTTAAAGTAGGTTTCCTAAGTGAAATAATCCATTATCTGGAAATGAGCGATGAAAGTTAGAGGACGACTTGTATGCGGGCTATCTGAAAACATGGCCTCATATGGTCCACTTTTATGGTAGGTATTCCAAAGTGAAACATAACACGATCTGAAAAATTTTATCAGTGTTTTCATAGTGAACTAAGGCCCACATATTGGGCACACATTTTACTAGAAACACTCAAACAGAACTGTATGCATCATAGAAGTGGATATATTTGAAAATAGGGTTTGATTTCATATCGGAGATGCTAAGTTTTCCAATTCCAACTGCGCACATTAATACTCACCAAATTTCAAAACTCTTGCAGACACAGTGTTCTGAATATGTTAATTTTTAAAAAATATAAAAACACAATTCGCGTCGGAGAAGCCACGCCCACAGGAAATACTATTAAGTTGTATAGCCCTTTTTTGCCACCGATTCATCATAGCAGCAAAATAACAAATAACCATGTAGCAAACAATCTGTTAAAAGTACATTTTTCTTAGTGTAGTTGTAATTTTAAATCGATTTGACGCCCACCTCAAATACAAATACGGTTATACATATTTTTTATGTTAAGAATTGATGCATCGTCTCAACCATGATTCCATAATATTGGTTAATATTACACAAAACACATTGGCTTCGTACAGAAGTATGCAATCTTCAACTTTGTTGTTTCCATCGACTTGTCACATGTCCTTACAACCTCTTCTCTATGCGACAATTCCAGGGTATGTTTTACATGGCATTTCTACCATTCAAGAATAAGTCCATCGATCTTTCCACTCACCAGCAACTAACCCCACTCTCTGCTCAAACTGGCAGTTTAGTCGACGCACATTAGCCATGACGTTGATTGCATTACAGATAACTGCTGCAAATCTAACTAGAAATATGAAAATGTTTGACATCAGCTCGTGCAAAAGCAACAACGAAAAGAGAAACCTCACTTGACTGGCGCACAAGTCAGTCAATAAGAAGCTAAATACGGCAGTACACAAGCCACAGACACAAGACAACAATGGCAAGCAATCTGCCCCCTCTCGTACCCCGTAGACATCAATTGATTTAATGGCTTCCCTGCTACCACTCCAGTGGAAGAACAAACTGTTGCAGCTGATATTGATGTTGCTGGCTGGCATGTTTAATATTCAAATTGTTATTGCTCAGTGGAAAATTGTTATAACGGCAAACATTGCCTTCGCGACTGAGCCAAGCTCAGAAACAAACACAAAGTGCACTCTCATGCCGCGGAGCAGAAAGAAGCACGTTGCAAGTTGCAACCCAGATAGATTGAAGGCAAAGATTACACTTAATAGTAGACAATTTAGCTTAAAACTGAGATTAAGCGCATGTGCGCCCGGACAGACATGACAGCAAATGCCAAGTATGTATTTCGCATTTCAGCCTTGCACAGAATCATCGACCGGCGGATAGCGATGCTATGCGATCGCTGTCAATGAAATGTTGTCCGTACGTAGATATTATATTTACTTTTCAGCTCCATTCACTGCGCCCGCGTGTAAGTCCCACCGAGTGGAGAAGACATGCAATATGTACGAGTATTATCGGTTCCGCCCAATGTCTGCTTTTACTTAATTAGTTTTTCTATTCTGGGTGTAGAACGTAACGACGAACGACGACTGTATCTGACAACAGAGCTGTTTAGTTCTGATCGGTTCGATCCGTCTGTCCTGCCAGACTAAAATTGGAGTAAACATTAAAAATTAATATGCAACCAGTACATTCAATTCGACTTCATCACTACTCAACAACATTCGGGTAGGAATGTTATTGATTTCAAATCTTCAAAGAGTTACTGTTTCTTCCTTGACCATTGCACAATTTGTCCACAGGTGCATTACTTTTGAATCTTTATCGATAATTTCAATAAAACAAAAAAAAAAATAAATTTCGGAATAAGATGATTTATTTTATTTATGATGAAGAGAAGAAACAATGCTAATATTGCAAAGAAGACGTATTATATAAAGACACCGTACGACACTTGAACCGGATGATATGTGTATGAAACTATAGACAAAATGGAGTTACATGTCGTTTTTAGTTTTTCATTTCCTTATGATTTTGCCTTATAACTAAAGGTATTAGTGAAATATTAAAGAGAAGAATATCTATTAATAATACTGCTAAACTAATAAAGACAGAATATTGCAATTTAAAGTATTTTTAGTTCATATTCTCTTCTTTTAACACTTATACCGTTATCATACAAATTGTATCCTTTGGAACTTTGTAGTCCTTTAAAGCGGCAACGGAAAAACTAAAAACGCCAATTAACTCCTATATCTATAGTGTGCAAAGATCGTATTCATACGCATTTATTTTGTTAAGGATTGTACATGTGATATAGGACTTAATGGTCTCCGTACATGACGATCTCTGTCATAAGAAAATACGGAACCAATTTATCAGCAAACTCTGTCCACAAAGTGGATGAATGTTCCATGGGAATCATTTAAAACGATAAATGATTTTTTGCTCCAGTGACGGATATTTGATACGAAAGAATCAGTCGGTTAAATGGACTTATCTACTCCCTCACCAGCATCATCCATATTTATGAAACAAATAAATATTGTTAAAATTCCAGATATAGTTGTGTCTAGGTGTTGTATTTATAAGTGTTTACTAGTGTAACTTATTCATTCAAAATTCGTTCGTAGAATTTAAATTGGAGGGAATTGATGCAAATATAATACAGCCCGAAAAAGACTAAGAGGCAAGAAAAATCACTATATCTTTCTTCCATCATTTACAAAATAATCGAAGTATTGAATTTTTTTGGATGACTATTTTCTTAGAAAAAATTGCGATTTTTGAAATGGTTGTTGCAGAAACATACTTTAAGATCGATTCCAAAAAAAAAAAAAAAAACATAATTATTTCCGAGCGGCATTTTCTAACTGAGGAATAGTTTCGGAAGAATTTAGCACCTTTTCACACATAATTAAAGACAAAATCGAAAACGGCAAAAAATGTTCAGTTCAGTTGACGCTACCGTGAGAGCGGCCACGTAAACCGTATTATGAATGAAACGATAAATTTTTCAACTCATTTAGATAGGAAGTTCAAATTTTTGTGTTGAGTTTCATTATATTGTGCAAATAATGTTGTTACTGATAATTTACTTCTCTTAAGCGAGTTTGGTCCAATTGGACACCACCAATGGTGGGTGTGAACATAGATCCCCATCCATAGATACCGCCCTTTCATAAAAGTATGAAAATGACCATCTTCAATATCCTTTGCGAATTAACCCTTCCATTTGTCACATAGTCAATAGCAAATTGCATCTGTATCCAATACTAACAAAGTACGATTTTTCGAAACGGGTTTACATAAATCCGACACATCATTTAATAAAAAAAAACTAAGTATCGGCGACGCAGTCGGCACATGACTTCTTCGCGGTTTCATTTATCTGACCTTTCGCGAATACCTCTGAAGAGGAGATGACTGCATCGCCGACAGCCTGACAGGGACAGAGCTAATGAAAACATACACATATATCACTGGACTGAATAAAGCACATTAAGGATAATAAAGAACTTGTGTTTGCTTTGCAATCATCGAGAGCAGGGGCGGATTGATATTCTTTCTTGAAATTGGGAAAAGAAATAAGCTAACTCATCTTCGAAGACATCATGTTGTAAAATGTTGCCTTTCTAAATGCGAGGCTTACCATTGTCTTCGTCCAGCCGTTTACGCTACTGACCGTGCAGACAGGACACATTGATTCTTTCATTTTCGATTACCCAATGTTCCTCTTCTTGCATGGCTATAAAGACATGCTCGCATAAAGCAAACCATTTCATATAGCCAAGCAAGCGTCTTGTACAAGAGCCAAGGTCGCAGAGTATCATACCATGAAACAATCTCAAATTTCCTGGCATCTTGTGCGAGCGACAGTCTGGCATACAGAAAAGGGCTTGTTTGCTCCGCATGCACGAGTGATCAATCACGTGAATGCAATTACCACATTTAAGAGGAAGGCGAGCGTTCTTCGAGAACCCAAACGAACAACACTCGCAGAGGACGTGGGTGCCGCCTAGACGCAAGCAATCAACTCTCCATGGTTTACAGACATACACACACAGACGTTCAGAGAAAATAACAAATAGTATAAAGACCTCCGTTGTCAGCAAGAGACCATAAGAGAAGATCCACACCTTAGGCTGCCAGGGATGTCAGTATGCAAAGACAGAAAGGATCCCGACTATAGGGATTTTTAACAAATATTCAGGGACCATACAAATATAAAATTGAAATTCAGTTAAATTAATCAATTGAAGAAGAAGTAAGGAAACACTACTTGGACCGCCATTACCCTGGTCCCATTTCCTATAGATTTCGTTCAGCCAATTTTATATGGAAAGCAAAAAATAAGCCCAATAGGAACATATAGTATGCATTTTAAAAATCTCCTTTAGTGCAAAGGCCACTTTAATGCCTACATTCCTTCAAAAATAGTTTATTGCGTTTATTAATATTCCACCAAAAATACAAATTTGATCTTGGTTCACAAAATTGTTTATTTCATAAAATCAAAACAAAAAAATACGGATATTTGTTTATATTTTACTAAAATTCCAATTTTCGTCTTTAATATGTGGCAATTTATTTTTTAATAGCTTATAATCGCTATGTATAAAAGATCTGTGGAGAAATGAAGAAGTTGTGAAAAACAAAATATTATGTTATCTAATTTGTAAAGGAGGGTTTTCACACTATTTTAATCGCTTCCAAATACAAATTGTGGTTTTCTTAAATCTTTTGCGTCTGTAAAGGATGTTCTTTGTGAAACATAATAAAACAAAATGATATTTTATAGGTTTTTCGTGCTAAAAAATGATTTTTGCCACACAAAATTCCCAATTTGTTAGATACTATTCCAAAACCACTATTTCTATTTGAAAATGACATGCGCAACAATCGAAGCGGTTATGATCGGATTTATATTTCCAAATGAGAGTACAAAATTCTGCCAACGCGTTTTCACACTACACCATTTTCAATGTTATTGCCTTGGCAATGAGTATGGGCGATATTTCCACACCCCTTCTGTTGGAAATTGACTTAGAATGAGAATATTACTTCCATACGGATAGTCGAAATTAGTTACAATTCATTATTTGAAAATACTCAATAAAATGAAATATTTATGATTTATCCCTCTCCAGGGTAACGTTAAATCCTTTATTCTATACCGGTGCCTCGATTGCTATTTGATTATGCCTAAACAATTGCTTTAAAAATGTGGCTGGCCCATGCACCCCGATTTTTGACTCTCAGGTTGTGGGTGTATATAATTCGACTTAACCAACTGAAACATGCTTTTGCTCGGTTTGATGTGGAACGAACGATATTTGTTTAAAAAAATATTATTTTTGGAATACGACATCTTTTGAATATTTTATGCATTATCCTGCAGATGCCGTATAAATTCATTCTTACTTTGAATAACAAAGACAGTTTTCTATAATAAAATGGGGCCGAATATATGATATCCTCCACTTTATACACCATTAAAATTCGGGAATAAATGTGAAATCGGGAACGATTTTTGTATGGGTACTACTACGATGTGACCTATTTTCACTAGTTGCGCTCTAGTGAAAATAGGTCACATCACAAAGGTAAATGGAGAACGATATTTGGTCAATGTGTGTATGGCTGAGTGTGGTCATTATCGAATATCTGCAATTCGAATGTATCAAATTCAGAACGTATATAAAATCAATGAAATAGATCCAAGAATCCATAAATCCCTGTTTGGTAGATTTTAAATCCCTAAATTTGTATAAGCCCGACTCGTCTGACATCCCCAGTAAGCGCAATGATGGAATTGGCCGAAGGAGGGAAGTAAAATAAGCCGTACCCTAAATGTATCTGAAATAAAATTACTCAATTTATGAACTTGGCCAGATAATGCTAATGGACCTGCAAGAAGATCTGCCGGGACAAAGAACGTACAGAAACCACAAACAGAAACCAAGCGAAGACATTAGCATGCAGTTTTTCGCATGGTCATGTCGCTTAAACTTAGCGAGACAAAGGAAAGTGATCGTGATGTGTCCACTGGACATTTATTTGTTTGTCCCCTTCACATTGGCTAGTATTGAGAATGCTTTAGAAATGTCATCATAAATCTAGTCGCAAGTGCAAACGAATATACATAAACACATACATATGTTATAAATCAATGAATGTTCATCCAATACCAGACGATGAAGAAACTATACGTGAGTTGGATAGAGACTTTGTTTATACACTGGCCCGAACCTTAATAAAATAATACCCTTGAGTTGAGTTGTTTCTCACAAATGTAGTGTATTAAAGTGCTTTACTTTACTTCGTTTTCAGATTCAAATTTCTCAAAATTGGGCATTTTCTGCGCAGTGGAGTATTGTATTTGAAGTATTTTTAGCCAAGAGATTTCATTATTAATTTTTTAAGAAATATTTGTAACGAATACAACATATAAGAGACGCAACAATTTTAATTCGTATCGCATTTTTAGAACAGAGTAGCAACCCCTTAAATTCTGAAAGGGCATGTTGAATAGATATTCTCGTAGAATAAACTTATAGTCCGGCAGGTCTCAGTTTATTTTTACATACATAATTTTAGCCATATATCCCGCAAAAATATTAAATTTTTATTTTTGTTTACCGTGCTCTAACAAATACGCACATTTTTGCCGAAAAGGATCGATCTTCCAAAAAACATGGACGAATTTTAACCCTAGTAATTTTTATTTACAACTGTGGTGTCTTTGGTGAACCCCACTAAAACGCATTTAAGCAATGTCCGCCCACCCGTCCCACAGAGGGCTGAAATCGCCAAAAATGGAGATTAATTCGGGAAGCCTTCGGGTCAGGTAATGTTTATATTTTTTCAATATTTATACCATAAACAGTAAAAGAAAAATTTAAGTACAATTTAGAGAAAACAAAAAATTTCCTGGAAAATAAATTAATAATCCATCCATCTATTCTTATTATCGAAGAACAAGTCGCAATTATTATCCAATCCCAACAGAACTTGGTACAATTGATTTTTACGCACCAATGACGGATGCTATTAAATTTGAAGTAAATCGGTTCAGATTTAAAACATAGCAGTAAAAACATTTTTTTGTAAAATCACTCTAAAATGCCTGAACTTGAAGAATTAAAGTGCTACTTTTTACAATGGGGAAAAGATATTAACCTTTGAAGTATGTCAATTTACAATTTTCACAACTGTTCGCGTAAAACTCAAAACATTCTTGACTTTAAGGCAGTGCAACTGGATATGTCAATGATATTTTCGGTAGTGATGTAGAATTTTAAATTCTTTAATCGTATAATAAAAATTAAAAAAAAATAATTTTGATTTTTAAATTAATCTCCATTTTGGGCGATTTCAACCGTCTGTGCGTCCGTCTGTCTGGCTGGTAACTTTCGAAAGGAGTTAAGAAATCACAATTTTGCATATGGTAATATTTTGCCCAAAACTTTGTTTAAGTTCGAAGATGTGTACCTCCAGCACGCATGACCTTAGTCCAAATTAAAACTATCGATTCGGATTATCGTAATTGGATGCAATTTGATAATGTTCATATAATATATATGCTTAAGGAAGACATAAGAAGGACATAAGAAATGCTAGTAGTAAAATACGAATAAAGTCGGCACATGATTGTAGCAATAGGGAGGCTATAGCTATATTATTATTCTATATCAATCTTTCTTTAATACGAATTTGATAAGATAAATTTTGTGATTATTAATAAGATGCAACATGTTGTAGTGAAATGTTATGTCGGGTGGAATATGGAATCCAATTCTAGTTCGGTGAAGGCTTAAATTTTAAACATTCCATTATATGTGGAAACTAACAAACATAAAAATATATTCAAAGTAGAGCCGTAAATAAAATGAATTGAACATTTTTTGTAATACATATATTTCTATATAAAATACTGTCGTTTGAGTTTGTGATTGTGTAGTGTCAACAATAACTTTTCATATCATATGCGATATACACTTTGGTATGTTTAGAAGAATTTTGAAAACGAAATGGAATTCCAGAGTTGTCATTGCCAGTATATATGCTCATACCGTAGAGGTTTGTCTATACACCTGGGAAATATTCCGATTCCATTCATTTCATCGAAAGAAGTATATTTCTAGTAGTGTAGTCATTTGTAAACGAAAGTTTGTCGATAAATCTTGTGACGAATTCTATTCAAGAACAACTTGCATGTAAGCACAATATATATGTATATCAATCTGTACATCATTGTACTTTTGGTCATTACCACTAGGGATCCACATTTCCAAATCATCTGGGAAACAATTTTGCTGGCCACTTTCCCCATGTTTACTAAAACCACTTAAAGTAACCACTAGACAAATATTAAATAACGTGGTATCCTCAAACAATTAACTTAAACTTGGTATTGTTGCCACAAAACTGCTACCATTGTTTCCTGAAAGTATCACCATCCATTCGTATATGTCAGACGGGTGCTTCTGAGTCAGCCTTCGTAGTTGTCGTTTTCTGTAGAAAAGTCTGCTCCAAGTTAAAGATCACTATAAGAATACAATACCCATACCTCCCTCGTTACTGCTCTGATGTATTACATCACACTCTTTTTTCTGAAATTCATACAGGTCATTGCGAGAAGACAGTCATATCTCCAAAAGAACATTGTTGAAGTTGTCGATTTCTAAAGGATTCAATCCAATATAAAAAATTCAAAGTGTTCGAATGGTGAAATCAGCGAGAATTTCGGCAAACAGATTGGCATAAATTAAGGATCTCAATCTAAAGGCCATTTTGAGCCATCAACTCAAAAATAAGACATTTTGAGTTATGGCGAACTTTTTGCAGCGAGCGATGATGTGTAGCTCAGACGTAGGGATTGGAATGTTAATGCTGTAATCGAAAATTAAAAAAGAAGCAAACAAAACAACCTCGTTCTGTAACATAAAATTCATATGAGTACGCCACAAAATGATAAAATCCTAGACTTGTGTCAGCTACTCTACATTTTTCATTTACGCCTTGGTGGTGCTGAACTGTTGTAAACTGGGAAGAAAGTTTAAAGGCGGCGATTAAGTGATTGCTGACGCACAGTGATTCCAAATAATTTTTTTGGAACTAATTATGTAACATTGGATCAGAAAAAATTATACTGACGAAATTTCACATGTCTGGACACTTTGGATCCCTAGTTGGTATGGGGCTACTGGATACCCTTCCAATGTTAGACATCTCGGTCATGCCAAATATTGAGCCGACACTTCATAGTTGGCGAGTTGGTTTGGTATTTTTAACGTGGCGATTTCATTATTAGCAAGTCAATTACATTGTTAGATTCTTTAAAAAGTTCTAAATAAACTGATTAAAAGCAAATGTCTTGTCACTGTATTTGCTAAAATTCGCAAATCACAAAGCATCGATTAGAAAATGTGTAGTGTTTTGGTAACCTCATATGTCGACTTCTCATTCAGAAAGTATTAGCACGTGCCTGCAATAAGAGCTCAATTTCTGTAGAATTTAAGCAATGTTTAACGTTAATGTTTAATATGAGTTTGTTCTTCTCAAAAATACACTTTTCTTTGAAATTAGCGGATAGCCGGCGTGTGCTATGCTAAAAAAGAATTACATTCTTTTTAAAAAAGGGAATTTATTTCATTTATTAGCTTTGTTATCTTAATGCTAGCGGTTGAACACTATGAGTTTCAGCAATTCTTGCTGTAGTACACCTGGTATTTCTACTTCTTTTGACTAGCGCTATCTGAACCTATTATACTCTAATCGCATTTACTGCCCATTTTTTTTGCATAAATACGTACATTATCACTGAATGAACTCAAACAAAATTGTCGTAGAAGTGAAGATATTTTATATGTTCCTATATTACTCATAATTTGCATAACTGCGCTGAATAATTGTGAATGAACTCAAAAAATTGCGAGGCTCTTGCTGGCATAATAATCCGAATATGTCGCTCTATATAAAACTAATAAAAAGCCAATTTGTGCGTGAGGATCCAACTGATTTTTTACGTGTAAAAACCAATGTCGCTTGTAACATATATGTAGTAAGTCGCGAAAAAACTGTAATTGTTGCAAAAATCCACATTTCGCGGTTGCAATTGCATTTATTTTAACTTTCACAATCTTGGTTTCTGAAACAATTCTGTCAGAAATATTTCCTATTTAGTCAGCAATCATATCCCAAAAAAATATAAAATATTGGTATTCTTTATATGATAAAAAGTTACGCGTGCTTTTCTAAAGGCAATTCTCACAACTTTTGATTTTACATCCAACATTTATCCAATTTCACTCTTATTTTATTCTGAATTTAGAAGCAAAATGTTATAAATGGCGATATGATGGAATATGATAACACGATATACCCTAAATCTAGAAAACTTTCTTAACACGGCTAAAATAAGAGTGAAATAGGATAAATGTTGGCTGTAAAATAAAAAATGCAAATGTTCCACTCAAAAAGTCTTAATTTGTTGGACAGTGTTATTAATACTGCATAATATCAGTAAAATTAAATAGTTCTAGTTATTTAATGCTAATTTAATTTAATATTAATTTGAGTTATATATTAATTCATACTTAAGAAATGTTTTGTTGAATTTCCTATTGTCAGTTCTATGCCCCAACAGAGAATAGCTGAGATGGTTAGAGTCCGAGCAAAAAGAGTGCGTCCAAAGAAGTGAAATAGGTGTTAATCTTGTGATTCGGAAGTAGTGCAAATTCGGATCTTCACCAATGAATTTAACATTGAGTTGTCATAGGAGGGATGTCCTTTATTTTGAATGCCTTAAAAGTTATTTCAATGCGTTGCAAAGGAACAACTTTTTCAATATTTTCCATTTCTTCTTTAAAAAATCACTGGGGTAGAACAGAAGACCTTCTGTATGCTACTACGACACTCTAACCATCTTAGCTATCCTCTGTTGTTAGTGCTGAGTAACTATTTTGTTCGTTAGAACTGACAATAGGAAACTTAACAAAATATTAATTTAGTATGAATTAATATATAATGCAAATTAATATTAAATTAAATTAGCATTAAATAAATTAACACTAACCAATTTTACTGATATTGTGCAGTATTAGTAATTAATAAAAATTAAATATTTGAATATTTGAATATTTAATCAAAAATGTTTAAATTGTTAAAATTATAAGAAATTAAACAAATTATAAGAAAAAACATTTCCGAAGCCACGATTCGAACTCGAGACCTGCTGGGTGAAAAGCGGACACTTTTGTGACCCCATACTAAAAATTCGTTCACATTTACTTGTGAAAACGCTGTTCGTAAAATGTTACGGGATATTAACATATTATTGACTTTTTTGGAAGTTGTTTAAAATAACTTCCACAAAAGATGTGATTAAATGGAAGTACTTCCAATTTTTTGCTGGGGTGTAAATATAAAATAAATAAATAAAATAAAATAAGTCTTTCAAAATAAAGGACATTCCTACATTGCTGGGTTGTAGCGTGCATACAAACAAACATTATTAGCGTTTAATATAGATTTAAATAAAGGAATGACAGTTATTTTTGTAAAAAAGTAAATGGGAAATAATGTTGTCGTTTTTCGAAAGGAACAATAAAAATGGGACCTTTTTGAAAGTTTTGTTGGAAGCTCATAACTTCCGATTCTACTAGTTTATTTAGAAAATTGTAAGCAATCTAATAATATAGACAACTGCTGTAAGACTAATATGTTTGAAATATCGATACATCATTGTAGTTCGGCAATCATTTCAAAATCTGACATGGCGAAGTTTGGAGATTAACCCTGTAGGTTCCATACCCATTCTAGGGATCCAAAGAGATTTGCAATATCTGAAAAACACATCTGCTCTAAACATGACAAATTTTATATATTTTGCCGTTCTAAAACCACTGTGTGACGTTGGTTTCGGTCGTAACCCTTCCGCACTGAGGTTACTCGCAGAATACAATTTGATGTGTTGTTATCCTTTTTGAATGTTCGGGGCTGCCACATTGTCTTGGCTTTCTCGCATAACTGTTGTGGGGGTGGATGAGTGTGACACAGTTTTTTGATGTGTTGCCATAAAGTTCAGCAAGTTAACAGCGACTGCTTTTTATTACTTTGAATATTTCATACATAAACACATTTCTACGCGCATAAGTACATATACACATACATGTACATAGACATGTAAGGAGAGAATTGCAGGGACCTAAACTGACAAGTTCAGGGATCACTGTTAAATTTTCTATTATGTATCGGCTCAAAATGTCAAATTTTATATGGCCTTGGAGGGGAAAGGACAACAAACAGACCCCACCATGAATATGTAAAGAAAAATTAGTGTGATGCAATGAAATAATACGTTATTGTATTTGTTATATAATTGGATAGTAAAACTAGTAAACTGAAAAAAAATAAAAAAATATTTAACAAACTTCGAAATTTGTGTATTATATTAACTCAACGAAGCTAAGTCATTGTAAGTAAATGAACAATTTCACTCATCAATACAACTACTTCATTACAACAGTGAAACTATTTCATTGCAACAACATAACGTATGGTGAAGAGGTGTAATTGCAATAAATCTTTCATTGTAGGCTAAACGTGTTTTTGTCGCCGTAGACATACCTATACCTTGATTAATAGCAATTGAAAGAATCTCGAAATCCGCTGTACGCTATTCGCTACCATTAGGTAACACGTATTTACGGATTCCAAACCATTGAATTGAACTGGCTTTATTATGATGCCGATATGACATCATGATCCTATTTATGACCCAGTTTACTCGCCGTTCATAAAAATACAAAAATTATGTTGGTCGAATTTTTCGAGTCCGTCCCAACATACAAACATTTCAAGCAGACTACAATTATATTTCAGTGCGAGTTCCTACATTTATATTTGCAAATACAAACATTGTTAACATTTGGACATATGTATACACTTACAAAGCTAAATACAATTGCTCCGAGGATATAAGGATAATCGTCTTTTTGTCTTCAAAGATGTCAATTAGATATTGTGTCTATTTCACCGAAACATAAACATTTCGCATTTCCCACAGCCATGTGCCCACATCCAAACTTACGTGGATATGTAAACCTTTTCGTTTCTACCCCGCCCGGATGCTCCTGTGCTTTGTTCAGCATTAAGCGAAATTACATAAAAGGATTTGCTTTATTTTCCTTACTTTGTGCGTGCGTTTAAAGGGCGCCATTAAATTGCCATTGACATCCACTTTATGTAAAGTGAGTTCACTTTTTCATACTTAACGACTTGCCGCACATACTTTCACATACGCACAAACAAACGAAAATATACATACATGCATTCTCGTATGTTCACGTATACATGTATTAGGGTGGTGGTGGCTGTCGTAGCGCGCTAAAGGGTCCACTAATGATCCTTGAGGCATGTACAGTAAGTGATGTTTCGTTGAATTTGTCGTTGTATGAAATTCCGCCTTTGTATGGGACTAATACAAGTTCAACTTGTATAAATAATACATAATTGGTTTTCAACCATTTTTTTAATTTTCCAAATCCCACAATACAAAAATTATATTTTTAAATTCTGGGAAGCCCAAACAGAGCTGTGGAGATTCGGAGTTAAGACTTAAAACAAATCAACAACAGATGTCGCCATAGCGGCATGTAATATATGTATTTGTTTTTACTTTCTAGGGATCATTTGACATTTTAATTCCACCACGAGGCGAAGTTATTTAATTCAGACTCTCCAGTGTAATTTATAAATAATATTACATAAAAAACCTAATCAGAAGATGCTTATAACGTCTTTTCGACAGGCAGAGAAAATGAAAAGCTGCAAGCGGCTGTTAACTCCAATTGCCACGCAGCTCCGCCCGCAAATAAATATTGTGTCTTTGTTTGTAACACTCAAAACTAAGCGAAATAGATCCATCGTTTATTATATCGATCGACTTGGAATCGCCTGAATCGTTTTAGAAAAATAAAGAAATCGTTATCGTTGCAGCAATGAACGCCGACGTTAGTTGATTTTCAAAAACAAATTCGTCCCGGCCTCGAACGTTTTTCTTCCAGTATAGATAAATTAGTTCCATGATGACCAACGGCAGTGGACTACTTAACGCAGAACTCCAACAACGTGAATGAGAATTACTATCGAATACATCCCAAAAACACCCACTAGAAAAACACATGTTTTGTGTGTCTCCGATTGTTGCACCAACGAATAAATTGTTGCTGCAACGATATCAGTTTCGTTGCTGCAACGAATGATTTGTTGAGGCAAAGTGTTCCATCCAAACTCCATTAATTTTAATAACATTTGACAACATAACATGGATTTGTATAAAAACAATGATTATAATCGGAAATTTATAGACTTTTTTATAGTTTAATGTTTTCCCATGTAAAAAATTAAAGAGAATATTTTAGTTGCATCAACGAATATTGAATTGCTGCAGGAACGAAACTACGAAAAGTACGAAAAATCGGTTTCATACCATAAACGTTCACATCGTTGCAGCAACGTGTCGGATTGTTGGGGGAACGAAATATTTCGTTGATGCAACGAAATGGCAATAACGAAACTGATTCGTTGATGCAACGAACGATTTTTCTTTCAGTGTAATGGTTTCCTCTCGACTTTCACTACTTTAAAGTTGGAAATGTTTTCTCCACCTTTTACGTTAATTTACTCCAACAACTATAGTGTGAACATTTTGATCTGATCAAAAATTCTAAGAACTTTAGAGTGTAATTTGGGTCCTCATTTTTCATATTTTGAATGTACATTTTTTATACCATCCACCTTAGGATTGAGTGTATATTGGAGTGGGTGCGTGCGTGAACGTGAGGGACGAAAAAAGTTCTTGCCGAGTCACGTGATTTTTCTGAGAGTCGAACATATTTATTATTCTTTCATTTTATTTCGTGTTTACCGCCACATATTTTCATTCAGTATTTGGGAGTTTGACCATAAATCCATTGCGACAAACAAATACAACCGGAAACATATTTCCCTTGTCATAAAAGATTGATAATTTGTCATGCACTGAATTACTGACAATCATTTTTTTGAATAATTGAGTTCGAAATAAAATCTGCAAAATCATCTATAAAAAGTTTGCGAGTGGTCCATTCTCTAAATGTATATGACACGAACGATTCTGACGTATCTATTTTTATCCAAAGAACAATATAGTTTTAATATTTTCCTTATAACTACGCTACCATATACGAGCTACTGTGTAGCTCATTGTCGTTACCTTCATATAATAAAAGTATAGCTTTTTTAAATTAAAAATTAGATGAAAGAACAGTTTTTATAAAAGATATTTATATAGTATATATTCAAAAATAAATATGTGTTGTATAAATAAATTTGTATTGTATTTAGGCGATGAAACTAACGGATGGTAATCTTAAAGTCGAATTATCATTAAATGCGTGTTATATTTTATATATGGACTTCAGTCAAATTTATAATTTAATCCAGCTAATTGCTTAGATCATTGATGGATCTATACAAACCCTTCCTTAACTATATTACAAAGCCAAATTAAACCAACACATTATTCTACATCAATTTATTATGCAATGTATGTATATATTTTTAATGTAAAACTTATAACATCGATTAATCGATTATTTGTGGCAATATATTCGAATTATTCGTTATTCGAAAATTATGATTTTATCATTATTCGAACAAATATTTGAAGTGAATTATTCGATTAATCGAATAAAATTTAATCGGTTGTATACCCTAGTAGATGCCATTAAACGTGAATTGAATGCACGGTGGTACTTTTTACATTCCATTCGATATCAGACCCTCCCTAATGTATTGTTATGTAAACATACTGACTGGCATATGTATTTATGTATCGTAGTTGTAGAGTGAGGTCGGGTGGCAGAAGGGTTTTGCTGACTTAGCTGGAGCCCTCATCCCTCCCCTGGTGTGCGTAAATGGAGATCCCCCAAATGGCAAATGAGTTACAACAACACTCTAGAGGGAGCACATAAAACTAAAGGAATGTGTCACTTTGTATTCGGCAAATGTCTATGTTCTTGATCCGGCGTCTGTTTGTAATGTGGGACTCAAAGGATTTATGACAATTGTCAAACATTTACCTTAACTGCAAACAGAGCGAATCAGTTGAACTCCTGGCAGTTTCTTCTGCTTTATGTTGTCGTTTTCTGTTTGTTTTTGTTTTTGTTTCTGTCGTTCGCTACCTACCATATGTTGGTTGGTTGGTTGCCCTTGGGCAAGTTTAACTACACGCCGAGAACAAATGAACCCTTTGGTTTACAAGTAACAACATTTCATATTCCGCGTACACACTCTGTTGTCATTCTGTCTGACTTGCTGTCTCCTGGTATCTTGTGTGCTTTAGCGAAATGCGTAATTAGATTAAATCTTGTATGCGTGCGAGTACGATGCTAGTACAGCTAAGTGTGAGTACAATACATGAACTCCTTCCATAATGTTATGGGCTGGAAGGCCGCAAATGACTCATCCTTAGGCATGCCCATCACTCAGATAGAATGTCTATCTCCTATAGATCAGTAAAAGACGTCAAGTGAAGTTCTGGGAAGAACTCGCATGCCACTTTCATCCATGAAATAATTTATAATCGGTGGTTTCGCATCATAGTTTCAATAAATATATATATGCGTGACCCGTGAGTAAAGGGCTGTATCATAACATGGACGATGGGGCCCACTTTTACTGTATATATCCATCTAAGAACATACAAAAAATTTTATGCGACGAGTATGTACAAAATCAGCTGGTGCTTACATTGGTATGGGGGACCTTGAACGGAACTCATTTTTGGCTAACTGATTTTCGTCATTTTCTCTGTCGATGACTTAAAAATCGGACAAAAACTCTAGAATGAAAGAGTAATAGATCTAATGTTGTCATTCGTTTGGTGGAAGTTCTGTCCTGAAGAATACGGACACTGTGTCCAACAATATTACTGAGAATATCAGCATCATCACCCAGCGTGGGAACGAAAATACGTTGGGCAAATAGAGCAAATAACACATACGTTGAACCTGACTTTATTCGGTTTAATGACTAAAATATCTCGGCAGCTGGTTTAGCATTGCCTGCACTAGCAATGATTTCTATAGTCGTTGGTAATAGGGCGTCCTCCGGGAGTTTCTATCAGTGTTGTTGATTTAGTTTTTTTTTTAACAAAATTGTCCCGAAATCCAGTTTTAGCTGACCAAATTTCAATCAATTCAACAATGTTATTATACCTTCCACCTCCAGGATGGGGATATACTAACTTCGTAACACCTTGAAATATCGACCTGAGACCCTATAAATTACATATATTCTTGATCGTCGTAAAATAGGATGGAAATACAACCCACTATATACAAATATTAATGGTATTTAAGATAGCCGTATAATCGTGGTTTGAAATAATAAAAATTGCATATTTTTTTCAATATTTTTATTTGGTTTGGGTATAAAAAAATTGACATTTCCCTGTAATGTTACTGCACTTCTTCGAGGCAGCCTCTGTGGAATGCAATCCATGGTGGAGGTTATATACAGTTCGGCCCGGACGAACTTAACGCCGTTTTCACTTGTTTTTTAATTCAAATGTATCAATTTCATTACAAAAAAACATATTTATCTTATCTTTTTTATTTCGCTTGCTTAGAACGTTTTTTAACCTTGAAATAAAAAGTTGAATAACGTTGATGATAGTGAAAGTGTCAGAAGTTTATAGATTAAACACTATAAAATCCCTTAAACATCACAAACTCTGTTGATTTGAATATTGATTGAATATTGATTTTTTCGAAAGTGTAACTTTCATACAATTCAAAGGTTTCTTATCAGCAGAAACATGGACATACATTTACTTACGAATACATTACTAAATCTTTTCAAACTGACATGAATTAGCTAAGTATGACAAATCATTTTAAGAACCACTATTTTGGCCACCCAACCGGGTACCCCAGACCAGTGTGCGGGGAGCAGATTATTGTTCACACATGGGCGGGCAAATTGTTTATGTCATTCACAAATTAATGTTGGAGTCTATCGCTGTAGGTTTTAGTATTCACCGCTGCGTTCTGAGTTCGTCTGTGCCCTTACAAAAAATAACAAAAACCACAAGAACTCAAATTTCACAGTGAATATTTCGTTGAAGACAAATTGATTGAATTCAACAGATGCAGACACAGTTGGCCGATATGTCGTCACCGTTGTCGTCTGTCAACGAAATTTTGACAGCAACATGGTAAATTTAGTCTTGCCAATGGAATTTCCATTTGAAATTTGATGACTATTTCTCATATTGAAAAGTTTCATATTTCATATGTTTGTTCTTTCGCTGGATTTCTTATTGGGAAAATTACTGTAGGCGTAGATGAAGATGTGAATGTGAATCTGAATGTTGTTTGTCGATTGTTTGGTGTATCGTAGACATCCCCATTATTAATAATTACAAGTTGTTTTGTGTATGAGTAAAACAATATCAACTCAAATTTCTATTCGACTAAATTTCCCTCAACTCTTTTGATTTGAAACCGCAGATGAATATTGTCACTTACGAGATAACAATAAAATATTGGAACCATGTGTTCGACCTGCACTCTCTTTGATCATAGTGGTATGAAAAGTGGTATTAAAAAATATAAATTTTCTGATCTGGCGATTCATAACATACTTACACAATAAAAATAACAACAAAACCAACTCAACCTAGTGTTGGTACATAGTGATCAAAAATAAAATTTTATGATAGATTAAAAGAAATATGCTTATTTCGCTTTGACGAAATGTGTTCTTCTGAACATTATTACAAATGCAAAATATATCATACAAATATACTGTAATTTAAAAAATTTATTTTTAATATCTCAGGAAATTGTACAAAATGATCTGCAAAATAAGATTCTACGATATGATTAAATATGTTAGCTAAGGCCAATCTAAAATTGTGCTAAAATATAATGACAACAATTGTGGAAAATTGCTGATGAAATATTAATTTCACATAAACTATACGCCAAGACGAAAACTTTCAATCCTACATATAACTTTTTGTCACGAATCACAAAATTACAACGCTTAAGAATTTAATCCCAGGTGTTTGAACCGCAAACATTGACCACCTTTCAGGCTTGCTGTGTTGCCACCTTATTTTCTCCAGTACATTTTCTTGATTGCTTGGAGTGCTGTCATAAAGCATATATGTGAACGTTTAACGATATCCAATTTTAATTCTTACCTAAAAATGGATTTGGGACTAGTGTGCGCTGTTCTAGTTAACATTTCATCTGTATCAACGTGAAATGATATCAAAATCGTTTAAGACTTGGCTTCAAAACTGTCTGTTGGGTCGGCACAAAAACTGTTTGTTTTTGTTGAAATATTTAGAAACATGATCTGATCTCCGTGCAGGCTCCATTTTCCAAAATGAAAATTATTAAAAAAACAACCAAAAATAATAATGGTTATATAGTTTTAGCCAACGTTGAATATGTTTGATCACTGCGGGTAATTTCATGATGCTCCTTGCCATAAAACATGAGCTTTATGACAGAAATGAAGGATCTTGGGGATATTAAGAAAACAAATCACCCTAGTGTTAACTTTTTTCTTTGGTCCACAGTAACGTGCACTACGGACCGCCTCTGTTCATAAAACGAATGAACTTTGTTCCACTGGAAGGTACATATCGTTACGTTAATTGTAAAGGGATGTAACTGAAAACTTTTTAAAATCGTGTGTTTTATATATGTCGATGTATTCCAAAGTTTCTATCGGAAAATGTAAACAATGCGATTTCGAAAAAGTGATGTTATACATCCTTTCACAATTAAAGTAACGATATACAAATGCATTTTGATTTGATGATACCTAAGGACTCACATGTACGTCGTGGCACCGTAGCACATGAGCCTGCGTCCGCCGTAGGGAACTAAGCGTAGCAGTAAGAGAAAATAATTGATTCAGTCCATTTATTCGACAAATCTCACAAAAAAAAACTAAAAAACAAACATATTAGGCCGCATAATTGCATCGAAAATTACCATTGCCTGAATGAAGTCCGTGGCGCTGCTCTGATGTTTTTCAGGGGAGCAAGGTAAGGCCAGACAAGGCAATTATGCTCCACTGTATCCCGATGTGATTGAGTTATTATCCTCCACTTTGCTTTGTTTGCCAGCCACTCACCACTGAGGGGGCATTACTGCTTTTGTTGAAAGATTGCGATCTGGGTGGCTTCTGATATTTGTTTGTTTTGTTGCTCGCTTGGCACAAGAGTCATCTTGGAATGCAACATCTGGTGTACTGCGGAAATTACTTTGAAGGGGATTGCAGAAACAGAATATCTTGGCCATAATATCCTGTGTGCCTACGTACGAACCACGAATATTTGGACGTCTCCAGGCGGGGTAAAGGGCTGAAACAAACAGTACCGAACTCCGACCAACATGCCAGCAAGGCTCAGTATGAGTTATTCTCACCAAAACTTTGACAGCTGATGTTTCGACTGAATGTGTGAGTGAGTGAGTAAGTTAGTGAGAGTAGTGTGTCGTCAGGGCAATCTAATTTCCTGTTTTCGAAGAACGCATAAGTACACAAGTCGTGAGTCGTCCGCCGTTGCTGAGGTTTAGAACGAACGGACGAACGAAAGAACGCAGCAAAGGCGAGGTAATCATCAGCAATGCTCTTATTTGAAACTCTTACCATAGCTATGGTCACGCTTGATCTGATCACTTAATTAGCCTCAATCATGTAAATTGACTTTAAAAATATTTAAATTGACTGCACTTGAATAACTCGGTACTGAGTTGATCAACTGCCATCAGATTGTGGCTCACATGAGGACGGCTGTGAGCTGTGAACATCGTCGACCCCTACACATGCATCCATAGTCCATAGCCATCCAGCGCTACTGGTGCCATTGTTGTTTGGTGGTCATATATTTTGGTGATGATGGTGGTGGTGGATGGTGGTTGGCCTTGAATTATTCATAGGATTCAATTGTTGCATTGATCGTGACAAAGTGAAGTTGTGATTGACAGATTGACACGGATCCAACGCATTGCGCTGTGTTGCATTTCCATCACACATCAGTTGCTTTTTGTCCCCACATGTAATTTGAATGGCTGGCGACAACGACAGCATTGCAAAATAATATAGCGAATTCTCCAGAGATCAACAGGCGTTTACTTGTGTGACTGTACGATGATTCATTGCCTTTCGTCTGTACCCTGGTCCAGTGCACGGCACGGCATGGCCTGGCCTGGCCGATTCAGACTGACAAATGGTAAATAAACTTGACATTTTATTTAGCCGTTGCTCGGCGAAGCGAACTGCACATCCTTCATTCCACATCAAGATGCCGCTGTTATGGAAATCCGTCGTCTTCTCCCGTGACGATCAAGGACAACCATCAGCCATGGCAATGCTTTAGTTTAGGAGATGATAAAGGTCGCCATTTGACTATTCTCAGCCGGCGGCGGACAGCATTCTGCCGTCGAGTTGTTGATACTGGCCCCAGCTCCATTCATTTATTATCTGCACTGCAATTATGGATTTGGAATGTTGGCACAGGGATGAGTACATGAGAGGTACTGACTGGTATTAACGCACAGCGCACAGCTGTGAGTTGGAACTTTGTCGTCTGTTCCTGTTGTAGATTCTTGAATATCATTATTCAGATAAGCTGGTCACATGCATACTCTTGTCATTTTTCTAAGCATTTGTGTACGTTGTCTTGTCTGCCCCATGTTGGATGCTTTATATTTGGTCGCGGTGGTTCGCAGTGTTGTTTTTGTTGCAACGGCTGTTGGCTCACCGAGTCGAGTCGAGTCTTGCCCGTGCTGGGCCTGAATCATTGTGGTCGTTTGGCGTCTTATCGCTCTTTTTACACCACTTCATCTGTCGCCATGATATCATGCAAGATTATGATGGACTTTTGTCATATTCATTTATCAGGGTAATCGCTGTGATCTCTTGTTGCCTTAATGAATATCATTAAGTTGGCACAAACGCCATGGGATAGAACGACAACAACAACGATATGATTTTTTGAAGTTTTGCGGCTTCAATTTACATTCGTGATCATTTCCTTTGCGCACTTACTCGTACATGTACTTCTATCGTTAGTAGAAGGAAAATTTTAATTTTTCGAAAATCTGTTTAAAATTGTGGATTTTAAAAAAAAATTTACAAATTCAGATGAGGATTTACTCCATATTGGTTTTCATTGGTTTGTGACACAAACTGCTCCATAAAACCGTATTTGTGCCTACCCATATATTTGTTTAAATCGATCCATTGGTAGTGCCTAAAGGCACTCTGATGCACCGTTTGGCATATACCACTCGACATAGAGAATGTTTCATATTGCGCGTGCTGTGTGCCATGTGGCACCGTCTTGTTGAAACCACATGTCATGCAAGTCAAGCTCTTGCATTTTGGGCAAAAAAAGTTGGATATCATCTAACGGTAGCGCTCACCATTCACAGTTACGTTACGATTTGCATCATCTTTGGCCCAATGATGCCACCAGCCCATAAACCGCACCAAACTGTGACTTTTTCTGGATGCATTGGCTGATATTCACTGTTTATTATAGGACAAAGGAGGGTGGTACCTCCAAAAAAAAATATTTGAAAACTATCAAAAATTACTAATTTTATCTTCCAAAGCATATGAAGTAGAGGAATAGAAAAAATGAACCCGGGTAACGCCGGGTACACAATTCTAGTATATAATACATTGCATTTACAGCAGTAATAATAACATTGCAGAAAATATTGCATACTTTTTGGCGCTATCGTAAATATTTTCAATTGTTTCTCTGAGATTATTAATTGTGAAAATGGAGGCCGACTCGGCCTAACATTTACGATGAGGAATGCAAATATAAATTCTCCAAATGTAACCACTAATACTCCTATCAGAAATGAGTTTCTATATATATCCCCATAAAAATCACTCGAATATATTCTTCATATGGACATCTCCCAAAAAAGGTCCACCAAAAAATTAAATCAGATCACACTAATAGCTTTTAAGATTATTTTGTCCTTATTTCGATAGCTATTACTATTATGAAACTTGGAGTTAACTTATTCTCTTTTACTTTTATTAAAAGTTCAAGTGTATAACAAATATTACTACTTTATTTTACTATACATGGAAATATTTGTCACGACCGTTTTGTCGCTTCTGTATTCGTGTTGTACCTAATTAAAAAATCTAAGAGATAATTCTCATATTTTACAAATCTACGAAAATATGTATACATGTAAAAACATAGTTCTCAAAAAATTTCTGAACTTTGAATATTTCTATAAGAGATTCTGTTTTTTTGTAGCGTCCGTTTGTAATTTTTACTAAACCCTGACAATATATTTTTAAAATGTAGTAATCTTAAAGCGCTTTAAAACACTTAAATGCATGTCGACTTTTTCTGCTTCTTTCTTGTTTTTGGTGTAGTTTAAAGCGTACGAATGTCGCCTCGGGGCCACTGGGAGATGCCCATATGTCGTACTATCATAAACAACCTGGAAATCAATTAGCAAATGTTAGAAATAACACGGAGCTCATTGAAGTGAGAGCAAACGAGAAAATAAGAATATAAATTGAATTAAAAGAAGCGACTGGTCTTAACATTGACTAAACAAAAGTATCGAGACCTATTTGCAAAAAAGACGTAAGTATTACAATTTTTTATTTTCGTTTTTTAATGAAAATCTATAATTTGAGAACTTTTACTTCGTATCTGAAAAATACAGTGCTTTAGAAAGTGCCTTTACAGATTATATATTACACCTATATACCTAGTTCCAAGTAAAACACATTAATAAAAGAAAGTAATTAATAAAATCTTTCTCCTCAAAAATTTTTGTTTGCCGCTTACGTCTTTTTGGCAAAGAGGATATGGAAGTACAAATGATAGCTATACCACTACAAGATATTTTCGATAGTATGTAATATCATTCAAAGTCATTGAAGTCGATGGAAAGAATTTCGATTTCACGTTATATTGTCAGGAAAAAAAACAATAAATGTAAATGTATAAATGTTGGTATATTTAAATATTAATTGTTGGTATAAATAATCAAACATAAAATTCTGCATTCTTTTATAAAAAAACGTTTAATAACCTCTTGCTTAATAAGTACAATACAAAGCTGTCTTGTTTCCTTATTTATCGATGCTTAAAAAAACATGACAATTATTCCACTGGGTGAACGTAAGTAGAATTATTCCATGCGAAACGGAACAGTAATTTTCCTTAGGTTCTTCGATTTTAATAAAAGTTTGCAAATACTTCCAAATAAGGGAAATAAAACTGCATTTCCAGATTTTTCAAAAAAATATGCAATTGTAGACACTAGTGTTGATCGATAATCAGGAATTTTGTCATAAGGCAATTTTAGCGAATTTCTTCTAGTTTAATATAAAATTAACAAAAAACTACCTCTTCAATTTTCTAAATAATTTTTATTAACAGATAGTAGTGTCTACAAGACGTTCCAAAAGTTTCAATAATAATAATAAAATAATATTTTTTATTTGTTTCTTAATTCGTCTTATTTTTGAATAAACAAAAATTACCTCTTCGATTATTTAAACAATTTTTATTAATAGATATTAGTGTCAACAATACGTTCCATAAGTTTTATGGTTGAGTGTTTTGTACTTATTCTACAACAATTACAGACATGACTGCGGTTGATATTAAAAGTATTTAATGGAAATTATTTGGTGATGATTTGTCCCAAAATATCGGATTTATCACTTTCTATTAGACAGTTTTTTTACGATTTTAGTGCAATTTTTAATGCAATGTGTGTTTTTGGGATGTGTTCGAAACAATGACAATGTTTGACAACATGACAATGGTCCAAAAATTATCTACATTGAAATAAAAGCCTTCGTAGCCGGGACAATATTGAACGATGCAAAAAGAATTTTAACTTTAAAAAAGCATCGAGAAGCGTTGTTGTAATAACAAAACAGTTGCTGCAGCATCGAAAATATTTTCTGTAGCACCTTGTAGAATTTTGTTCCAGTGTATAAAATCAAAAACAACGTTCATAAATTATATGAAAAAACTTAATATAATAAAATATAATTTCTTATTTTTATGAAAAAAATGTTCATTGAACTTGTATTAATAATTTTTGACAAACGTTTATTGATTGGAGAACTGGATTTCTGGTCATGTATTCTATTTATTTATGAAACATGGTTAATAAATTTTATGTTGTGTTTTTAATGACCTATGCTATGACGTAGATTTTGATTTGGTCTGGGCTAAAGACCTTACGGAGATAATACTTTAAGTGTAGCCTCCAGGGTCGACAGGTCAAAAATGCACAACACCTACATTGATGTGCATTCCATTGTTTTCCTATTCCTATCGAGTGTGTCATTTTCGGGTTTTGTACGTGTATCTATTCACTGTGCGCCCTAAGAGCCTTGCGTTGTCTTCCCCTCGTGTTCAGTTAGCAAACGCTTGCAATGTTCCGAGCGTGTTTGTTAGATTCTCAGACTTGCAAATAACAACAAATAAGGCAAACTAAACGGTGCAAAGCTTGTCCACAGTCCAAAACTAATGAGTTACGTACCTGTGCACACACACAGGCGACACCACGGACATCAAAGCGACTTGTACGAGTAATGCACGGGAATGGTGGCGTGTATGGTGGCAGTACCCCAATTGACGGCTGGCCAATGGAGACCGTGCAGTGGTGTTTGGATCCAAAACAAAGAGCTTGTAAGTCTTAAAGTGCTCACACAACACCGCACTCCATTTATTGTACATTGTATCGGATTCGGATTTGGATTCGGATGCAACGACAAGAGAACACGGACCACGGAGCACCGTGACAATTGCAGCTCAAAGCGTGCACACATAACGCCTTGGTGTCAAAATAAATTCCTCCTTTTATGGCAACAATTGAAGTAGCCGACGCGATGCGACGCGACCGAATGTTGAATGTTGTCGCCGCTTGGTAAACGACACGAAGAACAACGGACGGCCATACCAAATCAAATCTCAGATTAGGGTTCCGCACTACATTACGAGACGAAGAAGAATCTTTAAATGTTGTTATGGGGACAAAAAGTTGTTGTGTTGTGTTGTGATTTTCGATTTCAGTGAATCAGTGCTCAAAGTGTGGCCTCCCTTACACCAGGAACACTTCAAAATATGCTCTTCTGCTATCATAACCATAAGTTGGCTGTCATTGACACTTCGGCAAAGATGGCAGAAAATTTCCATTAAAAATTCTCTGTCAATTCCCGAAGGACATGTTGTCAACCAAAGATGACATTTCGAAAATCTTTGTTGAAATCTCCTGTTGAAATCCTCTACATACATATATACATACATGCCTACAGACAGTCATATATAATATGTACACAGGGCACGGGATGATGGAATTCATTAAATCCCAAGCAAGCGGATGGCGAAATTGTAATTGACCATGCCATTAAATGAAGGTTTCAATTGAAAATTGATAACTTTCAGATGACATTTCTTTCATAAGACCATCTTTTGGATTTGTCTGTTGTTTCAGCTGAACGTCGTACTTGCTTATTAGCTGCCTAAAATTCTATGGAGGGATACGGGTGAGCGTCTACGTATGGACGCTAATGTCGTCTGCCAGTTTGTATTGCCAGTGCAGAAAGGATGGACGGCAGCAACGGCAACAGCAACGCTGGCTTGTAATCGATACTTTAGCATTTCACAACGAAGAAACAACTACTTTTTGGGCCTGGCGGAGGTTTTTTTCGATTTCGTTCTTTCCTTACTTTTTTCATTTGTTCCGATGGCTGGGGACTGTGCAAAGCTGGAGATGATGATATGACAGCAAATTACTGTGGTTGCTTCGTTGTGCTGCCGCAACAAGTTGACAGTTCTTTTCATTTGTTTGTAGAACTGTCAAAACCTCAAGTCTCTACAATACGAGATCGCTACGCAATGTGCTTCTTTTGATTCGAGTTGAGTCGAGTGTCTGTTTCTGTGGAAACAAAGGTTCCACTCTTCATGTGTCCTATCTATAGACACACATACTATGCACATGTACATAAATACTTACATATGTATGTATGTACGTAGCTACCACATCGTAACAAATGTCCCTGATCCTGTCACAGTGGTCATTGTCTGCTTGAGTACTGACGATGTATTTGTCGGTGAGTCAATAAGACTCTTCCGTCCATGCCCCCTTCCACCAGTCGTCGTTCGGAGCGCGGAGTTAGAATTGAATTCGTAGAGTTTTGCTAGCCGCAAATGTCAGCAACACAACACGTTTATGTACCTCTTCCAATCGTCCAATGTTCTCAATGTCTCAGACGATGTTTGGCTTGTTGTCTTTTCTTTATTTTCATTTATATTATTTTCAGTTTTGTTTTTTGTTTTATTCTACCTCTATTGTCATCATGTTAATGTGAGCTGACAGATTTAATGGTTATTTGTAGCTCCATGCTCCCTTTCACGCATGCATCGCATCGCGTCTGCCGACGATGGACTGCGATGGCTGCTGAAATGAAACAAGGAACGATGCGTCGGAGAGATGGAATCGGCCATTTCAGTCAGCCAAAAGTGTCATTTCCAGAATATGTATGTATGTAAGTACTGTAGTTCATTTATCACTATCCAAGGCAATGGCCTAATGTTAAATTGAATTCCATATTGTATATGTACAATAGAATGATCGAACTCGATCTCCAAGGGATGCATCCACGGACTATCTTGCACGTGAATATGCAATAGATGCCGATAAAGTCTTATTGACAAAATTTAAATATGCTTCCTTCAAGAATGTTGTAGGCATGTTTTTTTCATACCGATCGCCGCCTGTAATGTTATAGGTCTTTGCGTATATAAGTAATTTTTCTCAATTAAAATTACTTCTTCAAAAGGCCTTCCCGCTTCGACTTTCACCTCTCTAGAAGTCTCATGCTACTTCTGAATTTGGTCAAATTTCGTATTTCACCTACAAACATTTGTAGCAAAATTGGACCGAGTCGGACCATGCCTTGATATAGTGCTCATAAAAATGAAGCTCCCGATTTTACATTTCAGCAATGTAGATTGGGCCATTTTATATTGAACCTCAGAACATTCGTTGTGGAGGTGGAATTGTCGATTCATGTTTTGATACAGCCATCATGCAAATGTCCCTCCAGAGTTTTTACCAGTTATGGACTTTATTTAGTCTGGTCTGTAAACCCTGGAATTTGTAGAAATTGATTTCAAAAAACCATACCATTAAAAAATACAACGAATAGGTTACTATCGGTGCATAGATACCCAGCAGAAAAATTGAAAATACTTCAGCACTTATACTTCTATTTCACAAGTGAATGGAAACGATTTTTTAGTATGGGGTCGCAGAGGTAATGTTCCGCTTTGCATCCGGAAGGTTTCGGGTTCTAATCGTGGCTCGGGATTTTTTTTATTACTTTTACAAATAAACAATGTTTATTTTTGTATAATTTAAACAATTTATTTTTAAATATTAAATATTATTTCAAAAATTTAATTTTTCATCAATTACTAATATTACATAATATCAGTAGAAATAAGTAGTGTTAATTTATTTAATGCTAATTCATTATAATATTAATAAATATTTTGTTAAGTTTCCTATTGTCAGTTCTAACGAACAAATTGCTTTGCTTTAGTTACTCAGCACTCACAACAGAGCATCCAGAAGGTCCGCTGTTCTACCCCGGTTGCGGCTGATTTTTTAAAACAGAAATGGAAATTAGTGAAAAAGTGGTTCCTTTGCAGCACTTTAAAATAACTTATAAGTCTTTAAAATAAACTTTAAGTCATTCCTATGATAACTCCATGTTAAATTCATTGGTGAAGATGCCAATTTTCACTACTTCCGAATCACAAGATGAACATGTTGTTCACTTCTTTGGGTGGTCTCTTTTAGCTGGGTACTTATAACTTAATGTATATTAGGTAATTTTAACTCGTAGGCATTTTTACCGGTTAGGTATATATACCTATTTCGTTGGAATACCGGTAATATGTAGCTTCAAAATGCTTGACGAAATAAATGACGAAAATTGAAGGGGAGAATTTTAGTTTACTTGCCGCAAGGACAAGTTATAATTAAATTTGCATAAGATAGAATCAATCACGAATCGTTTGCCTTTGTGTAAACAAAAAGTTTACAGATGTTTCGAAATATCAAAATAATTGTCATATGTTCCAATTGTAACAAGTCGAATTCGATTTCTGATCTAAATGAATGCATAATGTTTCGTAGTTATTTTCCTTTGGGATATACTTATTGTCAAAAACTGCCGATCTGTTAGAAACTGCACAGGTCTTCAAAACGGTAAAAGTATTGTAAATTTTATATTATAAATGATCGCATATTACAAGAGTAGACACTATTTAGGGAAATATTGGGTAGTTGATTCAGAACATATTAAACGAACAAGTAGCATCATGGCATAATACAAATTATTGGTCACCAATTGGTATAAATATGTCATCCATCAAATCTAACACTGGTTCCCATAGGGATTAAAAAGTTGTGTTTATTTATGTTGTTGCTGTTTTGTTTGTTGTCCAGAACCTTCAAAGCAAATACTTAATACTACCAAATTTAATTCAGTATTCCACCTCTTTTGAGGTTCTATAGTTATGTACCTTAGTTTGGATTCGTGTTTATCTGTCAAAGAGCAAATAAGAATATCTCGTGTGTTAACTGTCATCGGGTGTTGGCATTCTGAGAGATATCTGCGGCGAACTCTCTCTCTGTCAGAGTCCTTCAACTTATAAACCTACACAATTTTGCTTAACATCTCCGTGTATCCCGAACTTGACACAAATTTATGGCAGAACTAAAGCAAAGCCTCGTTCTCCTCTGACGTGAAGTACATAATGTCAAATACTTACATTTGAGACAAGTAAAAAAAATGTGTGTGGATCACTTTGCTTAAGTCTTACGCAAAGTATCTTATTTCTAATAAATTGCGACAAATTTCGAAAGACGCCACAACCAACACACTTTTGCACACACCGTTTGCCATTCCTTGGGAACTGGTCTGCTCACATTTCGCACTCGCAGCGTGTATTAATTGCCGGTGTTACTTTTGTAACATAACCAACCAACATCCAACTGGCCTCAATTGCCAGGAATCCAAACATCTGAATCCAGCCAACGAACGACGCTGTGCGAGTGCACTTTCCCACCTCTGCCGAATGGCTGAGCTCATCGACATGGCAAAAACTCATTAAATGCTAAACACTTTTACAAATGTTCCTGCCATTCCCATCCAATGGAAAGAACCATCCGAGGAGTGAATACACAGCGCTGCACTGCGCTGTTGCCTGTTTGTCAGTCGACCGAAAACATTTAACTTAGAGATTAAACATTTACGAGAATTATTTGGATTTCAGCGTCTGTACCATTGCCAGCTATCGCAATGTGGATATGAGTGCCCTTTCCTTTCCAATTTTACTCACACACGTGTCCATGGAGGGAGGAGGGATTGGTACATGTGTACGAAGGCTGCTGAATGTAATTTATGAATTGATTTTCAGTTAATTAAGTTGATTTATTGCAGCACTTTATTACGAACGTCGCTGTGTGCGTTGCGCATGCGCCTTCTGCAATTCTGATTCAATAAGAATACGAGTACGGCCTTGCGGGCATATTGTGAGAGAAATACAACATAGTTCTGTAGTATGTGTGTGTATGAAATGAAATTGAATTTACTTCAACAAAAAAGAATTTAGCATTTCATACATGTATCTCATACCGTGTTTGCGTACACATATGTACATACGGCTGGGTCGCGGACCATACAAATGGAAAAATAATTTCCAGTCACCCCACGAAAATAAAGTTTGGACTGTTTAAAGATGATTTGATGATGAAATACTTCGCTCGTGAAAATGCTCCTAAAATTATATTTTCCCGCGTAATTTGTTTCATGTTGAATTTTTGTAGAACATTTTTTCTGAATTAAAGAGTTTTTTCATAGTGACAACTGAAAACTTTTTCGTGTTAGGTAGTGGTATTTTATAAAAAATAAATAGCTACATCCAATACCTTTCGAATGATGCCTAAATGATGAACATCGGAAGGAAATTGCTCCGCTCAATTTTGTAAAATGAGTTTGAACATTTGGCACTGAAAAACACTCTTCCATATTAAATCATTTCACAAAAATGAAGTCCGTAACGTAATTTTTCATCCCATATTCATCATTTTGGCATCATTCGAAGGTATTGCGCATTTCTATTTAATTTTTATAATATCATCCACAAAATGTTTCCAATTAATATGAGTTTTTAAATGTCACTTTGAAAAAACACAAAAAAATCTAGTCAAATAATACGACCAATGAGTTGTTATAAGACAAGAATAAAAATGTATATTTAAAACGCTTCCAAGAGTCTACTAATTCAGAAAAAAATTGGACAAAAATGCTACATAAAGAAAACTACACCGGAAAAACATGATTTTTAGAGGAGTTTTCAGGAGCGTTTAGCTAGCTCACAGACGAATTGCCACAATGACGAAATATGTTGCAGATCATCATTAACCAATCCAGTCATCATTTCTAAAGGGGTAACTCCACCAATTTATTTTCGTGACCCATACTAATGTATACATACATATTTTTCGAAACGCCGCAACTCGCAATGGGATAAAATGCAACAAACGACCAAAAGTTAAACATAGAAATATTGATAAATATAAAAACAAACAGCGAGCTAAAAACTAAGCGTTATTTCTCAAAGACCTACACTGGCAGAAAGCGTCGCATGCTGTCGTAGCTTCATGGTTATGCAAAAAATAATGGAAAACATAAAAAATGCATATGAATTTACAGAGTGATTCATGAAAGTAATATTGGGGCTAAACCAAACCAAACAAAACCAAAATGTATCCATCACTTACCATTCGAACTACTTTGGGAGAAAGTACTTACTCGCAGCCGTATCAATAAGCTAAAAAATAAGTAATTACTCCCTTATATAAAAATTTAGCTATGCACGTACAAAGAATTGTTCATAGTGTTCTTGATTCAATTGTTTAAATGTGGGTTTCCATTGCGGATATTGCTGGTCTATTTTGTAGGTATAGATAAGTCATATCTGGTAGACCTGACCGTAAGCGCTTTACGACTCTCGTCGTTTAGTTTTTAATACGAACACTTTAGCTATAAAAAATGAACTTGTTTGTAGCAGCATTTACATTGTTGTTAGTACCCCGATATTTGGGATTGTCTGTTCGGCCAAACAAATATATGTTTCTGCAGTTGAAGCGTTTATGACTTTGCCGTAGCAATGCTTGAGCACCACTTAAGAAGACTCTTCTGTGGAGGTACCTTCGGTCATTCATGTTTGAGAGATGTTGTCCTTTGCAATGGCAAAATACCAGTTAAAGTGCAGAACGGTATTGCAAATATTAACAACACGAAATACAATCGCAAATGCTTTACAAACAACACCTTTGCAGCACTTGAGTTTTTCGTTGGCTAGGGCTTGCACAGATAGCAAGGAGATGGCTATCTTTATTTGTTTTAGACGTTCCTACCTACCATTCGTCATATTTGCGGGTGAGTAAATAGAAGTGTATGTCATCCTACGCTTTCAGTGAACTTGAGTCAAGCATTGTCAAACTTACCACAGCCCTCTCGAAATCCATCCTGGGTTGCAACAATGGCCTTAAAATCTCACGAGGGTTAGGTTGGACATTTGTGTTTGCTGTACGTAACAAAATATATTTGACATGGGCTGATTGCTTTTGGAGCATTCATATATGTTGTGTGTTACGTCTGACAGCGCAGCACAGTGGGAGAATGGCGTCTTGGTAACCATTATGACATTTGCTACACGTTGTTGCCAACTCCAATTAGAATTCGACGAGCTACTCCTAATCCAATTGTTGGATTATTTATTATTGTGGGCTTTTTATATGAGATACGACAAAAGTGTGTTTTAAAAGTAATAGTGGGTCAGCTTGAAACATTTCCGCATTGACAGTGTCAACTCCGGCTGTTTTCCCTACTTCCATTTCTTTCAGTGCAATAGCAATTAATTAATAACATGTAATTTAATAAAACATATATATTTTGTCTTCATACTGTTGTATTGTAAGTTAGTTTTATACTAAATTTTTCTAACATCATGAAATATATTAGGTATATCGATCTGATTAGAATCACAACTAATTCGTATAAACTTTGGTAGCACTAATATTTATCGGCCGGGCCAGCTCCATAAAAATTTCAATTCCAATTTGACACTTGAAACATATATTAAAGTTGTTTGTCAAGTTTCCTCCATTTCCATATTACTCCTAGGAACATCTGCAGTGAAAATGAATTAAATCAGCCAAAGCGAAAGGTAAACTGGAACATATAAATCAAATATATTTTTCTGATGATTCCGATATATTCAATCACATTTAAGAGATCCAGGTTTTGTATTAAAACGCTCGGATTTGTTTTAACTTTTTTGTCAGCACCTCTAAAAGGGGCAATTTAGTGTTATGGGAAACCGGATAACCTGCGTGAAATAACCGGTTTAACCGTGTCACCGTTTCCTCAAAACTCCGCGAACAATTCCGTATTTGTGTTCATTTCACCAATGCTTGTCCATTTCCCGTTCCCAGTTTGAACTATTTGAACATATTTTTGCGTTCATATCACACATTACAATTCGGATGTCTCCTTGTAGTTTTCTTTTTCAATTGTAATAAATTAAAATGCAAAATATTTCAAGGGCGCAGGCAAAATTTTCGAAATTTTTGCCAGGCCAAGGCAGATTTTTTTTTCAGAAAAGAGAACACTACTAAAGGGTGATTTTTTAAGAGCTTGATAACTTAAAAAAAAAAAACGCATAAAATTTGCAAAATCTCATCGGTTCTTTATTTGAAACGTTAGATTGGTCCATGACATTTACTTTTTGAAGATAATTTCATTTAAATGTTGACCGCGGCTGCGTCTTAGGTGGTCCATCCGCTTAGTCCAATTTTGGCATTTCCACGTTTTTGAGTAACAGAGACCCAATTGGTGCGAACGGCGACGAATCGAAAATTGGTGGTCATCATTAACACTGGCCGATACAGCTGCGATATTTTCTTCAGTTCGCACTCTACGTAAGCGTGTTGGTGGTTTAATGTCCAACAATGTAAATTTGGTGCGAAATTTAGTCACAATAGCCCGAATAGCCGCTTCAGTGGGTCGATTAAACTGACCATAAAATGGAAGCGCGCAATGAACTTTCTTAACAGAGCACGCATTTTGATAATAAAATTCAATAATTTGCAAGCGTTGTTCGTTTGTAAGACGATTCATGATGAAATGTCAAAGCATACTGAGCATCTTTCTCTTTGACACCATGTCTGAAATCCCACGTGATCTGTCAAATACTAATGCATGAAAATCCTAACCTCAAAAAAATCACTCTTTAGTAATACAATAAATATCTTCCATCCCTATTAATATTATAAAAATAATATGAAAATTGGAACGTATATATTACTGACCACAAGAAAGATCATTTGATGCCGACATTTGGATTTTCGTTTTGTGCGCGGAGTGGGCGTGGCAATAGTGTTTTTGAGCTAGAAGGCTGAAAATTGGAACGTATATATTACTGACCACGATAAAAATTAATAAGAAACCTGATTTTAATTGTACAATTTGTTTTTTGCCTGACGATGCGGGTGGGGTTCAGCTAGTAAAATATAAAGATTCATTTTCCACCTCAAATTATCTTCGCCTGATACTTGGTTTTTAGTTTAATACGGTTTTTACTTGTGTGTTCGCAGAAAGTATGACTTTTTAATCGCTTTACATATTATTATGTTACCATATTGTATTTTTAATAATTTTGAAACGACGATAAGAATGATATTTTCAATCTTGGATATTTCTGGATCAAAAACAATTATTCAAATTGACCAGGTTGTTGCACACGGAAGAGAGACATGGACTATGTGATTAGTTAGTCCACTTTACCACCAGCACCAAATAAGTTATTGTATCTCGCACTGATTTTCCATTTTTTATGAACTACTGCATTGTTGAAGAAACATAAAGACTCATCGCCCACTACTAAATTGAAAGAATGGTGGTTACAAATTCTCAGTACACCCTGGAGGAAATAGTTGCTTAGTTTTGTGATCCCATTTTTTCACACGCCCAGGAATTGAATATTATATTTCCAAATTTAAAGAAGATTTATTTACTCCATTTTCATCAAAGCTAACCAACATTTATAGCTGTCAGTGTAGAGTTCGATATAAACGTCTTTTGAATGAGTTGAAGTTTAAATATAAAATGTTTAATATTTAATTTATAAAAGCAAATTAAATGTAATTAACAGAAAGGGATGGCAAAATTTACACAAAGGAAAAATGTTTATTTTTAAAAATGTTCAAACATTAACCGTTCATTTTCTAAATCAACGCGAAAGTGAACACGAATGTAGAAAATTGCTTTACGTTGTTTTTTTTTATTTTTTTGGAAAAAAAAACCTACAGAACGATTGTTTGCGATAAAAACTATCTGACACTAACATTGCAAGCCAAGTCGAAAAACGGAGCGCAGTGCAAAAATAACTTTAGTGAACACTTGTGTTTTAAATAATACCAAAAGTCTACATTCTAATCGAAGTGACGCTTTATGTTATAGAAAGAGAAACATCCAATCAACCGTTTTTGTTACGGTGTCAGTCTACCCATATTTCGTTAATTAATAGGTGTTAACTCTGACAAGGGAATAATTTCTGAACCATTGTTCAGTGGACTCTCTTAATTTAAATGAGGATAACGAGATGAATATTTTGTTTTGCAAATAGTCAACAACATTAAACAACAATTGAAAAGTTTTTTTTTTTTAATTAATCAGAAAGGAAAATATGAAATGGAAAAAAGAGAAATATATCAGAAAGTAAATATTAAATCGGTCTGTTTACATTTTTATTGGACCTGAACAAGACAATATTCACATGAAACTATGTAGAAAACTGTGTACCCGTTCTCCGTTTGATTTCTCTGCTTTATAGAATTTTTAATTTCCAAAGGATGTACATCTTTCAATAATTTACTTTTGCGAGTCAAACAGAGGAGGTATGGGTAATGAATGAGCGAGAAGAATGTCTGTTAAAAATACTTCAAATCGCATGCTTATATCTGTAGTAGTTTAGCCTTAACACCCATTTCAATTTTCCTTCTTCAAAAGTAAAACATGAACTAAGAGGGAAAACTTGAAATGGTTGTTAATGCTAAAAAAGCTAATAGAGATAGAAGCGTGAAATTTGATACGGATGATCCACTGAATGGTGATTTAATTTCGTATGGAATGTGTCACGTCCACTGTTACAATACCATCAACTTTTTACCCAACTTCACACATTAATACAGAATGAACTTAAATCAAATTTTAGGATTCTTAGTGAAGTGACTATAATAGGTTTTTATTTCGCATATGATGTACCACGCCTCGTTTCCAACGCCATCCATTTTTTGCATAATGCAAGATTTTTTTCTCTTATTCATTGCATTTGGAAACATGTGGCTTCTACAAGGGTACTCCATCTATTTCTGTTATAACCACTAGTTTTAACCTGTTCCCGTGCCTTATTCTTTTTTAAATCACTTTGTTCAAATGTCCTTCCTTAATTATAGTACAGCGACAAATGGGCCCAACGATTTAACTACTTATAGTTCGTAATGATATTGATTAAACTCATATTTGGAATACATTATCTGAATTATTCATTAGTCGAATAATACTATTTATTATTCTAACAAACATATTAACAAAAGTATTCAACTAATCTCACAGAATATAACGCCCTACAACAATTTCTAAAAAAATCGTTACACTTGATACAAAGGGTACAATTATTCAAAAAGCATTAACATGTTCCCCCTTATTTTATTTACTTTATTCATATTTTACGTTTTAAGAGGGAACACTTGAAATGATGTTTAATGCTAAAATAATATAGACAGAAGCATGCGATTTAAAGTATATTTTATTTGACACCTATCATAGGATGCAAATAATTATTTATAAAAATTGTATCCTTTCGAACTTTGTAGTCCTGTGAAGGGCCAACAGAATGAGGTAATGAAAAACTAAAAACGCCAATAAACTTAATTTTGCCTATAGTTTGAAACATATATAATCCGGTTCAAGTGTAGTGTCGACTGTCGGACGGTATAATCGGTTTGATACGCTAATTTATACCCTTCATATTGTTATGTATTCGAGTGTTTGTTTGTAACACCCAACATGAAGCAAGATAGACCCATTACTTATTGTTCTGAGTCGGCTCTGAATCAGTTTCTGAATCACTTTAGACCAACCGACCCCAACAAAAACACTATAGCATTTAATATTCGTATGACGAATGTTCCCTGCAATGGCACAGTGCCAGCTGAAGATGAAATTAGAAAGCATTTTAAATGTCATATGTCTTTAGCAAGTTGGCAAAGCGCGAGAAATTTAATCTTAAAATAATTGCAAATGTCTGGGGTGACACGAAACCAAATCCTCACATTCATTCGGCACCCATGACATTCACTATCAATACCCGGATTGAGGCACTTTTTCAGTTGTCTTTTTTGTAGCTTTTTCGACGTTATGGGTGGTCTTCGATGGAAACTACACCAGTCTTGCGTACGCATGTGAATATGTGCCTGCATCTGCATGTGGATGAACGATGAACGGATGGATATTTGCGTCCACATTTGAAAAGTGACAAGACAAGGTGACAGACAGTTCTGTTATTGCATTTTGACAAGTGCGTGAGACAATCCGCATCATTTTTGTTGTCGTTGCTCTTATTGGTTTCATTGGAAATTAAGCATGCCTGTACATTAGGCAGGGTCGCACCAAATGCCGCATATTTATTCTAAAGGTTTATGTATTCGAAGACAATATTTGTGGGTATTGCAAGTATCCGCTCATCGACTCCTCTTTCACACGGAGAAAACAATTTCGAAAAGATTATTAAAAACCAGACTGAGCATGCTGATGACATGGTTATTTGGTGAGCGGTACTAGGAGGATTGAATTAGGCGATGGTAATCGGATCTACTCTAAGAAAACGATTTTCACCATCAGGATCAACGACATGAATTCGCTTAGCTTGACAGTCCAGCATTTATACTCGCCGAGTAATGCTTGATACTTACGTCTATTGTACTCCGTGTACATATATTAGGGTGAGACTTCTAGAGAAAACATTTTGCATATCCTCACTCTATGGGATAGGATGGTATATATCATTTGGAACAGAAAAAATGTAACGCATTGAAGAAGTGACTTAAGACTCTAAATAAGTTTGAACCAAATCCATTACACGACTTTTTAAGTTTTGTTTACGCAGTGTCCGCTCGTCTGTCTGAATCAGTCATATTTTGATATTCGATAAAGTTTTATAATCAAACATCCATTGTTAAATAAATTTTACATTGGAAATGTTACAAGTCTGATTCTTTAAAGTAGATTTTTACGGCATTTGGTTCTTGGTGATTAAATACGGAAAAGTTCGTTAAAATTGGACACCACTGTATAGGAATGCTTTTAATTTTTTCATTAATGTTTATATAGTGCTACCGTACTTTAAAATTTGTATGTCCGTTTGTATGGGTTATCGATAATAAAAAGGAATTGTAATGCTAATTCGCAGCTGGTATTTAATTGGACAACAGAATAACGGTCCATGTTTTCATATATCTCCCTAGCAATGTGTGTATGTGGTACCCGTTGACTGTGCTGTAGCAATGAACTGATTTCAATGAAGCCAAATATATGGGTCCATATTTTGGTGTAACACCCATACAAATGTGCTCCCATTTGGCTCTATTACCGTTCAAGAACCTATATCTTACATAGGATCTTTATGAAATTTTGCAGATAATGATATATTTCAACAAGGAATAGCTAAAGGGAACTATATAGGCCCATATAAGGGTACAATACACAAGTGTTGTTATAAACACCATACAAATGTTCGCCCGATTTATCTCATTACCGCTGGTAAATCTGCATTTGTCATCGAATCTTGATAACATTTTTCAGAACATGTTACATTTAATCGCGCAATACCTACCGTAAAACTGGCCCGTATGAGTCCATGTTTTCAAATAGCCCCATACAACTGTCGTCCAATTTTCATCATTACTGCCTTAAAACCTTCATATTACATCGGTACTTGAACAAATGTTAAAGTCTTAAGTGTTGTTGTTGAGTAGTTTTTTTAGCCATGTTAAAAAATAATTATATATGCATTTTGTAATTTGTTTTAAATTGGCCCGATGGCTTTGAATTACAAGTTGAAATAAGTAAATCAAATCAAAATGGACCATATGGGTCCATGTTTCCATATTGACCCCATGCATATGGGTCCTTGTTTTGATATATTTGATTCCACTCATATAGGCCTCCGATATGATTTTAGACGTAATTTCCAAGTAGGTTATAAATACTTACAATAAAAGAGGGGCAGTGAGTCCATCACATGTAGGAGCAACATAATTCAAGAGATTTGCCAAATTTGACTAAAAATGCATTTATATGTACTACATAATAATATGGTTGTTTTTCTTTATTGCTGGATAACAAAAATCTAAATAAAATGTTAAATTCTATTAAAATTATTTTTTAAATTTGTCGCCCAAAGCAATATTAATGTGTGTGAAAACAAATTTTACAAAAATAATTTTGTGTTAAAATTTTTTGACTTAGCCAGTGTATGTCGAAATGATGGCTATCAAGTCTAAGTCCAAAAAAATTAACACAAAATATTTTTTTGAAAATTTGTTTTGACACATATATTTATATTGTAGTTGGCGACAATGTGAAAAAATATTTTTTTATTTTGAGCAAAAAAATAAATTTTTATTAACGTTTTTGTTATCGCAGCTTGTTATCCCGGCTTAAAGAAAAACAGCCCTAGTATAACCGGGTTTATTAGTCAAAGCCAGGTATAGACACAGGGAGATATTTACCAGTTTATGAAGAATATTGTTATTCTGATATTAATTTTTATTGTCGTATTAAGTTCTAACAGTCTACGTCACCCTGTAGAACAGCATGTTAAAACATGCAACATTTTTACATAACCATGAAAATACATTGCTAACATAACGATGACAGTATGTCTGAATGTTCGTCTATTTATTACCCGTATAACGCAACATATATTCAGGTTTAGATATGCCGCCATCGACATAACTACTGCTCACAAAAGTTATAACATCTGAACTGATTTGTAAGTTAGAAAAATTGGCCCAAAATTTCAACACCGGCTACAGTATTCCCAAAATCCGTTTAGTCTTTGCGGGAGATAAATGTGGAGGTAGATAAATACAATATTATCGCCACCACCACCCGTAAATATTTCATCGAGTGAATGCATTGTCATTTCAACCAGGACATGAAAAGTACACACAACAGATTTTCATATACATGTGATTTGAATATTTGATTTTTACGTCCATGTCGTTGACATCGAAAAAGTGAAATCCAATAATAAAGAAAGTTTGTAATTCAAATCAAATGACATGTACCTTAGTGTGGCCCAAAAACTCAAAGCTAAATAATCTTCGACTACCCTTCGTAGTGTACACACATGCAAAATTGCATCAGCATAGTGTAAATATGAGATGTCTCAGTTACAAATGATCTAACTTAACGTAAAAATTGCGTTTCTTCAATAATTTGAAATGAAATTGTTGAAAAATTGAAACGATGAAATGATATTGTTGAAAATAAATGGAGTTAATCCTGGTCATCTAAATCAATGATTTAATCAGGATATATAGACAATGTTAGATCGTCTCTCATATGTTGGCCGACTACTGATTGATTGTGCACCGAGATCAACCATTTAATTAAAGCTTGTAAAGATAATTTGCGGTACTATGCTCATCACAAGAGATAGTGTAAAATTAAAATTTTGGTCACATAAATAGTAATTATACCCTCACTCTACTGAGGTACTGAAGGAGTGACTTAATATGTTTTGACCAAATCCATTTCACGACTTTTTGTGTTGTTTGAGCAATTGACTAGTTGGTTGGTGTACTCAAGATCTGCCGAAAATTGTTAACATTTTTTTAAATTTGTAAATAGTAATATTTTCCTCAAGCTAATTTTAACTTCGGAGATGGGGAAATGGACACTCTGGTTCCTCCCACATAAATGCTCCATATGCCTATGTTAAGTTAACACCACTGTAACTTTCATTGAACTGATTATATTTGGGGAATTTATAACGTTTTTATCAATCATCCTAACCTAAGTAAAACTAGAGCTATGTAAAATTAAAGCCTTTATAACTTTTATACTGGTGGGTAGATTTCATTATAGCTAAATATTTGATCATATGTTTACATTTGTTTTATAAACATGGAAGTTGGTCCCACCCACATAAATAATTCGGCGTTAGGTAAAATTAAAGTTCACAAGGACGGTATACATATTGGTTTAAACCGACTGAAACTTACTTTCTTGTTTTCTTGTATTTGTAAGTAATACCGTAAAGTCCATAATCAGACCCATAGAAATACCCTACAAAAGTAACGAAAATTAAGGGAACAAAAATAGCGTTGACCACTGAAATTTGTTTATTATAGACCACCCAATGTATCACCAATGTAGTGGGTAACATTGGCATGAATATCAAATTAAAGCTACTTTCAGGGACTTCGCACATTTTATTAGCAATTTTTGGAAATTTGAATACCCATCTTGACCACTACATACATACGAGAATATTGTATTGACAAAATGTATTGCTACAAAAGGCTCATGATATTGAACATTTTTCAAACTTGCACTAGTGTCGTTAACATTGTAGCGCATTGATATTTTAAATCTTATAAAGATATGGAGAGTTCGCGTATCTGTAATATTTGTAACAGATTCCTGGGTCACACTAATGTACATGCCTATGTACATTGTACGTACTTGCATACATACACGTGGATGTATATGTCTAATAAAGCATTGCAATGTCGTTTTACGACTACTGAGAGAACATTTAATTAAATTACTGAATTCGTTGCTCGAATTCAAATGACGAGCGAAGAATCATTCGCAAAATATCATAGCATATGCAGATAAACACCCTGTTCCTGCGCACGCCTCCAAGTTCCCTCAATCCTGGCATGGAAGCAGAAAACATCCCCTTCAGCTTAAACTCTTTGTACTAATCACGAAATAATTTCAAACATTTACGATCATTTTGTGGTAATGCCCTTGAGTAATTGAACACATCAAAGTAATTTGAAGGAAAACACCGCCGAAAGGCATTTGGATGGAAACACGGACGAGTTCATGGAACAAGAGCATGTTCCTAAGCCAAAAATCAAATAACCTGTAGGGGTTTAACAGACCGACGAAGGATGGGAATTTGAGAAAAATGCCAAAAATTGTTTCTGCGTCTGTGTGTATGTACGTGTACCCGTTCCATTTTTTTGTTTAAACTCAATCTTCAAAATGCAGCTGGAATGCGTACAGTGTTGAGGGGGTGTGTTGGCTGCTGGCTGCTGGGTGTCGGTTGTTGCCTTTCCAGAAATGTAGTATAAATTGGGCAACAAATGCTAAGAATAATAATGAATTCAGTCAGGAGCGCTCTTCGTGGGTGCACTGGCACTGTCCGGGCACACAGCAAATGTTGTGACGACAACGCGTGTTGTTCTCGTTGTCTCTCAGCCACTCGTACATGCCAAGTAGGGGTGGAACAAACCCCATAGGACAGGACATACATACGTAGTTGATGTTCACGATGTTCTTTGTATTCGAGCATATGCATGTACATGTGTATGTATGTATGTGTGTACGTACGTATGATAAGTTAGCTTGTAACAGACTGCATTAATTAAATTTATATTAAAAACTCACAGATGTCTTTGTCAGTAGCCAACGGCAAGTTTCATAAATAAGAGTCCCCCACCAGCAACGGCAACGGCAGGGGCAGCAACAATGACATCGACCGCATCATAGCCCAATTGCAACGATGTCTTTCGTTCCCAATATCCATTACGCCCATCCAGGATGTCAAACGAGTAATTCTAACAGGAAATATGCAGTATTGGGAAAACAGGTCTATCATTGCTTTTGATACAACAACATGTGTCAAACACATGTCAAATATGGACATTTAGCGCTGCCACCTCTGTATTTGCACTCAGCGAGGACAAATCATGAGTTTATATCGGAATGAGGAAACAAACAATGGAGCCGATGATAACATCGCCAATGATTGATTGTGGCATGGTCCCAGTTAGAGTTTGGCGTCAACGTGTTGAAAATATACTGCGAGTAATAATATTTTTTGGGAAAATTACAACATTTCCCCACAGACAATAGCGAAATTCAATAAAGTGCCAAAGTCTCACAGTTCATGTAAAATCGTATTCGAAAATGACACCTTCTACAGAGGTTTGCAGGTTAGAATTTTACAACAGAATAAATCAAACGTCTGGTCCAATTTAAACTACTGAATCTTTTACTTCGATCGGCAAAAAACGAGAGATCCATTTAATATACAAAAGTGCCACAAGTAAGAATGCTTAAAGTTCAACGAGAATCACCGAACTCAGTTTCAGTTTATTAAAAGTCTGTATGCGCTGAGGAACAATTAAGCAATAAGTAACAACAAACAACTTTTCATTAAAAAACAGAAAGAATTTAATAGTCTTTGATATTTTAATAACATTTGTAGAAAAGTAAAAGGCGTTCTTCGGTCTGGTCGAATCTTAGATACCCTCCACCACGAATTGCATTCCACAGTATTACCGGTAGATTAGAGGCTGTCAACTTTCCATAGAAGTGCACTACCATATTAGGAAAATAGTTATGCTTCGCACGCTTTCAATCCGATCTGCAACCATAAGACACATTTAGGGAAAATTTTAACCTCGTTGTTCTTTTCGCTCAGAAGCTAGCATGCTTTCAACACATAGATAGAAAGACGTGGCTCGTGCCACGTCCCTCCGCCCTAATGCAAAAAAATAATCAATGTAAAATGTATTTACCAATTGGTCTAATAAGCAGTTTTTTGTCACTGTCGCACAGAATTAAAATCCATCGGCCAAAATTCAACAACTTTTGTTCTAGTAGACATTTTTAGAGTTCTGTAAAAAATCAAAATAAGACAAGGAACCAGGGATTATTTGAGATATTAACATTAAAAATCGGTGAAAAACAGTCCGACAAAGTCAACAAAGAAATTACGCTTTTTCAATTTTCAAAATCTGAAAAAGGTGAAAATCTGTAATACTAAGAAAATTAAAAAAATTTCTTCGCATTATGAACAAATATGTAAATATATGTTAAAAACATAAAAACAAAAAAAAATAAAAAATTTAATTTTCTTTAAAATAGACAACTTATGGCCGATTTCTAAAATATATCCGATTGTACAATTTCTAATATTAATGTCTCAAAATAATCCTTGGGTCCTTGTCTAATGATCGTGAGCACGTGAGCGTGCGTGAACGTGAGGAACGAAAAAAATTCATGCATGAATGTACATGAGTCACGTGATTTTTGCGTGGGTCGCACATATTTATTATTATATTTATTTCGTTTTTACCATAACATATTTTCATAAAGTTTTTTGAATATTTCGAATTAGATTGTTCTCAATTTACCATATATACATTAGGATGGGTCACGAAAATAAATTGCTGCGAACACCTCCCAGAAATGAAAATTGGATTGTTTAATGATGATCTGCAAAATATTTCGTCGCTTGGTCAAGCTATCTGTGAGCTAAACGCCCCTGAAAACAGCTCTAAAAAATGATTTTCCCGTGTCATTTTTATACACTCCACGAGAGTATTATGTCTTTGTGCAATTGTTTGTAAATCCCAAAAGGAAGGAAGATAGACCCATTGTTAATTATACCGATCGGCTTAGAATCACTTTCTGAGTCGATTTAGTAATGCCCGTCGTTCCATCTATTGTTGTAATCACGATACAGGTCGCAATTGTAGCCAGAAACAAACGAAACTTTGCACAACGAAGTTTTTCGGGACAAGGACGAACGCTATTTAATTTGAAGAAAATCGGTTCAGATTAAGACATAGCCCCCATACGAATTTCACTCCCGATTTGACCCTTTTCACTCTAGATAACACATATTTCAACAGATTTTCTTCAAAATTGGCAAAACAGCTTATAGTACCACTAGAAACACCTGTGGTAAAAATGTGTTAGATCGGTTCAGATTTATATATAGCTTCCATACAAAATTCGTTCCCAATTTGAATTTTTCCGCTCTAGAATCAACATATTTTAACAGATTTTCTTCTAAATTCTCAAAACACCTTATATTTTAACTGGAAACTCCTGTGGTAAAAATGTGTTAGATCGGTTCAGATTTATATATAGCTCCCATACAAATTTCGTTCCCAATTTGAATTTTTCCGCTCTAGAATCAACAGATTTTCTTCAAAATTGGCAAAACACCTTATATTTCAACTGGAAACACCTGTGGTAAAAATGTGTTAGATCGGTTCAGATTTATATATAGCTTCCATACAAAATTCGTTCCCAATTTGAATTTTTCCGCTCTAGAATCAACATATTTTAACAGATTTTCTTCTAAATTCTCAAAACACCTTATATTTTAACTGGAAACTCCTGTGGTAAAAATGTGTTAGATCGGTTCAGATTTATATATAGCTCCCATACAAATTTCGTTCCCAATTTGAATTTTTCCGCTCTAGAATCCACATATTTCAACAGATTTTCTTCAAAATTGGCAAAACACCTTATTTTTTAACTGGAAACTCCTGTGGTAAAAATGTGTTAGATCGGTTCAGATTTATATATAGCTCCCATACAAATTTCGTTCCAAATTTGAATTTTTCCGCTCTAGAATCCACATTTTTTAACAGATTTTCCTCAAAATTAGCAAACCACCTTATATTTCAACTGGAAACACCTGTGGTAAAAATGTGTTACATTGGCTCAGATATATATATATCTCCCATACAAATTTTGTTCCCAATTTGAATTTTTCCGCTCTATAATCCACATATTTTAACAGATTTTCTTCAAAATTCTCAAAACACCTTATATTTTAGCTGGAAACACCTGTGGTAAAAATGTGTTAGATCGATTCATATTTATATATAGCTCCCATACAAATTTCGCTCCGAATTTGAATTTTTCCGCTCTAGAAGCCACATATTTTAACAGATTTTCTTCAAAATTCGCAAAACACCTTATATATCAACTGGAAACACCTGTGCTAAAAATGTGTTAGATCGGATCAGATTTATATATAGCTCCCATACAAATTTCACTCCAAATTTGAATTTTTCCGCTCTAGAATCCACATATTTCAACAGATTTTCTTCAAAATTGGCAAAACACCTTATATTTCAACTGGAAACATCTGTGGTAAAAATATGTTAGATCGGTTCAGATTTATATAGCTCCCATACAAATTTCGTTCCCAATTTGAATTTTTCCGTTCTAGAATCCACATATATTAACAGATTTTCTTCTAAATTCGCACAAAACCTTATATTTCAACTGGAAACACCTGTGGTAAAAATGTGTTAGATCGGTTCAGATTTATATATAGCTCCTATGAAAATTTCGCTCCCAATTTGAATTTTTCCGCTCCATAATCCACATATTTTAACAGATTTTCATCAAAATTGGCAAACCATTTAAACTATGGTGAAAATTGGGTCATATCGGTTCAGATTTACATATAGCTCTCATATAAATTCTGTTCCCCCAGAAACCGCGTATTTTCAGAGAATTTATTATACTTCAACTAGAAGAACTTATTGTGAAAGTTAGTCACTTCATTCCATGTTTGGACATAGCCCCGATACAAATATTATTCTCGATTTGACAAATTGGACCAGGTCATATTAGGATTGATTAGGAAAAATACAAAAAATTTTCCCATTTTCACTTTTTTACTGAATTGAATTGTATTCCGATAGAAAGTGGAGTGTATCATAAAGTCGGCCCCGCCCGACTTTAGCCTTTCCTTACTTGTTTTATGTTGCATTTTTGTCCAAACTTTTTCTATGAATTTATAGAACCTTGGAAGCACTTTAAATATAAATGTTTTTGTTTTTACGTTTGTATTTTTTTGGTCTGTAATCAATATTTGATTTGAACTGGGATATTGTCCTGGCTCAAGACCATTTTGCATCTATATTTAATAGAATGCAAGTTCATTTACAAATGGCACGGTGACATTTATTACTTGGCTGCAGACTACCACGATCATGATTTCGACTATGTCAAAAGTCTTTTCAAGTGGCTTCGCAGCGACTTTTCAACATCAAACCCGGCCTCTGCAGCCAAGTATGGCCCGCGACCCAGCCTAATATACATAGGTAGTAACTTTAATACCTGCGAACAAATTCAAATTAAATACTTTTTCGTTGAAAAAAACTGTGGGAATATTAATATATTTTTAACCACAGTTAATTTACTAATTTTTTTAATTCCTTCAAAAAAGAGTCTAAACACTGGGCTGATTTTTTCTAATATTAAAGTAAAGTTTGAAGCGAATTTAATATAACATTCTTTCAGGTATGCCCTCCGCCAACGCAATCCACTGCATTTATCGGTATCAGCCGGGTCGAACTTAAAGTTTACGTTTTTTAATATAGCCAAACAAAACAAATAAAAATATTGAAAAATAATTTTATAATAAATAAATAAAATATTAATTTATTTTAAAACACGCTTATAAGACAAGGCTACCAATAGATTTATACTATATATATTACAATTATACTTCAAGTCAATTCAAAAAGTAACAAGTAAGGAAAGGCTAAAGTCGGGCGGAGCGGACTATATGATATATTTCTATCGGAATATAATTCAATTCATTAAAAAAGTGAAAATGGAAACATTTTTTGTATGTTTCCTAATCAATCCACATATGACCTGGCCAATTTGTCAAATCGAGAATAATATTTGTATCGGGACTATATCCAAACATGGAATGAAGTGACTAACCTTCACAATAAGTTCTTCTAGTTGAAGTATAACGTGTTATGCTCAATTTTAAGAAATTCTCTGAAAATACGCGGTTTCTGGGGGAACGAAATTTATATGAGAGCTATATGTAAATCTGAACCGATATGACCCATTTTCACCATAGGTGTTCCTAGTTTAAATATATGATGTTTTGCCAATTTTGATGAAAATCTGTTAAAATATGTGGATTCTAGAGCGGAAAAATTCAAATTGGGAACGAAATTTGTATGGGAGCTATATATAAATCTGAACCGATCTAACGCAATTTTACCACTGGTTTTTCCAGTTGAAATATAAGGTGTTTTGCCAATTTTGAAGATAATCTGTTGAAATATGTGGTATCTAGAGTGAAAAGGGTCAAATCGGGAGTGAAATTCGTATGGGGGCTAGATCTAAATCTGAACCGATTTTCTTCAAATTAAATAGCGTTCGTCCTTGTCCCGAAAAACTTCGTTGTTCAAAGTTTCGTTTGTTTATGGCTACAATTGCGACCTGTATCGTGATTACAACAATAGATGGACAGACGGACATTGCTAAATCGACTCAGAAAGTGATTCTAAGCCGATCGGTATAATTAACATTGGGTCTATCTCCCTTCCTTTTGGGTTGTTACAAACAAATGCTCATTGACATAATACTCTCGTGGAGTGTATAAAAAAGTAAATATAAGGCAGCAATCTTCAAAAAATCTTAAGTATCCTAAATATAGTATCCTAAAAATAAGTGGATGCATTTTCAGTTACAGTCTTTTGGATGGTTGTATTTTTAAGCGTGAGCGTACGTTAACGTGAGTAAAAACTCACTCACGCGCCCATCTCTAATAGAAATATGGGGCTATTGTGTGGGAGGTACTAGAAGGGGTGTGGAAATTTCGCCCTTATTCGAACTTATACTAAGTTTAGGAAAAATATTCGCATGTGCAAAGTTTAATTCCTTTTCTCCATTCGAAAGTTATCGTGTACACCAGACAGACTGACGGACATGGCTCAAAAAGCTTAAAAAGCTAGGAAACGGATTTGGTTCAAACATACTTAGGGTTTTAAGTCACTCCTTCAATTTGTTAACCTTTTTGTCTGTCCCAAACGATAGTTTTAATTTTTAATACTCCAAAATGGATGGTGGTAAGCTTTTAGTCTGTGTTTTATCACGAGGACCACAAATTATATTTATAAAGAGTCTAGCTCTGGAAGCCGTTTCGAATTGTTACCACTTTTGCCCAACTTTCCCCGTTGTACATCTGCATATATCATCACCACGATGCTACAGATTTGCATTGCTTATGTAAAGAGTGATTTTTTTGAGGTTAGGATTTTCATGCATTAGTATTTGACAGATCACGTGGGATTTCAGACATGGTGTCAAAGAGAAAGATGCTCAGTATGCTTTGACATTTCATCATGAATCGTCTTACAAACGAACAACGCTTGCAAATTATTGAATTTTATTATCAAAATGCGTGCTCTGTTAAGAAAGTTCATTGCGCGCTTCCATTTTATGGTCAGTTTAATCGACCCACTGAAGCGGCTATTCGGGCTATTGTGACTAAATTTCGCACCAAATTTACATTGTTGGACATTAAACCACCAACACGCTTACGTAGAGTGCGAACTGAAGAAAATATCGCAGCTGTATCGGCCAGTGTTAATGATGACCACCAATTTTCGATTCGTCGCCGTTCGCACCAATTGGGTCTCTGTTACTCAAAAACGTGGAAATGCCAAAATTGGACTAAGCGGATGGACCACCTAAGACGCAGTCGCGGTCAACATTTAAATGAAATTATCTTCAAAAAGTAAATGTCATGGACCAATCTAACGTTTCAAATAAAGAACCGATGAGATTTTGCAAATTTTATGAGATTTTTTTTAAAAAAAAGTTATCAAGCTCTTAAAAAATCACCCTTTACATACAACTGTTCTACTAACTTCTTTCGTTTGGATGCAATTGATCTTACTCTTTGACATCATCAAGTGAGATGTGTCGCTCGCTTGTGAAACCAAGATAGGCCACCATCCTTGGGAGGGTGTGTGCAAATGAACAGATGGGATAAGTATATGCATTATTAGCACAAAGAGGCTGTTGTCAGTGCTTTTTGATTGAAGCTCATGCATCTCTACATACAGTGATGAACACTTGTATTCGGGTGAACATTCATCCAAGAGAAACGACGAAATAAGCGGCAATTCAAATTAATAATAATGCTTCTTTTTTGTTTCTATATTTATTTTGCATTTTTAGTTTCGACTATACTTTGCACCATTTATTCTCTTTTCCATACCTTCTTAGCGGCAAACTAATCCCATTTTCTATACTCACTGCATTAATCTTTTTTTTGAAATTCAACCCTAGACGTATACTTGTTTCACAACTTCGAGAAGTAAACTCAGTTAATATTGATCCCTGGACACAAGGACTTTTATAGGAAAGAACGGGTAGAGTACCCAGCCTACGACGTTTCTCACAACTCCGATATGGATCAAACACATGGATATGTATTATATATTCATCGCTTCATGCTTTCTCTTCCAGTGGACCGAAGAGAAAGCGTAAGAGTTGCCAGTTTTTTTAATCATGTTTCGGAATTCACCATAATCCCCAAACGGTGATTTATCATCCCCAAAAATCTCCGACACAAAAGTTTTATCATACTATTTCTTTTTATTTCCAAATTTTCACTCCGCGGATTTTTGTGGACATTTCTGTATTTGAAATTTCCATACTAAGAGTCGAATAAAGAAAACTATTAAATATCTTGAAAATAATTAAAACCAACAAACAAAAAATAGTTTGCCATTGGAATACTATAACAAGAATTCGAGAAATTCTGAAATTCTTGCGATGTCAAGAAAGCCACACAACAAGAATCGTCCCAGGAACATAATCAGAATCCGAGTCTAAAATGTTACACAAAAAATACTAATTAATTTATAATCAAAATTAAAAATGAAAAAATTATAGTTTTATTTTACAATTTCGCAATAACGTGGATATCTATAAATTTCAGCCTGTAAAGCTATCGAGGTTAATGCTTATATTGGTGGTGGCGGCAAATCTTCATTTAAAAAAAAAAAAAAACAAATAATAGTCACAAGCGTCAAACGTTTAAGGTTGTGTGCACACCAGAGGGCCGCGTCGCTCCCGCCCTGAAGCTCATCGCAAAGAACATGAAAAAGACCCACATCCATATGACCAGCACTGTACATACAAGTGTATATGCGTATATGTATGCATGTGTTGGCGTATTTATTTGAGTATATTTCACCTGTGAAGAGGATGTCAAATACACAGCGTGTATCACATGTTGGGTAAGTACTTCTCACGCCCATCATCCACTTACATTGGATGTATGCCCTTAATGCTTTTTAGGGAGTTTACAAACGATCTGTTCCTATTTATGGTGGCATCTTTTGTACGAAATTTGTGTGTGCTTTAAGTGAAATTTCCACTTGTACGCCGAGTACCTTGTATTCGAAGTAATCGTCTGCTGCTGTTTGCTGTGCCAAATGAAATGAGCGTGTAGGACAGTGGCGTCTACCAATCTGATATTCCACCTAGTTCTCCCAAACTGGGGCATACCTCTCACCTTGAGTGGATGATGTTTTCGAGCAAGCTTAGCGACACCTCTGTGGTGCTACACCCAAATACAATAAGTTCTATTAATTTCAAGCAATACCCAACGCCGCATAGCTCAGGCAGCAGCACTTACGAGTACACCGCCTCCTAACGATAATGTAGGTGAAGGCATTTCCATTATAGCGAATATGTTTTTGCCAAACATTAAATTGAGATTAAAAGCCAGGATAAGCTCGAGCACCTTAGACATTTGCCTGGGACGAGGGGTGAGTCGCGCAGATACATATAAAGGTGAATCCAACACCGCACAAACTTTCGTTTGTTTTCAAACAAAATCCCTTTTGCGATTCGCAAAAGAAGGAGAACTGAAAATGAAAACTCGACGTAGGTATTCTAGTCAAACATCATCCGAGGCTGTAGGTTAGTAATACATTTTCCTTTTACTTACTATGATGCGGTGTGGTGCGGTACGGTGCGGCAAGGTGAGGTGAGGTGAAAACAAAAAGGAGCGACATGAAATGAAATGCCTGTGAAGTCGTCACCCTCCTAAATACTTGTCAAGCCAAAGCAGATACTTCCTAGCCGATAAGCTTTTGTGAAAGAGGAATTGAAGCAGGTCTTTCAATCGCTGCCACCGCTTTAAATTAAAAGCGAAGGCTACACCGCTACAAAATCGTAAAAAAGTAGAACAACGAGCAACGAACAAGGAGCAGGACTAAGATCTGCTTTCTGCATATTCTGTGACTATTAAAGACTAAAAATGAAACGACTTTCTTTGTGAATTCCAACATATGTACATACACATATACATACATACAAATACATCTATACACGGGCATTTACATACGACTATGTATCTGCACCTGACATCATCATCATCTGGAGAGATACACAAATTCTTACATACATACTCGTACTCGTTGTTTTGAAACGTTTGTTTTATTCTCGTCAGTAGAAGAAGAAGAAGTATGTTTTGAGAAGCGTTCTTCGAAAGAAACTTCGGATGCAAAGGTCCTTTCATGCATTGCACAAACTTCTCACCTGAAGGAGCACACCCATCTACGCCGAATGAAAGTGTTCTCAATGCAAACTCTTTTGTATTTCTTTGTTGCTCAGCGTGTGGAAATGGATCTCATTATAGATAACAAGACACTCTGAACGGCAAACTGGCAACATCTTGTCAACATTAAGGATGTAAAACTTTTAATTTTGTTTACTTGCATACGTACGTTTAACTTGAAACTGAAAGCACGACTGAAACAAGAAGGGTGACCTCCTCCCGCGTACGATGCCATCCGGCCATACCTGGCGCTGCAGCTCGTAACTAAATATGTATTTGAGCTGGGCAAACAGTCACAAGAGGTTGCCTTTTAAAGCATCAACTTTCAAACTGCTGCCAGTTAAATAAATGACCTCGTTCTTGTTCGCCCGTTTTCAAATTAAAGCAAGCATTTTACTTTGCCCCTCTTAAGTAGCAAATTTCGAAAACCTATTTATGAACGTCAAAAAATTAGATTTAGAGGTCGTATAAATATCCATATGAATTATATGTCCAATATCGGTAGGAGTCTCAGTTAACAGGATTACGGTCGAATTTTGCCCTATTGCAAACATCACAATTATCTACATATTTCTGAACTAAAATTTTCAAATTTGGAAAGTATATCTTTCTCTTCAATCCCTCGTAATTCTCATTTATACCAGTATGTCCAGTCTCATTCTTGTGATAATGTATCTGACTATAAGTCTCATCCTCAGATGTCATGTTCGCGGCATGATACGAACATCTCACAAATTCAACGTTACTGTTTGCCTCAAACAACTCAATAATCCGCATTTGCAGTGTATTATATCTATGATCAACTAACTCCGTAAAAATTCCTATTTTCCCTTTACTATATTTCTTAACAATATATCATCAATATTGTTTGCCAAGTCCGACGAGTTAATATATATTTTCCTATTACCATGTTTTATATCAAACTCTCTGTCTTATTGTCAGTTAAAATAATCTGCGTCCTAAATCTGTTGACTACGGTCTGTAAACTTGAAATATGGTCATTTCTTTCCTCTTCTTGAGAATGTACAGTACCAATCTCACTCTCATTATTATTATATAGAGAATTAACATCTTCCGACATATCCAACAGATAAATTTCACCTGAATCATTATCAATCCTGCTCAAAAAATCAGCTACCTGGTAATCCTTTCCCCTTATATAATTCACTGTCATATTAAATTCACTTAGCCTTACAATCCATCTGTAAAGCCTAGGATTCAACTCTCTGCTCTGAGATTTTACAAACAACCATGTTAAAGGCTGGTGGTCTGAGAGGATTTCAAATTTAAATCCATACAAATATGGCCGAAAGTATGTAGTGGCCCATACAATAGCAAGGAGCTCTTTCTCTGTAGCAGAATAATTCCTTTCGTGGTCATTCAATGTCCTGCTAGCAAAACAAATAGTATGACCACCTTGTTGTAAAACAGCTCCTAAAGAATTCAAACTGGCATCCGTTATAAGCTGAAAAGATCTCCCAAAATCCGGATACTTAAGTACCGGAGCTTCAGTCACAATGTCCTTCAGCTTCCCAAAAGCATTAATAAAATTCGGGTCATTATCATCTATTTTAACATCCTTTTTTAAATATCTTATCATAGGGTAAGCTACCCTAGAGTAATCCCTGATAAATTTACGATAATAACCGGTCATTCCTAAGAATGGTTTGATTCCCTTGATCGTGTTAGGAATCCTAAGATTCAATATGGTATTGACCTTATCTGGATACTAAAATTTACGTTAGGATTATAATTCTGATTTTAATTAGGATATGAACGGTGTGTGTTATTTCTATTTTCACAGCTAGAACTCGGCATACTTGAACTATCAAAATTTGTGCCGTTCGTATTATTACAATTAAAGTTTGGAAGAGAATTCCGATTTGAGTTAGAACTTGAACCATGTACATTAATTCTACTTCGATTATTAACATTCCCAGAATCATTATTCTGTTCATTTCTATTTCTGTTAACAGAAGTACGATGGTTTCTGTTGTTATGACCATGACAATTTCTACCCTCAGTTTCGTTTCTAATTAAAACTTCTCTTTCAAGCAAATTATATGCATCTCTTAACTTAACTACATTTCTATTTATAACTACTGACGCTAAATTAACATCGATATTATTCATAAATGTTTTTAAAATTAGTTTTTCAGCATGAATATGACTAAATTCTATAGGCTTCTCACTATCATTCTCATATTTTTCATTAATTTTGCATAAAATATTTCTTAAGTATTTATAATAATTAACAATACCATAATTTTTGCAGCAAACAACTCTTGATAAAGCTGATGATATTTCTCTTTTATTCCGAAATTGCTTATTAAAGTTTCTTTTGTCTCCTCCCATGATGGATTTTGTCCCAAAGTTCTTATGACGTGAAGAGCTTCTCCTTGCAATTTGTTTAATATAACTCTTTGATGGATGTACTCTTTTACGTCCGGATTTAGTTGCACAAGAGTAAACATTCAAAATTCATGTTGTTTTAGATATACGAATTCGTTGTTTTCTTATGGCCTTTTCAGACTGCATGTGAAATCAAGATTTCAGTATCTGACATTTGTAAATAAACCATATTTGTACCAAACGGAAAGATGCATACTGGCAGTGGTCGCCTTGTATTCACCACAATGTCAATAGTCGCATTTCCTGCAATGTAAATACATAGTAAATATTGCTTAATATTCCATTTTCATTTGATTCAGTTGTAGATTTCATTGTTATATATATTTCATAGATCCATGTAAGTTCGGATGCTGATTTGTTGCATGTAGTGAACGATCGGCACTTGAACGCTCAACGCTGCATCACTGAGGGGCTATTGTTTTTCATTTGAATAGATCCACTCACAAATGTCAAAATACATAACATGTTAGGTTGGAGAATCTAAAGGTTTCATATACTATTCATTTTTGTGGCACTGTCTGATTTTCAAGTGGTCATAATCACTTAATGAATGCTAATCGGATTACTTATTCACCGCCGTGAAGACTTCAAGATACAGAAAGAGCCATTAAGGCACAAAGACAGCAACAATGTGCAGTCTGTAATCACCACTTACCCGTAAGATGACAGCAGTTTTTTATCATTCTCAATTCGGTTCATAAAATCAATCAATAAAGACGGAGTATTTTTTGATTGTATTAACAGATTTCATAAAACCAAATATGGTTTGTACACTTAAAGCAATGGCATCCAAATTCAAAATGTGATCTGATCTGATCTTATGAACTAAGTTTCATTAAATAAATAATAAAATAATTTTCATTGAATAAATTTATGATATATTTCATATTAAATAGGAGTTGTCATAAAGATTTCTACACCGGGAATTCTCGAGATTCACTGCCATTTATCATTACGTGATTACATGGCTCTTCATTGAATTTTCCTTTTACAACCTATATCACAATGTGGATTTTTAAACCCTTACTCTACAAAGTAGGAGGGTATATATCATTTGGGACCGAAAAAAATTAACGCGTTGAAGGAGTAACTTAAGACTTAATATGTTTGGGCCGAATCCGTTTCATGACTTTTTAAGTTCTTTGTCTGTCTGGCTGGTGTAAACGTTAACTTAGTTTAAGTTCGAAGATGGGCGAAATTGTTACGTCCATTCTGGTACCTCCCATGCAAATAGTCCATATTCCTATGCTATATTAAAACCTACATAACTCACACACAGATATTCTGAATCAGCTATATTTTGGTATTTATTAAAAATTTTATAATCATTTTAAGTGGTGGCTATATCTAAATCTGAAACAATTTTTTTCTAGTTAAAATATGAGGTGTTGTGCCAAATTTGATCAAAATCGGTTTTAGAAATTGGTTTTAGAGCAAAAAAGTCAAATCCGGAGCGGCATTTGTATGGGAGCTATATATAAGCCGAGCCGATTTGCCCCATTTGCACCAGAAATATTTCTAGTTGAAATATAAGGTGTTACGCCAAATCTGAGAAAAAAACTGTTAAAATTTACGGTTTCTCGACGGAAAATATCAAAAATCAGTTGCAATGTTATATTTGAAAATGTTTTAAAACAAATACTTGAAACTTTGATTCTGAGAGTGAGGGTTTAAACTTACTTTCTTTAGATTACTTCCCATGCTTTTCTAGTGCCATATCACAAAGGCCAAAGCTAATTCAAGTTAACAGGAAATCAGATCAGCAGTGTTTATGTTAAATTTACATATTTTTGGATTTGAATTAAAGGTCTCTGTCAATAACTACAACTGAACCGAAAATAAGAAACTGTAAATATTGATTTCTTATATTCGAAAAGTTAACAAACGTTCAAAAATGTTTGTCTGTGCTGTTGTCTCTGAAGCAATAAATTAATAAAATCACTCTAATTTTGAAATTTCAAGTAAGCATCAGTCCTTTCTGTATATAACCCATAGTTCTTAATTCTAGAAGAAAATGCTATTTAATAATAATTCAGCAATATTAAATATTGACAATGTTTCATTGTATGACAAAGAAAGTCTTCCCAGAAGTGACTATTATCTTTTCCGAGTTTTAATGTTTTATTTTATTATTTGTTAAGTTGTCTACTATGGCCGGGATTATTCGTACACGAATATAATATAATTTCTTTTACAAAATTAAAAACTATTCGTTACTAATAGTAAAGTCGAATATTTTACAAAAGGCTGTCGGTGTGGTATGGCCTCGGGGAACCGTTTCATATGTGTGAAGGATGAGCTCCGTGTTAGTACTCCTAAGTTCGAACATGTTTTTCCTGTTTAGGCACATCTGCTAGAAATAGATTTCCCATACATACATTTGCATATACATATATAGTATATAGCGCCGATAGCCATACTTAACTCATTCCCGTGCATGTGTATGTCGGTAGGTGTGTGCGTCGCATGTTGCCAAACATGATTGATCAATTAAAAGTAACCATGTTTACCGAAAGAATAACATCGGAGCTTAAACGATTAATAATAAATTCAAATAAATTTAATTAGCTGTAAACTGTAATTTAATTAAAACATTTACACAATTGTGTTCAACACAAAAGTACAACAACAACAAGGCCATCACCATCCGTCCATCCATCCATCCATCCATACTTACATACACTACAATGCGCACACAGCCATCCATACATACATTCATACATACATATGTATGTATGCACATCTTTATAAACGTAACTTTATGAAATATTCACAATTTGAAATTGTTTTATGTGTTTTAAGCCCGTAACTATTCCACACACATACACAGGCACAGTAAACACAGATCCGAGGGCAAAGATAAAGCCAACCCCTTGCCAATCGGGGCACACTCTCGCACTCACACACACACACACATATGCCCAAACACAAAACCGCTTCCTTTTGTGAAAAGTTTATAAAGGCATACCTCCGATGTTGGTGATGTGGGAAGGACTGGGAAGGATCAGTGATGCTGTCGTTGTTGTTTTCCGCCATTCGCTGTTGCGTTTGAGAGTGTGTCTGTGTGGGTCTGTGTGTCAAACAAACGAAATTAAAATTCCACAAATAGTTAACATGCGTAACTTAAACAAAAGCGCTTAAAATATGGCAATTCCGTGGTAGACAGTGCGGTTGCTTCTTTTTTATTATTTTTCGTTTGTTTGTTTGCAACTGACTGCCGTGCCTGGCTGGCTGAATGTTTATTATTGGAGCCGTTATTTTTAGCCGTTGTAATAAAACGCACAGTGCGAGAGAATAATCACACATGGGTTGTTTGCTTGGTTGGCTGATTCGAATGAAATGTGTGCTCACTCATTTGTGAAATGCTGAAATTTAATGAATTTCTATGTGATATACAACTTTAGAATGCCTCTCCATACAGCCATGTGGATGAACTGCTGGCAGTAGTGTGCCAGTGAACATTTTTCGGAATTAGGGAATTGAATTTCCCCGGAAGGCGGGGAAATTGCCAGAATCATGAATGTACGTTGAATAATAGAATAGATTTTTAATTTTTAGATTTGGTTGAAACAGTTCAAAAGATGAATCGAAAATTGTTATCCTCTAATATACCCAGTTGTGGAACCTTTAAATTATGCTATTGTGGAACCTTTAAATTATGTGAGATTCAGATTAACGAAGCTCATTGAACGGTCCAGTCAAGTGCCATATCTTCCAGTTACAGGATAAAAATATATATAAGACAAAAAATGATAATCTATTTAAGGACCAACCGACAAAATCGACTGAGACGAACGAATTGTCTAAAATGAAGTTCTTATAAATAGATTCTCGGTTATATCAGGAGTTCATTCTTGTAGGCACACGATAGGAAAAAAGGAATGAAATTCCAAACCAACTATGTATAATTTCAAGTAAATTTCAAATATTTACAAGTAAAGAAGGACTATAGTCGGGCGGGGCCGACTATATGATACCCTCCACTTTTTACCTCATTGTAATTCATTTCGGTGAAAAAAGTGAAATCGATCCTATATCAAGTGAAATATAACGTGTTCTGTCAAATTAACTCAAAATATGTAAAGAAGGCCTTGAACGATGTGACCCATATGACGATGTGTGCATCATATACAATGTGCATGTGAAAAAATGTTGTATCAAGCTTGACCAAATTCGTATAAAGTTTGTAGTCTAGATCGTAAAAACGTCACATCGCGAAGGACATTTAAATCTGGGCTATATCATGGAACGATGTAACTCTCTTTCACTAGTTGAAATATAACATGTTCTACCACATTTGAAAACAATATTTGGTTTCTAGAGGGGAAGAAGTCACTTCAGGAGTGACATTCATATAAGAGCTATATATAGATCTGAACCGATCTGTCCGATTTTCGCCATATATAATTCTAGTTGAAATATATGGTGTTCTAACAATTTGAAGAATATCTGTTAAATTATGAGGTTTCCAGATCGAAAAAAATCAAATCAAGCAACATTTGTATTGGAGCTATATATAAATCTGAACTGATCTGATCGACTTTCACAATAGATGATTCTAGTTCAAATATAAGGTGTTCTGTTAATTTTTAGGAAAATCGGTTCAAAAGTTTGGCTTCTAGAGCGGAAAAAGTCACATCAGGAGCGACATTTGTAACATTATCCTCTCATATACCCAGTAAATGTCATGGTGGAACCTTAAAGTTTTATGAAATACAGATAACCGAGTTATAAGTTTCGCCGAAAAATACTGAGTTTGCAGTGTGGCTGGTATTATAGATTGATTTAGAGAACCCGTTAACGAAGAAGACAATTTGAACATGGACAAGTCCATGTTCTGTTCTATCAAAAATGTACAATCTTTACCACTCTAACCTTGAAAGACGAATGCGCGTCTCTATGATCTAACATATCTACTCTCGTCATTTGTAAACAAATTGCATACATTTTACAAAATATAGGTGCAAAAGGGTCTTGAGTCAGGACAATATCCCTAATTCAAGTCAAATAAAGTTTACCGTTATACACATATCCAGGGATTATGAAGAGAAAGTCCACCAAAAATGAAATTTACTAGCCAACATTCCCGGTGTGGATACTCTAGTAGGCTGCCACTCATTCACGCACGTCTGCAGTATGTGCGGACGTGTGCAAATATTTGTGCGTTTGGGAGAGTTTGTGTGTGACAGTTAACTTAATGAAATTACCATAACTTCTGCCATGAATGCACAAGCGATGTCTCGCTCCTGGAGAGCCGAATGTCGGTGCCAGGTGTTGCGGGCGGACAACGTCCACAACGGTGGGTGCATTTGTCCCTTGATGTGCGTGTGTGAATATTTAATTAAAAACACCAACAAAGAGTAATTTCACGTGCGAATTAAAACAAAACAAAGGGTTTTTGTGACTTGTAAAAAATTTTACATCAAAATGAATAACTGGAAAACGCACGACAATACATCCGACGTTTTTTCTGTTATTTTTACCCCTAAATGGACAGGCATCTTGTGTACTGGCTGGCAGGATCAGCATCAGTAATGCCTCAAAGGGGTGGTCAACACTCGCACCTGTTCCTGAATAGAGTGGGCCTCCTGCGAGGGTGGTGTCTGTGTATTGCAGTGCACCCACCATCCATGCCAAAGAGGTTTTCTTTGTATACAAACGTGTGAAGTTTAAGCTGTCAAGAATAACGTTCTACACGAAAATGGACAACAACTGCATTTTTTAGGGCCACTAATGGAACCGTCGAAATGTGACTAATCATCAACCGAACGGAAATGTCGTTCATTCAACTTAAAAAAAAAAAAACGTAATCTACATGCGGAATAAAATCACTAAAAATCATACAAACGTTTCGATATAAACGTATCAAATTCGATTCTGTCTATAACATTTACGACGTATACCAAGAATGTAAAAATCAATAAAATCATAAAATCACAATGTTATTATTTATTTGTATTTCAATTTCCATCGAAGGTATATCTAATATATGTGCTACAATTTGACGCATTTAATGCCTCTGAAACTTTTTTGCTTTCTTTTCTTGGAATTTAATTAAACATCGACGGTTTTGTTTTCTTTCATAATCAACCTAAAATCCAATTCAATTTAACATTGACAGTATGACGTATAATTAATGCGGCTTAGGTCAATGTTGTATTTCAGGAATGAATCCAGGAATATTTCTTATACAGCTGATTCGTCAAATGTGTTTGTTTAGACAACACTTTCTTTCAGCGCGTCACTTGGGAATATAATTTCAATCGCGCCCGTTTGCGTATTTCACTTTCACGGTGAAACAGTGGTCTAGGAACAGTCGCCAGTCTTTTCAATAAAAATCCAAAAAGAAACGTTTAGGTCACCATCAAGAAAACCACATAATTGAATCGAATATTCCTTCAAGAAAGTATTCTAGATTTATTGAAAGCTGAAACCTCGCTTAATGTTTCGAGCAACATACATATAACATAGCCCATCATAGTCCTATTAATGTATTAATTAACTAACTGGAACATTTGTTCTCTTTATCATTGTCCTTCGTGAAAAGCGAGGTGCCACAAAAATGTAAGGTCTGGTCGAAAAATTAAAGCCAATCAGATAACGAAAGGGAATGTACAACACATTATGTCTGTACTATTTCAATAGGAAAAGTTCTGATATTGAAGATCCAATATGTTACAGAGTGAAATATACCTAATTTCATGTTTTTAGATACAGCTGTTTGATTGGCACCTTTTTCCATTTTGACCTTAAAAGTATGGATTTAGACAAATTAAGAACCTCTTTTTTCGCATCTACGTAGGCAGACGAGTGAAAATACTGAATATTATGATTCTAACTACAGCCGTTTGATTGTTGTCTAATTTAATACCACTTAGATCCTGAATGCACGAATATCGAACGATCTCTTTATTTTTCTCGTCTACGCACTAAAAGAAATGAACACCAAATTTCGTTATTATGGCTGCAGCCGTTTGGTTGGTACCATTTTTATCCCCAATCGCCCCTTTTTCCGCCTAAAAGAACAAATTTAGAAAAATCTTTTTTATTTCGCATCACAGTCAGACCGAATTTCATGATTTCAACTTCAGCGGTTTGGTAGGTACCATTTGTATTCCTCTTTTCCAATTGCATCGCTTAAAAGTACGAATTTTGAAAAATCCCTCTATTTTACGTGTCTACGCAATTATAGTACCAAATGTCATGTTTCTAGCTCTTATACTATCTTTGGTACCATTTATATCCCTTTTTGTCTCATTTCAGCCGCAAACACTTTTATATACTTTTTGGTGCTTTCACGCTTCAAAAGGAATGTACGCAATAAATTTCAAGTGCATATGAATAAGAAATTTAAAAAATCTTAAATAGTTTAAATATTAGGGAGTATTTTCAGTCCTTTTCCCTCAGGGACGATTTCGCCCATTTTCAATCCCAACCGATCTGCAACCATAAGACACACTTAGGGAAAATTTCTTTCAACAGACAGATGGACATAGCTAGATCGTCTTCGAATATTACCACGACCCAGAATATATATACTTTATGGAGTCTCCGATGTATATTTTGAGGTGTTACAAACGGAATGACAAAGTGAATATAACCCCATCCTTAGGTGGAGGGTATAAAAAGACTTACTTCTTCAATAATTTCTCCAGGTTTTGAAGGCATTCCTCTGTGTGATCTTTAATATCGTTTCTCTAACTTATTTCAATTTCTTTCCTCGTCGACACTTTCCTTTTCTCCCATAAGTCGGATCTGGTAGAAAAATACAAATGGCGAAATTGGTATGGTTTAAAGACCTTTTCTTTTAAAACGTCTACTGTACTTAGTGAGTACACCATTTTGGAAACTCACCTAATTGTCTCCAAAATATTTGTTGTTGCATCTATGCGAATTATTGAACTCATTACCCACATAACTTATCCCTGACCTACTCAAAATGGCGTAGAGATTTTAATAACTAAACAGTATATGAAACAAAAGATATTTTTTTTAACTTTGCTTCTGAGTTTTGTAAGCACAGTGCGAATGATAACACTGTTCGCAAATTCAAATTAGCTTTTCTTTTTATACACTCCACGAGAGTATTATGTCTTTGTGCATATGTTTGTAACACCCAAAAGGAAGCGAGATAGACCCATTGTTAATTATACCAATCGACTTAGAATCACTTTTTGAGTCGATTTAGCAATGTCCGTCCGTCTGTCCATCTATTCTTGTAATCAAAGTACAGGTCGCAATTGTAGCCAGAACCAAATGAAACTTTGCACAACAAAGTTTTTCGGGATAAGGACGAAGAAAATCGGTTCAGATTTAGATATAGCCCCCATACGAATTTCACTCCCGATTTGACTCTTTTCACGCTAGATACCACATATTACAACAGATTTTCTTCGAACTTGGCAAAACATCTTACATTTCAACTAGAAACGCCTATGGTGAAATTGGTCAGATCGGTTCAGATTTAGATATAGCCCCCATACGAATTTCACTCCCGATTTGACTTTTTCTGCTGTAGAAACCACATATTTTGACAGATTTGCTTCAAAATTGGCAAAACATCTTATATTTTAACTAGAAACACCCACGGTGAAAATGAGCCAGATCGGTTCAGATTTAGATATAGCCCCATACGAATTTCACTCCCGATTTGACTTTTTCTGCTGTAGATACCACATATTTGAACAGATCTTGAACGAAATTGGCAAATCATCTTATATTTAAACTAGAAACACCCATGAAACACACCAAATGAGCCAGATCGGTTTAGATTTAGATATAGCCCACTTACGAATTTCACTCCCGATTTGAGTTATTCCGCTCCAGAAACCACATAGTTTAACAGATTTTCTTTAAATTTGGCAAAATATCTTATATTTGCATGAGAAATACCCAGTATGAAAATGAGTCAGATCGGCTCAGATTTATATAGCTCCTATACAAATTTCGCTCCCGACTTGATTTTTCCGCCCCTGAAACCACATATTTTCATCGAATTACTTCAAATTGAGAACTGGAAGAACCTATTGTGAAATGGGTCACTTCATTCCATGTTTGGATGTAGCCCTGATACAAATATTCTTCTCGATTTGACAAATTGAACCAGGACATATTAGCCTATGATTAGGAAACATACAAAAATTCTTCCCGTTTTCACTTTTTTCCGAATTGAATTGTATTCTGATAGAAAGTGGAGTGTATCATATAGTCGGCCCCGCCCCATGATGTTAATACTAAACTAATTCAGTTTATAGCCCATCGTTCGGATCTATCCATTTATGTGTTATTTCAGAGATACGAGACTAATGTTCTGCATTTTGGAAATCGGTAAATTCCGTGATTGTTACAAATAATCGTTTATACCGAAATTTCTCGATTCAATAATTCTTTCTATAATTAAGACTTTTTTCCGAATTGAATTGTAGTCTGATAGAAAGTGGAGTGTATCATATAGTCGGCCCCGCCCGACTTTAGCCTTTCCTTACTGGTTTCATGTTGTTCATGTGGATGTTAATACTAAACTAATTCAGTTTATAGCCCATCGATCGGATCTATCCATTTTGGTGTTATTTCAGAGATACGAGACTAATGTTCTACATTTTGGAAATCGGTAAATTCCGTGATTGTTACAAATAATCGTTTATACCGAAATTTCTCGATTCAATAATTCTTTCTATAATTAAGACTTTAATGCAAAAGTTTTTAATTGTACGTGTTTTATCTATGTGCGTTTAAAGTAATTTGACAATGATCTCTTTTAATACATATCATTTCACCTTTTAGAATTTTGACATATCGACAACTATGATTGCCCAAGAAAACTAAAACAAAACAAAATCTCCGGATAATTGTTCAAACCGGTCATTAAATGGATCTCGGACAAGAAATTTACACACTGATTTAAAATGAAGTCGCAATCAATCCATGTAAATATCGTTCCAAATTTTCACACTTCCGAGTCTGGAGGAAAGATTTTATGAGTTCTTACTAATGCGTGGTACCTGAAGCTTCGTTCCGGGTTAAATATAAATCAGGTTGAAATCATCGAGCTCACACTGTATTTATTATTTCAGAAGTGTGATGTTTTTATGAATTACGTAAATATTTTTTTAATTTAAATTTAAAAAATCATTGTTCTGTTTTTGTTTTTTAATGCGAGAATAATATGTGGTTTTTGTTAGACTCCTGATGATGCCGAACGATATTATTGGACGAAAATAAATAAATTTAATAAGAATAACATGTCGGTTTAATTATCAAGGACATTGAACCGAACTATAACATAGACAATTAAAATACAAATTTTAAATTAGAACCCAATATTTTTGATGTGATAAATTTATTAAATCGCAGTAGTTTTGCCCGATATTGTACATATCCATGAATCCAGATATGGCTGAATGGACTAAAATAGCTTCAGTCCTGCCGTAAGGTGATACCTGTCAATGAAAAACGCCATTAAAACATACGTAAAGTTTGTGCGCTCTCCACTTTGGGCCCACCATAATGCGGTGACACGATGCTGAAAATGAAATTAATTATAAACAAATGATGGAGACGTAAAGCCTCTGCGGTCTCTCGCACTGCTTATTATCGGCAAAATCACGCAAACATGCGGACCGAGACAAAATGTGAAAGCAGCACTCGTAAAGGATTTATCGAAGGCACATTAAGCAGATGCGAACATTTTGTAGGAGCTATGTCTTTTGGTGAACTTTTTCAGGACGAGGGCAGTGAAATGAACGTGTATAAACGGATTTACTTGGGTGCATATGCGAAGTATATGCAACATTCTTGTATGTTGGTTTAAGTGAACGAGAAATATGTCCGTATGTATGGTCTGTACGACTATATGGCGGAAAACGAGAAATAGTCAAGGCGAAGTTGTCATTTAATTGCGCTTTGTTACAGGACTCCATTGGCGAAGCAACGAGAAAACGCCACCGGCTGGTTGTAGTTGAGAGAAGGACTTCGTTATTTTCAGTTATTCCGAATCCCGCAATGCAATTACGCATCACATAGCACAACAGCTTGTTTAACCCAACGACAACACCAGCAACACCATCGCCACCGAGGACTGCATGTCCTGTGGCAGCAACCGATATGAATATGCTTCCTATGTAAAAAGTGTAATAAATGTGTGTGTTTGTGTCGTAATAAATGTCATTTAAAATTAATAAATTTAATATTTAAAAGAACATGGAGCCAAAAGAGGAATAAAGAAACAATAATGCGCAATCTTGCCTCATAGTTTAAGTGCACAATGGGATCCCAATATCAATAAAGTACGGTAGTACATTATCATGTTGGACGGAAGCAAGACTAAAGGAGAAAGAGTCAAATACATTCATATGTATAGGTAAATCCTGTGTGGCGGACGTTACATTCGTACACATGTATGTTTTGCTAATATTTACCCCGCTGCTTTTCTGAATGCGATATTTACATCAATATCAGCAAACACAGTGCTTAACTATTTTTAAGGAAAGCAATATTCTTGCGGACGTTACAAAAAACTCAATGATGAACCATTTTTAGAAAAATCTTGCACAGTAATTAGAAGAATCGAAATGCGAAAGAGGATTATTTGAGGATATCCAAATTGCTCTAATGAGGTTCATCCGAATGTTAAATTCGTAAGTTATTTCATTAACAATTATATATAGTTTTGAAATTCTGTCTTTGGAATATTTTTTCCTATTTACTCTTATGTACTTTAGAGCGACTAGCAAAAAGTAATGAAAAGTGAAACCCTGTAAATGAAGATTGACTCTATCATATATCTGATTCCATTCATCTGAATTGAATCTGCATAGATATAGATTAAACCGGGTCAGTTTGTATGGGAAAATTACATTTGCAGTTATGAAATCTTGTTTCTTTTAAAATATTTCGTCTTTAACTTATACCAACTCGGAGCTAGGACGATTTTACACAACCCCTCTAAGAATCATGTTTTTTTCTAAAACTGCGGTTGGATTTCAGGTTTTAGAAAAATAATAATTAGGACAATAAAGTATGAGTGATTCCGCAACCGATGATATCACATATAAACGGCAGGTTTCTCAATTTCTTTAAAAATTATATGTGGAAATCACTAAAATTTTTATGAATAGTTCTTCAAAATTTCCCTATAAAATCTTAAATATATATTGGACTTAAATTGACCATTTTTATACTGTCGAATGTGGGATCACTCATACTTTCTTGACATATTTGGACAAAAATAGATAGTGAATGAGAATTTCTGTGGCAAAAATGTAAATAACAATCAAAATCGCTTTTTGAAAATTCTAAAGTGAAAATTAACAAGGAAAATTCACTTGATGTAAGTGCTTCGAATGGAATGACAACCGTAGTACACAACCCATTGAGGGTATATAATTAATCGCTATTGGGGCATTGGGCACTTGTACACTTCAGTTGAAATGGTTCCACTCTCAGAAAATTGTTAAAGTGGATAACTCGCCGAACTACAGCAATTCAAAATATTTTGACATACATTTCATGATTTTCTCTGTATATACTTCCACTTTTAGAATTCTCCCTAGGGTTGTATATATTGAAGTGAATTCTCTTAGAATATTGTGGGGTGTAAATACGTCTACTATCCGACATCATCCTTCCATCTCACCATCAACGATCCAAAGGCTTGCGCACTCTCAATTAGGCGAATCATTTGTACGGTGAAGTATGCCGTCGTACGGTTACAAAATCTGAAGTGTTACATCGAAAAGTGTTTTCAAATGTTTTGAAAATCATCAGGAATCTTGACTAATCTGATGTAAGTGTGGCAAGCGCTCTCGCCAAGTGTAGCAACTGTAGAGCAAGACAAATAGACCACTTCCACTTGCTGACGCCACACATGTCAGTTTGACAGCCGTCTATTCATTCGTCTTCAAGCTGCGCTGTGTGTGAGTGTGTTTCTCAATGAGTTAAGTCACGATCATTAAAGATTTTTACTTCTTAGAAAGCGCCGCTGAGGTAATAGTGCAAAGAGCATTGTTGACTTGGACATGCGTAGCTTTTCTTAAACTCTTCTTGCTGCCGTTTGGCGTAAAACCATAAGCGTCTGTTTAGACCAAGAAGAAATCGTGTTGATGATGGCAGTAGCAAGTTGATGAGCGTATATTTGAATCGTTCATCATTTCGTGTTACTTGAAGCTTCTATTTCTTCATCGAATTTTGATATAAAGATACCACTGGAATCATATTGCATCGGTTTTATTGATTTATTTTCAAAAAATAATAGTTACTTTTGAGCAATTCCATGAAAAACCGCTCGCTAATTTGAAGCTAGGTTTGCCATATTTTTACGTACATAGTCAGTCTGGTATTATAAGGAAAAATTTCTTTCTAAAATTAAGTTCTAAAGTTAAGTAAGTTTTTAAACTCAGGAATATCATTTCTCATGCGCCCAGTTTTCATCATTGGTTGTTGAGATAAGGTGTCTACAATTTGAATATCTCGGTTTTTTTTTGTTTTTAATTACTACAAACAATGTTTCATTTATTTTTAAGCTATGTTCTATAAAATTCATATATTTTATTAATATTATTTATTTTATTTCGCTAATGTTATTTACCCAATTTATTGAAATCAGAGGCCGGAAGACCGTGGAAGTTAGATTAGATTGTCCTCATTTGATTTCTCGAAATGTTTTTGATAGAGCCGGAATATTATAAATCGGCATCACAACATATTAATATTATTATTATAAAAATGTTGAAAATGGGAATTATCTGGTATAATTTGCTATTATGAAAATATGGAAACATTGCAATTCAGATGATATTAGTGAATATTGCACTACTTGTCCAAAAATAAAAGAAACGATATAAAAGATGTGTTTCCCTTTTCCCAAAATGTTGGGAAATTAATTTCATAATGCCGGTGATTAAGAAAATACATAGTTCATTTATGTATTCAATCAAATATACTAGTCCGTGTCCGTAAATTTTTCAACCCCGACGCTTCTACGGTATTACGCGATTAGCGATACTTTATCATTCTCTGTAAACATATTTTAACATTCTTCCGTGAGCTTTTGAAATTCAAATCTTGTCATGCATTCCACATATGTATGTATGTATGTGCATCCAGTGAGACGGAATTGCGAAAAGCCATTACATTTTTTCTCAGCACTTGTGCAGGAAGACAAAAGGTAAACTTCCAAGAATGCAAATGTTGTTCAAAGGAAACTCGAACGTAGGTCCATATTCGGCGAGCGAATACGAGGGTGCTGATTGGGAGCGGGGGGTACAAACAAAGAGGCTGTGAAATTGAACACGACTACCTTTAATTAGTTACTACTCCACAAAGGTGCGAACCAGCATGGCCCAAACCAACATACACAACCTCATGTATTTGCCCACACAAACATTTGTATGTATGTATGTATATCTCAACTAGAGTGTCGTAACTGAAAACTTGTAGTTTTTCTCAGTTGAGTGCTGCAAACAGTTGGATCGAACCAGATCTTCTATTTGGTGCAATTTATTAAAACAAAATACTTACTAAATTCGGAGTGAGACCATTACAAACTTTGAGAAATGAATTGCATCGTCTAGCAAATGAATGCTGCAAGGTCGTGTTGCCAAAAATCACATCTTTAGAATTATGACTCTCTAGTCGCTAACGACCAATATATACATACAGACATACATACATATACAAATGAATATGTATTCAACGGGCAACGTGGAATAATGCCGCGAACTTTTGTCCGCATAAACAACAAGCGACAAATGTTTTAATTGGAGTTGGTGCCAAAGTTAACGCAAACAAACTCTCAGTCCCACCACACAACGTTTATCTCTACAACTGGGAAAGTGTTGCATGCTGTCGTACACAAGAAGTCGTCGCCATCGCCGAGAGATCCTCCATCTTCCTTTTGAATGGTGTCCAGTGGGGGGTGGGGGTTGCGTTTAGCTATTTCTACACTATTGCGCGGCGCACAACTAATGAATCGATGCTCCTGCCTAACCAGACTTCCTAAGATAATAAATGTTGAAATCTCTGTTTAATCCTGTGGCATGTCATTTCCATGTTGCGTTGATTGCAACTTCCCAAACTAGCCCATTGAAATGAACTGTACATGAGCGGATTCTCAACACCTTTGCCTTCATCACCTTAAATTACATTGTAACATGTGTGAGTTCCAAGAAAGCAAAGTGATTTTGACTCCAAATAAATGGAGGTGTTCCCGAAATCGGATTAGGTTAAATCCAGACGATATCCTGAAAATACGACGTCACGCCACCAATATAACGAGAGAATCAACTAAGTCTAACTCACTTCTACAAAGAAAAAACTTTGAATTCGATTCACATTTACGTTAATTAAGTTCCCTGCATCGAATGTGAAAAATCTTGAGTTAATAAAAGATCCTGGCAGGTCACTTGGAAATAGAAAAGGCATAAGCTACAGGCCCTAGAATAAGAATTATCGAAATTAAGAACCAGTGTACGATTACACTGTGGAACACAAAAAATAACAAGCTTCTGATATAGGGAGTACAAAATATACGTGTATCAGCATTTGAAAATTTACATATAGCGGTCATTTTAGAGGCTGGTGAATTTCATTCATTTTTAGGGTTAATTTAAATTAGGGTTACTTTTTCCGAATTGGTTCTAAACTAAATGGGAAAAATATTAAGATTTTGGTATAGGTTACCGAACAAAAGAAAGCTGTAGCTATAATACATATAAATAAACTATCAGTACCAATTGGGATATTTAAACAAGAAATTATTTATAAAATTTTTCTCCTAGCTCTATTAGCGGTATTTTTATAGAGCGCAAAAGGGAGAAATATTGACCGATGCAAATAATTATAGATTAAAATGCAAAGTAGAGACCCTCGGACGAAGAAGAATAACTCAAACAACACTCACTTTTCAAATTGGTACTTGGGTATGATTCTTATGGAAGGCACTATTCCTCGTAACTAGGGATGTCAAAACCCGGCTTCGGTTTGTTTGAAAATTTACAATTCTTATTTATAAGCTAAAATTAAACATTTTATATTATTTTTATACTTTTTTGAGACCATAAGAATTCAAGTACTATTTACTTATTTTCCAATTTCATTTTCATATTTTAAATGAAAATTCACTTAAGTTGCCGATCTTGTTTATTTAAATCACCAAATTATTGTGAAGGTTGTTTTGATCTTTCTTTTGGACACCACAAGAAATACGTCAGAGAATAGGGATTTTTGATAAGATAGCATTACACTGTGCAACATTTTTGAAGTCATTTCAAAATAACCATATACGGACACCGCTACATGATAAAAGACCAAAAAAAAAGACCCGTGTTTTTTTTTTTTCCCCAAAGTCATGCACTTTTTTTATGGGCCCCCAGAGATTTGAGGCCTCGGTGTAATTTTTGGAAAAAAGTGATCATATTCTCAGGCTCATATCTTGCAAACCGTTCGGAATTTTGATTTACTCTCTGAGGCAAAGTTCTAGCTCTTGTCATAAAGAACAAAAATTGTGAACATATAAAATCAAAAAAACTTCATCTTCAAGGTCAAAATCGTGCTGTTGATTAAGGATAATATCACTCATACGCTCTGTAGTCGCACTGACCTTTAACAGAAACAGTCCTGCAGAATATACTTTTCCTACCTAAACGGTGTTAAGAATCATTCCTAGGAAGTTCATATGTTCTACAAAGTTGTTTATTGAGATCTTAGGTACATTTTTGTAGTTGATTGTTTCCCTGAATTTTCAACGGTTTGCTACCTATGGACCTGAACAGGGGAAAAAAGGTTAAAAAAATCGAATTTTTTTAAATTTTGACCTTGAAGATGAAGTTTTTTTGATTTTATATGTTCACAATTTTTGTTCTTTGTGACAAGAGCTAGAACTTTGCCTCAGAGAGTAAATCAAAATTCCGAACGGTTTGCAAGATATGAGCCTGAGAATATGATCACTTTTTTCCAAAAATTACACCGAGGCCTCAAATCTCTGGGGGCCCATAAAAAAAAGTGCATGACTTTGGGGGAAAAAAAACACGGGTCTTTTTTATTTGGTCTTTTATCATGTAGCGGTGTCCGTATATGGTTATTTTTTTCGTGTTGCACTGTGTTATCAAAAATTTGGACATACAATTGTATACTTGCATTATGTCTCAATCAACGATGCTGTCAGAATTCAATATGAGATATATATAAATAATATAAATGACATTTGTAAATTCATATATTCGAAGACTAATTTTTTGATGTAAATATACTGGAGGTGTTCACAAATTCGCTGTTAATATTATTATTAAATACACATTTGGTACCTTTTCTACCTCCATCAATAGTTTGGAGTATCATCTTGTTTGCTGCTCTTGTTTGAGTGATATGTTTTAATTTCGCGCTAAATTATATTTTCGATATTATTAGACGTGAATATTGGATCGAATAAGACATGATTCCTTTAGGTATACTCCAATAAAAAATAAAAATTAGCAATAACAGTCAATGGCTTAGTCAATTAGCTCCAAACGAAGCTATTTGATATCCTACTTGGTTTTTTCAACGCCACAAATCAATATTTTGGGAAAATCTTAAACCTGCGGCCAGTTCAGCTTATATTCGCAGATAGTAAACAAATCATTACTCCCACATTTTCTTGCGTAATTTTAATTTAGAATATATCCACGAAATGCAAATGTTTTGTAATTTAAAAACCGGTTAACCGACATGAAAACACCGGCTTCCCCGGTTCGTCGAAAATGTCAATTTTAAAAAAACCGGTGGACGGTGTCGGAGTTTACACCGGTTTCGGTTTTGGCATCCCTAGCTGTAACGCTTTGCTCTTCAGTATTGGCACGTCAAGCCCACTACTACGCATTGTCGTATATGATCTGTTGCAGCAACATTTAATTAGGGCATGTTTGTGCACATGAATTCTTTTTATTAATTTCGGAATTCTTACTAGGTGCAAGGTATGTTGGCTCTCGAATCTTTGCAGTTGTTCCAATGATAGTACCCTTATACTGAAAATGAGCCAACTTTCCGCGGATTAATTAAGATCGAAAAGTGGTGCAATTTGCATTTAAATTGATCTGCACTCTGGCTAGACGACCAATCCCTTCTATCAGATTGTGTTGCTACACACCTTGAAGGTAGAGTCTGCAGCTGAGTGGCTACACTTACATTCGTACACATCGCACATTTGCGAGAATACTGTCATAAATGAGGATAACTAATGTTTGAGTTCAGAACTATTAAATGAACTCTCTAGCATGATCTTTCGTTTAGTCCAATTTACGTAAACCAACTCGTATTATTTTTGATGTGTGAATATATGAAATATTTAACACTCCACGACTTCCAATACAAAAAGTAAAACTTTAAACAATGACACACCGTTGAATTGTGACGCTCTAGTATAAATATTGTGATATGCACATGGTATTTCCACAGAACGAGTATATCAATCCTCCGCACAGGCCTGGTTATTTTATCTTTGATAGCTTTTCGCCCAGTTGCATACACGTATGCCATTTAAGCGTGAGCATTTACTTCTGCAGATAATCACAGAATTGCATCTTGCATAGCAGCTTGATTGTTTAATCGCAGGCTAATCTGCTTCGCACAGGGCACAGAGGGTCAATACCACGCAAATGACGGGCACAATTATTAACAAACTAAGTTTGGGCGCGGCCAACCGTAAGCTTACCTAAACAAAACACATCTCTTATACAGAAGGGCAAACGAGAAATAAATAAGCTTATTTTCACTTTGATAAACGTATATACGAGTGGTACTATAATAATACAATTCATATTTTAAATGAACGCAATTTTCCCAATATATACAGAATAGAATATTACCCCCAATATTTCGATAACAAATATTATAGAAGGAACCAGCTCTAAAATAGTGAGTTTTAAATCCGGTTTTGTTGGTAAAACTGACATTATAAGACATTATCTTAATATGGCATATTGAGGTATTCTTTGTATTCATATAATTATAGCCAAGATTACAAGCTTTCTATAACAGTTCTTTAGCCCTTTTAGAACCGACGATATTCAACTTTTCTGTCCATATAATGGCGTGACCTGTTTCCAGAAATTGGAAGATTTCCATCGAGCCTTTAGTTTACCGGCTGGATCAGTGGCAATGTTTGCCAAATATTATGAAAATCAAAGCTTCAGCTAAACGGTTTTGATTGTTTGGAGCGTTCGATCTAATTCCTTCAATGACTTTTTGTAAGCCATCACAGTTCTTCGAAATTTGAATTTCGTTAATTTGTATATTCAACAGCAAATTGTGAGCAGAATTAACTGTTCGACCACCTTTCGCCAACTGATGAAGCATGTGTAATTATATTCTGCGGGAGAATCGCTGTTAAATGAATTAAAATAGAATGGAAATACAACCAACTGAAACATCCACTATCTACCGATATTTATGGTATTTAAGCTTTTTGAAATTATAAATATAAGAACATTTATTTTTTGAACTAACTTGAAGTATTATTTCGATATGTAAACGTATTGGTTGCCTTGCCTTAAAAGCGTGGTTTGAAATATTAAAAATATTATATTTATTTATAAAATTATTTTTTCAATATTTGTATTTGTTTTGGTTTGGCTATATTTAAAAAATCCGTAGTGGAGGGTATATAAAGTTTGGCTCGGCCGAACTTAAGGCCGTTTTTACTTGTTATTATATAGATGTTCCTTAAGAAATACTTAATTGTTTTTTAAATGATTTGCGAAAATAATAGGTAGATTTTTTCTACACCTTGTAAACTAAATAGCTGTGTCCGACTTTCAATGCGAGTGACTATATTATTAGCTGTTATATATAATCGCTCCATCTACGCGAACGTAAAAAATATAGCCGAAATATTTTGTGAGTAGTCATAAAACAAATCAAGTTTACATTTTAGGTGTGGAAAAGCTATCATTATAAAAAATAAAACTCCATGTACGTTTTGTACATCAAAGGCAAACGTTAGCGACCCGCGGAAACGTTCATATCTAAGTTAGTAATGAAAGCAAGAATATTTTTGAACATAAATTTTGAGTCGAGGTAGCATACTAGTCTTTTGGAAGCAAATTTCATTAAAGTAGTATTCATAAATTAGAATTAGGTTTTATAAACTTACTTTAAAATTCAAAAAGTTATAATAGGTTTCACCCTACTATGAACCTATAATAAGGTGACAATTCTACATTTTGGATGTTCGTTTAAAATTTGTGTAATAATTTTTTTATTTCAATTGTATCCATTGTTAAAGCAGACAATTCATTTAATAGGACCGATTTTTCGAATTGTTGGTCATTTCGCTAATGTTTCAACATTGCCGAAAATATTTTGTAAAAAATCTGAATAAATTAGTTATGTAAAAAAAAACGTAATAATAAAGTAACCAATATTCGATTACTATTGAAATACAACAAGGTGAAAGCATTATCGATTTTTATATTTTATATTTTTATTTTATGCATTCCAACAGACGAATTCATATACAGTGTTGTCACCAGAACACATAAAACCTTTATTGGCTATAGGACTGATAAAGTACGTTTATGTATAGCGTTTCTTAAAAATTGTTTTTTTTTTTTCACTGAACTAACACTCAGGAGATGTCCACTATAAATGCAGTGCATTGCGTTGGCGTAAGGAAGGTCAGGTATTGGAAGGAGGAAAAAGGGAGTAGTGTCTGTTGACATCTGCTTTGAATCTCTGAATGTCGTAATTGGAGGGAAAGATATTTGATAGATACGGATAGTACGGGCGAAGAACGAAATTATTCTGTAATGTGTAATGATTTATAGTTTTACTTTATCTGCGAAAATTAGAATATTTGTAAAAATTAAGAAAGTGCACTAACAAATTTTTTATCGTTTTAGAGTTTGACAAGCAAGATTTTTCCTGCACGGTGTAATTTGTACTTTTTTCCAAAAAAAAAAAACTTTCCTCCCACCGTAGATTTCCTAATGTTCGTTTGTTGCGTTTGTTGTGAATTAAACTGAATGCAATTCAGTTGCACATTTCAGCCATCACATCAAGCGCTGCTACAACATTTGGTGCGACTCCTTTTTCCATACCCTGCATTGGTAATTCTCTAGAATCAGCATGGCCAAAAGTTGATCAGGTGATGTCTCCGCAGAGCCACGCCATTCCACACTCAACCCACTTGCCATTCGTGCAGTGGCATTAGAAATCAAACTCCTTTTGCCGGCTGTGGGTAGGATTTGTGCTGTCCCTCCCTCGTTATTGAGTGGTCCGTGTCAAATGTTTAAAGTCAGCTTCGCTACCACAATACATACATATACGCCTGCATAGGTATGCATGATTGTTGCCATGAACATCTATCAATTTTAATTAGCACCGTTTTTTGTTATATTTATTGGTAGCGCAGCATGTAAAGATGTGTCGTTCGAATCGAAACAATACTCAGTAGGTAGGAAGACCACGAGGACGAAGAGACACATGGAGCATTGGTTGCTGTGCCGCTCCACTAATGTTGCAGCTGATAAATGATAATGGTTATGAGCATAAATCTCTAGCCTAATTTAGGGGTTAAATATGGATGGATGCTTGTACGTATGTGTGTGAGTGTGCATTGAAGCTAATAACTGCTTTGGTCCACATGGTCGCCGAAGATGTTTTCGTGCAGACAAGTTCTTGATGGCTTCCTTTTGTTGTTGTGCTGCATGCTGCATGCTGCACGCTGCACATGTCAATCACAATCATGTATTTTTATTGTTATTGCTGGAAAATCTTCCTTCGCAGCATTGGTCCACGCTTCGGTTCTGTTCTTGTCTGGAGACTCTACAGCTGAGTATTCGGATTTCGGAGGTAAGGTAACGGCAGAGCATGAAGTTTTTTTAAATGCTTCTGGAGGAGAAGAAACAGCGACAGCAACAGCTACTGATTATCATGTGATTTATTTGATTTCCTTCCAAATTTAGGGATTTGATGCTGGAAACTAACGAGCTTTGGTTGTGCTCTTCATTGCACTGCCGGCGAACATCAGGGACACTCGCAGCCAGCTTTTCGCTGGCGATATTTATTGTATTTGTAGCGACAACAAATTGCGAGCAATTTTAAACAAAGCGTGTAATTAAAGTTAAAGCAACGCTAACGAAAATAAATTGTTTTATAGGAATTGAATTACTGACAAGGCTATATAGCGTTCGTCCTACGGACCTCTTATCGCTCAAGCGCACAGTCGTCACTCATCCCCCGCTCGGACTCGAACGCGTACTCGGACAAATGCCTCCCACCAACGGAAATAACAAGAGTACACGTAATCACCATCACCTGTCGGAAATCCTTCTGGGTTGGTGGGCATTGTGTTGAAATGCCTAAAGCCTTGAATAATTACTTTTAAATACGATGGCAAAAGGAAAAATAATTATAATTTATAACAAGCAACAAGCACAACATTAGCAAACATCCATCCCACGACACCCCATCCCATCCCCTCGCCTCCCCTCCCCTCATCCCATCTACCAATTACGAGGATATTATTAGGTATTGTATGTAAAACGTTTGTTCGGCAGAGCCACAAACGTGCCACAAACAAAAGCGCAAGGCATCATCTTATCACAACAACAACAACAACAAGAAGAACTACAACGCATACAGAACGTTCGTCCTTTGGCTTGTGTTTGTTTGCGGGACTTGACGCAGTGAAATCCGATTTCCGCCTTTTCGCCAGTGATGTGGGGAAATGAATGCGAAGCTCTAATTTGTGGACGGACATCCAAGTACATCCCCAAAGTACTGACTGTACAGCGCCAAAGCGAGTAGTCAGGCCACAAAATGAATAATCCCACAGCCACAAAGTTTGCTGTTTTTTAATGCGATTGTGGCGGCAACGGAGGCTGATGTAAAACGGCGAGAAGTGCTTTCGAGAATTACAAATGTCAATGACAATCTTCCCATTGTGAATCCTTGAACATTTCTCGTAAACAAGGAGACAAAACTCACAATTGTACATTTAAATTGGTTGGCAATCAATTCTGTGGCGAAAAGTCGAAACAACAAGTGCGGTTTCGGTCTCTTTTGCCGTCGATGTTATATCAGATTTTCATATCTATCGGACAAACGAGTTGTGGTATAATTACCAAATATGTACATCAAAAGTATAAATATATATATGGTTGAAAGTAGAAATGTCGGAACCGGCCCTTTTCACGTTTGTTCAAAAATTCACAATTTTAATTCATTTTTACTATATGATTTTGTTGGTGAAATCGTTTGCATATACACACATTCGCGGTCAAAATAATAGCAGCGCGCGACTTCGTATAATGAAATTTCTTATATTTGTTTGTGTGACAACTTTATTATTGCTACCAAGGCAATAAGTGCTGTGTTATGAGAGTACAAGCACAAAATAATTGTTTTTGGTGATATGGTTTAAATTACTTAAGACATTTAAAATTTTTGTATTATTCGACATTTTGGAGATATCAAAATAATAGCAATTTCAAAAAAAAAAAAAACAAGAAACATGGATTTTACGACAATTTTTCAATTCGATTTGATATTATAAGTAAGTTATTATGAAATATAGACTGCTGTAAAACTTGGGGGATCAAGCGTAATGGCTTGGACATGTTTTTCATATTATGGGGATGGGTCAATACATTGTCCCGGAACTACCATGGCCTCTGTCCAGTTCATCGAAAAACTGCAAATATTATGTTTGCGAATTCCGAATATGGAATGCCCCTTAAATGGGTCTTCTACTAGGACAATTATCGCATAAAGGTTGCTTGAATTCAATAATATCGATGTTATGGAATATTTCGCGCAGACGCCGCATCTCAGTCTAATCAAAAATTCAAAGTGTGATGTCTAAGCAAAACAAAAAACAATAGGTGGCTTTGATAAGTAATTATAGTTCATAACATTAGTCGACTCCATGAAAATATGTTGTGCAGCAGTACGACTAAATTCAAGGAATATCGTTATTTAAGTTATTAGACAAAAAATCGTTTAAAGTAAATTAAAACAAACTATTTTTTAGTTTTCTTAACACTGCCATTTTTCGACTGGTTTCGTTTTTGACTTAAATGATTCTAAAGGTTTAATCATACAATTATAAATACTTTATTTTTTATTTAAAGTCAGATTAAGAATGGCACAATACAACTTTAAATTACCGAAAACCCCTTAAAGTAAAACTAATATTCATTTTCCTTTGTCGACATTTTTTATTTCGTCGCTGCTAGTTTTCGACCGCAGCTGTATTAGACGATTTGTTTGTGAAAATTTTTGAAAACGAATTCTCCATTTTTGAAAATGTTTACATGATTTCTAAAATGAGGTTTACTCAACCAGACACAACGTTTGTTCTGTTAAAAATATTGAGGCAAATTTTGTTCCAACAATTATTGTTGGTTAGTAGCGAAAAAAAAGCCAATTTAAATTAAAATATCTCAGGATGTTACGGACTACTTACATAGTTATCTTAACTTGACCAAAACCTATAAATCTCAGAAACTAATAATATACCTACACTGAAATTTACAGAGTACACTTGGATATTTTTTATGTGGATTTGAATTTATGGTTTTTTCGATGTTTATTTTGTTTCGAAATGTTTATTTTGTCAACTTATGGGGAGTTCTTGCTAAGATGCATACAAGGGTAGTGATTTGTTGATTAAATAATTTACTTTGGTTGTTGATTGAATAATTTATATATGCGCAGCTCCCAAAAATGTCCACCAAAAATAAATTAGACGTTATGTATTTAGAATTTAATTTGTTTATTATCATTACAAGTGGAGTGTTATAATGAACATAATTACAGTATTTTATTACCCTTGGAAAAAATTGTCGTGATGTACCTAAATCTAAGAGATATTTATCATATTTCACAAAACTACGAACAAAAGTTATCCTTTGACCTCCATTTACATATCGAGGGCTTCTATTCATAAGTGGCTATGAACCATTTTCTCGAAAACGAGTTTTTGATGCCAAACTATTCTCAGATTTGGGTGTCATCTGTCATATAAATTTGGAGAATACATTTTCATTCGAAAGCCATTTTTTCAAATTTTTCTGATTTGGCTATCAACTCACACGTTAGTTTGTGCCTGCATAAGTGGCTATGAAGATAAAAATAATAGAAATAAAATAGTTCAAAAATGGAGCATCATACATATAACCGAAGGTTGTAATTTGCTACAACGATTTTGTTTAAAACATTTTTCTAGATTTAGGACATATGGTACTATCAAATTCCATCATTACGCGGTTAATAGCACTTTGGTTACCAAGTAATCAGTCTAAAATAAGATAAATAGTGGCTGTAAAGTCAAAAATTGTGAAAAGTATCTTTAGCAAAACCCGCGTAACTTTTTATCATATTGAGAATACCAAACTATTTTTATAGCATATGATTGCAGACTTCATTCGGAATATTTGTGTTAGAAAAGTTTCAGAATCCTGAACTGAGAATGTTTAAATATAAGCACTTGCAACCGCGAACTTTGGATTTTTCAACAAATGCAGCAATTTCCGCGACGTTCTATATATATGTTACAAGCGACATTTGTTCTTAATACACAAACAAAAATTCAGTCGGATCCGTAGGCTAGATCGCGAGGAAATCATAGAACAAAAATGTCGTGTGTGAAAATCATTTTAGCCATATTTGCCGCGAAAATTAAAATTTTCCAAAAATATCCAATTTGTATTTTTTGTTTACCGTGCCCTACCGTAATATCCACTTTTTGTAAAAAAATTGGAAAAGGGATAAAAATGGTACCAATCTTACGGATGAAGCTGGAATCTTTAAATTCGCTGTGTACATCACAGAAAATGCGTTTTCTACACAACATTGCCAACATTTCATGAACAAAGTTATCAAGTTTACAATAAATCTTATTTATATATTTTAGCATAAATGGCTATGTGCTTAATTCAAAATTCATAGTGCTCAATTTTAAACTCGCAAAAGTGGTTATGAGCCATAGATTAGATTAAACTGTAGAAGAATGATTCATAATTACGATTAAAATTAAGGAGTAAATCAGTTTTTTCGCTCTCCTGAAAAGTTGAGTTTTTGTTTATAGCCACTTATGAATATAAGCCCTCGATATATATATGCAAAAATAAATTTCTCAAAAATAGCTGAACTATGAATATTTGTATATATATAATATTTGTATATATAATTTCTCAAAAATAGCTGAACTATGAATATTTGCATATATATACGTGCTTCAAAAAACATACAGAAGTAGTTTTTATTTGTTTTCCAACAATATTTTCTTCCCAACGAAAAGAAGACTTAATTAAATAATTTTGGCCAATGGACCTGCTCTGTAGCTCCAATCTAAAATTGTCAATTTTGAAATACAAAAAATATTTTGAAAAAACTTTCAAATTGCAAAGCACCGAGTAGAACATTTTTAGTATATTTTTTAGTCTTATATTTTGACTTCGTACTCAAAAATTATCACATCATCACGTAAAGAAAGTGCAACCATTTTAGAAAAAATACCAAATTTTGAAACTTATTTTCCCCACTCTGGTAATTTGTGTAATTTGTTGGACAAAAGCTAATAGTTCATGATTTTCGGCAAAATTGTTTCTATATAATTCCAAAACGAAACGATATCTCCGTTTTTATAGGTTTTACGCAATGTTCAAAATAAATTGGTTGCTCCAAAAATTAAATTTTTATGACATTTTTTGTTTTGCATTTTATTGTCAGTTACACCCCTTTAGAATTAAGGTAACGACATGTATGTAAGTTATAAAAAAATAGCTACACAACCATAGAAAAATGAGCAAAAGCAAAAAATCTATTTTATTAGCTTGAAAGTCAGATCAGAAATTCTTAGAAATTGTATTTTTTTTTAAGAAAAAGTGTCGAATGGTTAAGTGTCAAAATTTATATGTATAAACGTCAATGTGACGAAAACCCCAATGAGGTGGCAATGCTTAACGCCCGCGATAGGCATGTACATGTTAAAAAACCCGACTTCCTCTTAATGAACTCTTGCACATGTTCGTGGGGCCGGCCTGTGTCAGACGATGAGGTAAATGTACCACCATAATTTTTGTTACGTTTGTCACTTCCCGCCACTCGCTTAATCTCATTAAACTAATAATGCGCTCATTGGTGAAGGTATGACCGACCAAGTTGTTCACACACGCACGCACAGCAGTGGACCACTTGGGAAATTCAACGGAATAACAATAACAATTTGACACTATTCCGGTGGAACACTCAAAGATAATCCGCAATAAGTCGCCTTAAAAAGTTGAAAACCCAAAACAGTGAACGGGCATTTATGCCGTGTACAAGCATTACGGACATCTGGGCATTGTTGCGCTCTGCCATATTGACAAATAATAAGGAATTATCATTTATCAGCAGACTGCGGAGCATGTAAGGGGAGGAGGGAGAATCAATCAGTATTAGGAGGAGTATCTAATAAATAATAAAAAGCTCATGCACCCCACGTCGCGGCTGATGAATAATAACCATTGACATTTCAGAGGCTACCAACAGTAGCTTCGAGTCCAGTGTTCATTCACATTTTTCCATTTCGATAAGCAAAGCTTTTCAAAGTACACACAAAGTATAAATCCGCTTCGGTAAGCTAAACACAATCGCATTTTTTAGTTTCCCTACGAACGTGGTGGCAATATAAGCCACAATGGGACGGGGCATGTAAAAAACACATAATCTGAGATTTAATTTTCTTTTCATTGTCAGCGAACGAGTTATTGATTACGTTGCAGGACAAATCCATATAGCCGGGCGCATACAAGTAGCAATGTCACTCTAATGTAGCAGGGATGGCAAGCATAAATACTCGTACAAACGAGGCTAAACATGTGTGTGTATATTGTTCTGTTCATACTTAGGCAGAGTTTTACGATGTGAAAATCTCACATTCGCTAAACTCAAAACATACAAAGTAGTGAGTGATCCCTGTGTTTGATGTCGATTTCCTGGGTTTGATCGGTTGCTCTCAACTCAAGATGTGTCTAAACTATCCAAATGTGTCTCTTTCGATTAATCATATCGTAACCAAATCAAATTGATAGTCAAACCAAGCACAAAAAATCTTTGTTAGGATTTGTTAGGGCGAAAAAATGCGATGTGAGCCAAATCTTCTGCATTTTCATGAACAGTTTAAGATATATTTTTATTTTTTGTTCGTTTGTTTTATTTCGGCCTGTAATCAATATTTGAATTGAACTGAGATACTATTCTGATTCATGACCTTTTTGCGTCACGGGCCAGAAATCACGAAAACGGCAGTGTAAATCATGCTATTTGTAAATAAATCTGCATAAATGACATATAGGTCTTGAGCGAGGACAATATAATATAAGTTTTTAAAGGTCATTTCATACGGTACGACTTGTCAACATGTGATGACAACTCCAAGGAACCAAAACGAGTAAAAATCTATTAATAAAGGGCTAAAAAGAACTAAATTATAAAAATGTGGGTGTGAAATCAATAAAAATCGTTATAATTGCCACAAAATGTATAAAATCGTGACAAGTTTCTTATCAATATAAAATGTCATGCTAATTAAAAAAATTTGAGTCCTTAAATGTACTCAGCATTGTAATGTTGGATCTCAAGTTTAATAAAATAAAAATATATATTTTCCATGATCAGCAATTCATTTCTGTTGTGCAATTTTATGGAAAATTTAGTTGACCTTTAGTACATACATACATATATAAATAACTCAAAAATTTAACTGATTAACATAGAAATATGAAATTGGGATATGTATAGTAGAACAGTAAGGCCAACTAAATTTTAGTTTAGTTCATTATGTTTTCATTGCTGAACCTAAGTCTACCATCAAATCGTATTACGTTTCCGAGAAGTCACTTTGAAATGTTAAGGAGTGTTTATTTTTGCACTGCTTTATGACGAGAATACTTCGTTTTAGTGAATCCTCGTAGATTTTCGAAGTTAGTATTGTCAACTTTAACCCCCCAACCACAGACAGAAGTTACTATGGAAATTAAAAAATGTTATATATTGAATGCCATAATAATAGACAACTTTTGTTTTGCTGGAAATTTGATCCGAATTTCATCATTTACGGAAACTATTGCACACAAATATAAAAATCCTTTCGTAAGTAATTGGATCTGGATAGTTGTGATATATTTAATTAACCAAACATCGACGAAAATCCTCTTATGTGGAAGGCTGTGCTATTCCAATAAACACAACTGTTGTGAAGTACAGAATTTTACCCCTTTTATTTTTTGCCAGTCTTTGTGTAATAATTGAAATTTCAATATAAGTATACTAGAGCAGATATATTGTATATCTGATGCCAAATCTGCTTAAAAGTATATTAGATTGCATTTTACTCGTATATCCTTTAAAGTCGTAAATTCGTTGTGGATAACACTCATTTACTGAAAGAGTGATATAACTCAAAAAACTTAATTTTTGAGTTAATGATGTAGAATTATTCCTTATATAATGTTCCATCTTATGTAAAACAATCATATTCATATCTAACATACGGACCGCGTGAGAAGCGCATCTGTCGATACTTTCTTGCAAGTTGTGGGTAAATTGAAGACGCGTTAACGCGTTTCCTGCAAACCGATATTTTGATTTGTCAATCTAGAGCGCCCGGTAGTCGAGTTGGTAGCGTGCTCGGCTATCAGCGTGGGGGTTGTGGGTTCGATTCCCACCAGATGCAATGGTCTTAGTCACCCCGGCTCAATCCTTGGACCCAAAATTAGAATATAAAATTACTTTGTATTGTAATTCATAATAAAATAAAATAAAAAAAATGTCAAGTAATGCCTTAAGGCAACGTTATGTGCACATTTTATTCGTTACCTATCAGATTGAAATTCGTCGCTTTCATGACAAGTGCTATATACAAGTCCTTTAAATACATATCTGTGTGGAATTACTCAGACAAAATTTCATCCCTGTTTTTTTTTCATGGCCCACTCTTCTAATATCGCTCCTTTTTTGCAGAAATTGGCGTATAAATGCTGTATGTACTTACACAAAATTTCAGGACTATCGATGTCACATGAGTGAATATACCTAATTGGATATACTCAGACAAAAATTAAGCCCTGTGTGTCTAATAGAAGTGAACATGTCTGATAATAGGTTTTAACTTCGAATGGGAGGTGCCACGCCTACTTGTCCGCTACCGCCCATATTTTACATTACAACGCATATTGATGCTGGAAGCACTCACATAAAATGTAAGCACTCTATGAGTCATAGAATTGAGTATATTTGATAATAGGTTTAACCTTCGTATGCCCACTCGTCCAACACCGCCCATTTTTGTCACAACTGTGCAGACTAACACTCAGTGAACTCCCACAAAATTTGAAGACTCTCGCTGGCACAGCAATTTGAATATGTCACTTTATATAAAATTACAAATTTATAAAGCCTCTTCACCATCGGTTCAGCATAAAGACATAGTGAAAATGTCATGCACATTGGTCCAGCGGTTTAGGCAACTTTAGGGAACAAAAAACAAAGACAAATTAATTTTTATATATAAAGTAGAAGATATATATATTTAAAAGATAAATAAAAGTACCCACCGAGAATACAAATCAATTGAAGGCTTGTTGCCTTAAGATGGCGGTGCTATGAATTTTAGAAGTTTCTTCATCGCAGATCTTACGACAGTTTCTGAATTACTTAAGGTTCGCCAAAACGTTATTTCGAAAACGCTTTTATTGCAATGGACTGCTAGTTGGACAAATGATACAAACGGATTACTGGCTATTTACTATTTTATATTTTTCCAAATATTTATGTAGATTTTTTAAAGCCAACGCAAACGACTGATTTTTATACCGTCACTCTACAGAGTAGGAGTGTATATATCATTTGGGACAGAAAAAAAGTGTAACGCATTGAAGGAGTGACTTAAGAGTGTAAATATAATTGGACCAAATCCGTTTCACGACTTTTTAAGGTGTTTGAACCATGTCCGTCCGTCTGGCTGGTGTACACGGCAACTCTCGAAAGGAGTTAATGAATTGATTCAAACTTTGCACATGGTAATATTTTTCTCAAACTTAGTTTACGTTCGAAGATGGGCGAAATTTCTACGCCCCTTCTGATACAACCTACACAGTTGTATTCGTAACTTCTATGCTGATGCATGGGATCCACTATGACTTGATATTTGATTATGTTTTTAAAATTGTTTTATAAATGTGGAATGGATACGAACCTTCTAGTACCTTCCACAGAAATTATCCTGTCCAACGTTAATTTTAATTCCTTATGACTTCCGTATATATGTTCTCTGAGAGCGAAGGTATATATAAGTCGTTTTAGCTGACTGAAGCTCACTTAATTGTTCGAGAAAATTTTACATAATTCTGTCGACGATAAGGATACGACTTTAAGCAATTTAGATATAGAAAATGAGAGTCTATTTGCAGCAGAAAGTGCATTGATTTTTTCTGAATGTTTGATATATTTACCATTTTTGGGTTAGTAATCTTATGGTCGTTCGACATTGGCCCGAGAAGAAGTCCTAAGTTTTGGCGAGTTTTCCGCAATTCGAAACACTGTGAATGATATTCAAGAAGTATGTCCGAATAAGTCATTAATTTTATACTTGATGTCATAGCCACTTGTGCCGTCTGCAGGGTGTACAAATATATTGCACACGAGTTTATGGCATCGCAGATTGAAAATTAACTTCGATAGTCATAAAAGTCAATTATGCCCATCACGGCAGGCAAATCGCTCGTAAAAATTTAACGACAACAGATGTGTTGTACGTTTGACGCAGTGTCCAATGGATGCATTTTGTCTGCACAAAAACTCCACCTTGTATGAGTTATGAATTCTAATTTGTTCACAATGCCAGAGGTGCGTAGCCAATTTCATGCCATTATATGTCCATACAAATTCCAAGTGGGGGTATGGGGACGAAGCATGCGCGTGAGCGCCTGCTGAGGTGAAGGAACGCATGTTGCACACACGTCCGACCGCCAGAACGATGAGACGTTCTAATGTTTTTGATTGAAAGTGTCATCGAGGTTCCATTTATCTGATCGTTGGTTTGTGGGACGGGACGGAACGGAACGTTAGCTGACGTTTTAGGCTGTGGCAGCATATTTGATTTACAGCAGTCATGCTTGGATTGGAGACACTGATAAGGCGACACTTCTATCGATGGTGGCAATTGTGGGTGATTGTCTCATGTGGAGCTGCGACTGGAATTATATTTTGTACATGACACCGTTACTTGGGTATGTATATACATATGTATACATACATAAATCAAAAACGGATTTTCATTGTCAGTCTAACAGGAAGGCTGTGACATTTATTGAGGCATGGCTCGGCACGAAAATAACGCAGCAAAGGTGGTGCTCGAATCGGAATATGAAATCCACGCACAATGCGAGCACGGGGTGTCAGACCAACCGGATGTTGCAATTTGTCCACGGCTATGCGGCGGCAAATGATCCAAACACCTCGAACAATGACACTGACACTGTCGTTTCCTCCTTTCTCTCGTTCTTTCCCTGTCGGGGCATTGTTCTTTTTTCGTTCTTGAACCTCCCATCGGTAGATGCGTGATTTTTCGCACATCTTCCACAAATCTTACCTGCATCCATTCTTGTTTGTGACCCTACTTATATAAATAAATTTGAAATTGTTTTATTGAGGGTTTAAAACTCATTTAAATCCTATTTGCTTTCTTTCGGACAAACCAACGTCTGCCAGATGCTGTTGTGCGCCCTGGTTACGCCGAAAGGGAAACCACCTCCTACGAACCGGAAATGTACGGCAACGTTTGCTGAAACGCACTATGTTCGCACATTTCTCCCAGACGCATGCCTACACATTTGTAAGTATCCATGCTAATGAGGGTATAGTCACAGGGATTAAATTAATTGCAATTTGCTTCTATTGGGATTAAAGTGATGTACGCCTTCCTTGCCTTTAAGTATGACAATAATGAGGGATTTTGGAGTGAAACAGGTGAAACTCTTATCCTTTGGTAGGAGCTGAGCCGTCTGTGTTTGCTTAGATTGCACATGGAATTGTACTTTGTGCAAATTACTGGATATGCGGGCATTTGAGGGATAACTCTTTCGAGCGGAGTCCCTCCAGATGAGTGTTGTTGGTGCCGCACATCTAGTGAATTACATATGGATTTCATTTTCTTATGTACTGCAGATGAGTCTGTCCAGGCTGATCACAGTAGCAATTGTACACTTCCGTGCACATACATACCTACATACAATTTATGTAGATGAAAATTCGTTGTTTACACCAAACAGTTGGAGTAGGCGATGTACAAACTGTTTAAATTTACCCAAGAAACACCCACTGGAAGCAGGCCTGGAGCTAATGTTTATGGAATGGTCTGGTCTTTTACTGTCAATCTTAATTGCAGCCAGTAAACTGAGATTTAATGTCGCACAACGAGATGCGGGTTTATTTTAGGCAACCGAAAAAACGAGTAACACTTAATTGAGTTTCTGTTTAATTCACTTGAGAGCGAGGCAAGCATTGAAAAGTTTTGAAATATTATAATTAAACTGGCAACAAACCCACTAATGAGCAGAATTTCCTATTTGGGCTACCACATGGGGGTAAATTAATTTTGATTTGTGTGAGCATTCAAAGTTATAAATGGGTTTAAGACGCGTCGCACAGTGTAACATTCGATTCAATGTGACGAACATCCGCTGATTGGATGGACTAGAGCAGAATAATAGGCTAGATTCTATGTCAAAATAACTGCTACATTTGGTATAAACAGTGCTAGACTTTTTCAACATAAAATTACTAATGAAAAGCATTTTGGAGTAAGAGCGTGATTAAAAAGGATAAACATGATAGTTGAAAGAGGACATTAAAAAAGTAAATCCAATTCTAACAAAATAAAAACAAAAAATATGAAATATGAGGGTACTAGAAGTCAAATAGAAGGCTATATTTGTATTGGGACTACATCAAAACAATTACAGATGAGATCCGATTTCACAATATGTACACGTTTCACAGCAAATCTGACCAAAGCAGTCAAATCGGGAGGTACGTTTGTATGTGGTCTATATCAAAACATGGAACATATGTCTCACCTTCAGTTTACATATTGATAGGCGAAATATAATGTGCTGTACCAAACATGGCTAAATCGAACTAAAAGTTTTTCTAAGTCAAGCATATGCAAAAAGACATAATACCCTGAATGAATGAGGAATTATATATTATTTATTATATTGAGAAAAGTATACTTACAATTTACATTTTTGTTCTAGAGACTTATTATCTAAAATTACGCATGCTATCGTATATAATGGATATAATGATATCAAGTGATGCCCTGTGCGAATTATAAAATAGAAGTCATATCGCCTCACAATTAAGGATGATTATTAAGTCGTCTTAAGTATATCGGAGAATCGTTTAATTTCGACTAATACATTTTGCTCATTCAGAGCATTGTAAAATAAGCCGCTGCCTTGTGGGAAATGCATCATAATGGATGATATATCATATGTAACGCCGAATCAAATTATTATTATTTAAATACACATCGTTTAAATGGGGAACAAAAGTGTAAATTAAGAAACTATTAATTTAAATCGTAGAAAAAGCACAGTAAGTGCTAAACTGACAACAATGCTTGCGCTGCTGTTCCTTTAGCGCAACTGTATGACGCAAAGTCGCATTGTGAACTGCATGCGTTGTTTGTTGTTCATATTTTAGACGTCCTTTGACACAAATCCAGCTGCGTCTTTGTTTCCCCCGGCGGACGAACAAAGTAGAAAAACAAACACGTTACAAAACATGATCTTCCATGATCCGCAATAGAAGAATCCATCCGTCCGACAATTGTTTTTCTGAAGCTGGCACATTTCTGGCAAATCACATTCAGTGGAAATAAACGATCGATTGGACTAAACTGTTATCCTGAAACAATCAAATTTCGTTACTTCTGGATTAAATGTGTGTTGTGTTTGGTTTTCGAATGAATTACAAAAAAACATTTTGTGGTTATTGAATACAACTCTGATTTTAGACAAATTGTTGCAACAACAAAAATAAGGTTCACAGCCAAACACAATCGAAGGTCAGGCAGCTGCATCGGATTTACGATAATTGTTTGCATTGGCTCATCGTAATGAGTGGGATTAGAAAAATGTGAATTTCAGTTCACATCAAAATGATGGATATGTGTCCAATTTGAGAATGCATTAGTTTAACATAATGGTTGGTTTATCGTTTGTGTAAGAAATAGAGAAGTACAATTTTGTATATATGTGAGTACTTATAAGTCTGTGAGTGCTTTCTGTACAAACTGTTCCTGAAAGTCCTCGAGAAAAATTTTAGAGTATTATAATCATTCGTATAGAAGTTATAAGATCTTTAATTTTACGTGGATTAGGGTAATTTGTGTGGAAGGTACTAGAAGGGACGTGACATAAGACGCCATATTTTGTACACTTAAAGTTATTATAAAAACTTTAATAAACACCAAAATGAATCTGATTCCGAATATCCGTTTGGAAGTTAATGGGTTTTAATTTAATATGAACTATTTGTGTGAGAGGTACCATAAGGGGTGTGGCAATTTTTTATTACTTTTCATGTTCAAATATATATAAATAAAAATATATGAATAAAATTGTTGGTTTCTAGATCGGAAATATACAAATACATAACGGTTGTTGTGTGGGAGCTATATAAATCTGAACCGATTTGGCCCACTTTCTCCATAGATTTTCCTAGTTGAAAACTAACGTGTTGTGCCAAATTTGAAGAAATCCGTAAAGATATGTGGTTTCCTGAGCAGAAAAACGTAAATCAAGACAGATTTGTATCGAGGGCTTATATTCATAAGTGGCTATGAACCATTTTCCCGAAAATGAGTTTTTGATGCTAAACTATTCTCAGATTTGTATGTCATCTGTCATATAAATTTGCAAAAGAAAATTTTTTTCTAAAGCCATTTTTTTAATATTTCTGATGATACTGCATAAGTGGCTATGAACATAAAAATAATAGAAATAAAATAATTCAAAAATGGAGCAACATATAACCGAAGGTTGTAATTCGCTATTACGATTTTTTTTTTAATTTTTCAGCATTTTTATAGATTTAGGGTATATCGTACTATCAAATTCCATCATTTCGCCGTTAATAGCATTTTGCTTCCCAAGTTATTAGGCTAAAATAGGATAAATGGTGGCTGTAAAGTCAAAAATTGTGAAATGTATATTAAGAAAAACCCGCGTAACTTTTTATTATATTGAGAATACCAACATATTTCTTTGGCATCTGATTGGATTTTTCAACAATTGCAGCGATTTTCGCGACTGGCTACATATATGTTACAAGCGACATTGGTTCTTAATACACAAATAAAAATTCAGTCGGATCCGTAGGCTAGATCGCGAGAAAATCATAAAACAAAAATGTCATGTGTGAAATCATTTCAGCCATATTTGCCGCGAAAATTAAAATTTTCCAAAAATATCCAATTTGTATCCACTTTTTGTAAAAAATTTGGAAAAGGGATAAAAATGGTACCAATCTTACGGATGAAGCTGGAATCTTTAAATTCGCTGTGTACATCACAGAAAATGCGTTTTCTACACAACATTGCCAACATTTCATGAACAAAGTTATCGAGTTTTCAATAAATCTTATTTATATATTTTAGCATAAATGGCTATGTGCTTAATTCAAAATTCATAGTGCTCAATTTTAAACTCGCAAAAGTGGCTATGAACCATAATACCGTAGCAATTAGTAATTCTCTTTAGATTAAACTGTAGAAGAATGATTCATAATTACGATTAAAATTAAGGAGTAAATCAGTTTTTTCGCTCTCCTGAAAAGTTGTGTTTTTTCATAGCCACTTAGCCTCGATATATAAATCTAATCCTATTTGCTTCAAATTAAATACCGCCCGCCGAACTCACTTGTGCTTATTTTTGTTGAGGTTGGACAAAGATTGCGACCTCTACTTTGATTGTAAGAATATATGAACAGACAGATCAAGCCATCTATGAGCTACCCGGTCATGGAAATAACCCTAAAAATTATGTTTTTCCGATGTAATTTTTTTGTGTTACATTTTTCCCAATTTTTTTCTAAAATAATAGACCCTTGAGAGAACATTAAATAAAAAATTTGATTCTTGTCTCAGAGTATCCTATTGGTCGAATTATTGGACGTTTATAGTATTTTTTTGTGGATTTGCACAGTGACTACTGAAAACTTTTTCGTATTTAGTGGTTGTATTTAAAAAAATAAATAGCTGCAGTCAATGTGAAAACCATCGCCTGCATTAAATTATTTTATTTTATCGTCTGTTTTTCGTCATTTTTGCATCATTCGAAAGGTATTGTCCTCCTATTTTTTTCATTATACATCTTACAAAATGTTTCCAAGAAATATGAGTTCTTAGCTGACACCTTGAAAACCCACAAAAAATCAATATAAACGTCCAATAATACGACCAATGAGTTATTCTAAGTCAAGAATAAACATTTTTATTTTAAATGCTCCCAAGGGTCTATTAATTCAGAAAAAAATTTTGGACAAAAATCCAACAAAAAATACATGGGAAAACTTGATTTTTAGAGGTGTTTTTAGAAGCGTTTAGCTCACAGATGGCTTGACGCAGTGATGAAATATTTTGCAGATCATCATTAAACAATCCAATTTTCATTTCTGGGGGTGACCGCTGCAATTTATTTTCGTGACCCAGCCTAATATACATGGGCGAAGAAATAGGTAAGAGTTTGTGCAGAATTCCGGGAATAACACACAAATTTCCATTGATGCGGGAACTAAAGTATGCAAATTCCCAGAAATGCAGTTCACCGGGTACATAGTCGAAAATTTAATTAAAATTGTCTTGTTGCCAGGACTAGCATAAATATTACGAAACAAATTTTAATAACTGACTGACGGCTCAACTGACTGAAACTTTGTTATTTGTTTCACAGATTTGTCGTTTTTTATTTACTCATGTTCGCGGAAAACAAAAAAAGTAAACGATCGAACCTGAGTAAATGGAAAGAACAAACCGGTGGTATTTTTGTGTAGAGATGCAGGAGCAAGTCCTCTACAGGTAAAATTTATAAGCATTAGTTGACTTCTGATTAAAAGTCTTCAACCACCCACTGTTTAATTCCGTTACACCTGTGCGCACATAGTATAAGATTAGAATTTTCAATAATTATCTCAGCTACAATGATACCTTATGGGATCATAGGATATTTTCTCAGTGTCCTGCTGGTTAATTGTTGAGTGTAGGAGATTTGTGGAGTGAACCCTAATATGCTGGTAGTTAATGGACGTAGCTTATCTCTCGCATTGCCACCAGCAGCTGCGTCGCAAATGCTGCTGCTGCCGATAACACGTCAAACACACACTTGTTCGCTTGATCAGCGGCCAATGTGCAGGTCCCTCCGAGCATATGCAACATAGTGGTGCAGAGGTAGATTAATGCGTATGTGTGTGAGTCATTTCAGCGCCGAATATAAATCATTGGCTTACATTTTGTTGGAATTTAAAAAAGGCATTTTTTGCTATGGCAATGCCAATCTATATACATATATAATATGTATATATAAATATCAATGCGTGTCTGTATGCTCCGTATAGGATGCCAAACCGGTGGACCGACTTGTCTGCAAATTTTACAGTAGCTAACCAGTGGACAGAGGATGGTTTCTGACTATACTAGGTCATGCTAGGACAAAGGGCGTGGTACTGCCCACACAAACTATACTTTAAAACTCCTTTTATTTTCAAAAACATACGAATAGGGAAGAATGAACCCGTGCGACGCCGCACAGTGGTTCAGAACCAAGTACCAAAGTAGTACATCTAGTACCAAGGACCCAAGGAATATTTTGAAATATTAACATTAAAAATCGGATATATTTTAGAAATCGGCCCAATGTTTACTACTTTTCGTATTTTTCGATTTTAAAGAATTTTTTTATCTTTTTTAGTTTTTTCGTTTGTATTTTTTTTTTTTTTTTGGTCTGATATTGATTACAGACCAAAAAATACAAACGAAAAAACTAAAACAAATGAGCGTTGGCACGGCAGAAGTATTGCTGGGTAACTATACCTGCATATACACATACTTAAATATGCAACTCAATGAGATGCTTGTAAGATGGCATGTGTGCTTTATTACTTGGTGCGATTTTTTTAAACGCAAATTCGGCAAGTGAGTTGAGATTCTCGTTCGTTTGTGAGAATCATCTCCTTATAGAGGCCGGGTTTGATGTTGAAAAGTCGCTGCGAAGCCACCTGAATGAAACCTTTAGACAGGGTGGAAATCATGATAGTGGTAGTCTGCAGCCAAGTAATAAATGTCACCATGCCATTTGTAAATAAATTTGCATTTTTTATCTTTTAACATATTTGTTCATAATGCGAAGAAAAAAATTTATTTTTTGTATTACAGATTTTCACGTTTTTCAGATTTTGAAATTTGGAAAAACGTAATTTCTTTTTTTTTTTTGATTTTGGCGAACTGTTTCTCACAGATTTTAAAAGATTTTGCACTCAATTTTTTACTATAAATTGTTGTGGAAGGATATAATTAATCAAAAATTGTTTATAATCTTTCTGCTAGAAATAGCAGGCGATTTTGGTACCAACTGTTAAATAATTTATCGAGAACTAGACCAACAAAAAAGGAAATGAGTATACATATTTGTTATGTAGATTTATTGGCTTTCAGTAATTAATTTAATAAGTTTAAGGATATGCAAAAACGTCAGTATAGATATAAATTAGCTCTAAAAATTATGCATAAAAATTTGATATTGTTTTTCAAATATATTTTTTCCGAAAAATTATACCATATTCCAAGAAGCATTAACATTTGAATGGACCTTTTTCGACTTTTTTATTCTACTTGTTTTTTCACCTAGGCCGTTTTTCTTCGCTAATATTTTAGCTATTATAAATATTTATAAAATAATCATTATTTGTTGCGTCTACAGAGAGTGTCACAACCCCTACATTTATCCATTGATCTTTTCTGCGTTAGAAAGTTTGCTATTAAGAAATAATATGCTATATTTTCCAGATTTTCTTTCTATGTTTAATTTATATTTATATATTTTTTCGAGTCACCAAAAAGATTTTAAAAAATCGATTTTTTCTTAATTTTCTGGAGACTGTTCCGAAACCACTGTTTCTATGTGAAAATAATTACCTTTGATATATAAAAACATGCAAACGTGATTCTCTAAACCCATTTTTCTCCAATAAGAGAAAGTGGTGTATATACCAGAATAGTATTTAGCCGACGGTATTTTTTTCCAACAACGCCCTTTTAGAGTTTGCTCTTTTTAATTGCAATATTACACATTATTTCGATTACTTTCAACGAAGAGTGGCAACCGTTAACGTTATAATGTAATAACCTTTCAAATTCCAAAAAGTTCGCCCTATTTCAATCTGTTGCAACTGCTCAGAGCAGTCACCGTCCGACCTATACATTTTCTTACACTTGTTAGTTGCGGCCATTTGCATTTTAGCTTATGGCTTGTACCTGTCCTGTTCACCAGTATCAGCCTCCGTTTGTAAATACATCTGATGGGATTATGTTCAATCATTTTATAGGAATTAGTTGTGAGACAAGGATTTATTAAAGAATGATAAATATTAGTTATTTCTGGTACGAGAATTTCTAATTATTATTTATGCCTGTGTTTAGCCATTTATCTGCTGCGACACATCGTTGGGAGCGTGTGTATGTGTGCCGCAAACGTAATCAGACACACAGCCACATACACGTACTTCCATACAGCGTGTTAAGTAGGTAGGAGTTGCAGTTGAGACAGTGACAACGCCAAAGGATGAGTATCACAATTTACGCTGCCACTAACTGGCAGGACCCCCCATTGTGAATGTGCTCGTCGCTTATCAATGTGTCAGCTGGCATGGGAATGTGTCGCTCGCTCTGGCTGATGCCGTCGACTACGGCGGTGACGGACGGTGGTAATGTTTAATATGTATAAGGTTATCGTACGTGATTTTTCCGGAATCAACATGATTTATAGCCGCTTATTTATTATTTCAGAATTTCCCCGAGATGTCTGTTAGTGGTACGAATGTAAGGTGCTACAAAAACACACTGCACTGTCTGTTGATATTCCACGTACATTCATAGCCAGCATAGAAGGTATCTCGATATCTGCGGTGTTTATGTGAGCAATCCTAACAAAACAAGCAAGGTGTCAAGTACAAATAGTGACTTTGGATGTCTTGTTTGCTTTATGCTTTTTCCAAGGTAAAATGCTTTCGGTTCTGTTTGAAGGTGCGAACCCCAAATATTTGTTCCGTCATTCTGTGTGATCAGCTAAATGAATATTATGTAGACGCACAATTGGCTGCGAACCCCCATTACGGGTTCCTCGGACTAATATTGGTTTGGTTTTTCACTCGGTATCTAGTATCTTTAGGACTTGAATACGGTCTGTAACCAGGGCCGTGCGCAGGGGGGTTTTGGGGGTTCAAACCCCCCCAGTGAGGTTTCGAACGTATACTTTTGAAAACCTTCTAGACTTTCTGAAGCAACAAAATATAGAATTTTTAATGACTTTAAAAAAAAACTCGTCTAAAATGGTAATTTTGCAGTAAAATCACGAAAATTACATAAAATTCGTGGAAACTTTCTTGAATTTCGGACAAAGGTTTTGAAAAAGACAAACAAACTAAACGAATTGTACCAATTTCAAGATTGTGTAATGCTAATTTCGCTAATGGACACCAAATTGTTTCGAAAATTTTCATTTTTAATAACCGATACCACTTCTTAACATTCGCCTAGAGCTATATCATATGAACTTTTAATTGTGTACTGCAATAAAAGTTTGGAAATTTAATAACAAAATCGTTTAGTAATTTTAAAAAAGTATAGGCAAGAATCACTATGATATCACAATGAAATCTAAAATATTCTTAATAAAAGCAAATAATTTGCTTGATGCTTGTAGAGCGCTAAGATGTAACATTTGCGATTGGAAATTTTTATAGAGCTGTATCTAAATCTGAACCGATGTGTCCTATTTGCATCACAAATACAACAACAACGGTTTCTGTTACTTCCAATGTTTTGGGAGTTCGCAATTATAATACAAATCCATTTCGACAAACGAAGAAAACTGTTTGATATACATGAACTTATTTATCTTTGTTCATTTACAACAACTGATGACATGTTTACCGCAAACAAACTAATTTTCCCCACAAAAGAAACTCAAAAACGATGTTCACGTACATATGTAACAATTATTATTCAAAAGAGAAACAACAAATTCAGTAACTTGGATCTACGTAGGAAAACGAAACTCTAAAATACCAATTATTTGTTTTTTTTGGAATTAAAATTTGTAGTTGCATTGCATTTCATCGAATATAAAAAATTTTCGAATTTTTACATATTTAAGATTATAAAAATTAAGAAACATTTCCAAATATTTTTTATTTAATCGGAATATGCGTATAAAGATTTTGAGTAGACATCTTGTTACTCATGTCCAATATAAATTAAAAACCCCAAAACTCTTTAGACATCCTATTTAGACCCATACTTTGTCAAAAAGCATATTCAATTTTCTGCATTTATCATATAAAAAAATGCGGGACTGAAGGGTTTATCGCCGAGGAATTTGATCGTTTTTTGTGTAATATTTCTTCAAAATATATATCGAAGGCTTATATCCAAAAGTGGCTATCAACCATTTTCCCGAAAATGAGTTTTTGATGCCAAACTATTCTCAGATTTAGATGTCATCTGTCATATAAATTTGGAAAATAACATTTTTTTCTTAAGCCATTTTTTAATTTTCTGATTTGGATATCCCCTCGCACGTTAGTTTGTGACTACATAATGGGCTATGAACATAAAAATAATAGAAATAAAATAGTTCAACAATGGAGCAGCATAAAACCGAAGGTTATAATTCGCTACAACGATTTTGTTTAAAACATTTTTCTAGATTTAGGGCATATCGTACTATCAAATTCCATCATTTCGCGTTAATAGCATTTTGATTCCCCAGTTATCAAGCTAAAATAGGAAAAATGGTGGCTGTAAAGTCAAAAATTATGAAAAGTATATTTAGAAAAACCGGGGTAACTTTTTAATATATTGAGAATACCAAAATAATTCCTTGGCATGTGATTGCTGACTTCATGGGGAATATTTGTGTATGAAAAGTTTCAGAATTATGAATGAAGAAAGTTCAAATATTAGGAATTTTGGATTTTTCATCAATTGTAGCGATTTTCGCGACTGGCTACATATATCTTACAAGCGACCAATCTGACGGATGAAGCTGGAATCTTTAAATTCGCTGTGTACATCACAGAAAATGCGTTTACTATACAATATTAAGGTGAAAATCTGTTTTTTCGCTCTCCTGAAAAGTTATGTTTTTGTTCATAGCCATTTATGAATATAAGCCTTCGATATGTATGTATGTAATTTCAAGCAACTATTTAAAAAAGTTCTACACTTAGAGAACAAGTCTGTTAATAAAAGCAGCGATTGTCTGCTGCCTATCAGACTTTTCTGCTATTACAGCTGTTTTTTTTTGCATAACAGCAGTTTTCTGCAATATTACATCACCATTCACACTGCTAAAGAGTTTGCAGTCAGCTAAAATTGGCTGTTGCTAATTAAAATATAAAAATAGATAAACGTTCATAATCGAGTTTAGCTCGAATTTCCTTTTATATCAGCTTATATATTGTTAAAAACAACAAGCAGTTGTTTACCATCTCAGCATATACAAATCTGCTTTTTTGCAGCAGAAAATCTGCTCTTTCGGTAGACTTTCTGCTTTCTTTTACTGACATATTCTTTTGAGTGTACTGAAATGCAATTTTGCCGACAATTTCTGTCGGACGAATGTATCAAAATATTTCTCGAAGATCCTGGCAATACAATATGAGTGGTTTCCAAACGATCCAGTAAAAATTTCCTAAAAATAAAATAAAAAAAAATTCTTACAATTGAGTAAATTCAAACTTATGTGGAAGAATATTTCCATGGTTTTAAGTGAGAAAAAAACTGAAATTTTTTGTATGGAAAAAATTCCATTTAGGAAATTTTAACTTAAAAATGTGTTTTTTTCCTAAAAGTAAGTTAATATGTTTACTGAAATTTATGACGAGTTCTTCACAAATTTAGGTATTAATGAACTTATAAAAAACATTTGAAATTGTTTAAAAAATTATTGAATATTAATCTAAGAAGCAATTCTCGTTCGTTTGCAGAGACTTATTATTCAAATACTTTATGAATTATTCTAAACAACCACTGCGCCTATCTTGCCTTCGCAACAATCATGGAGTAATAACTCAACTACTTATGGCAGAGGTAACATGAATCTTTTGAGGAATATTTCATGTTGTCATTTTTTGTATCAGTTTTGCATACTCTGAAGAAAAACTATTTGTTTGATTTTTTTAGTTAAATTGAACTTATTTTATTTTCACCTTTATCCTTGAATAAAATAAAATTTTCCTCAGTTTAGGTAAAAATTTCCTCGTTTTGAGGAAAAAAATCAGCAAAATTGTCCTCAGTTTGAGTAAATATTAATTTGATTTGAGTAAACATTTACTTAGTTTTAGGAAATTTTCAGCAAAATTTTACTAAGATTTAGTAAAAATGTACTTAGTTTTAGGAAAATTTCAGCAAAATTCTACTTATAAAAATGTACATGGTTTCCTAAATTTTAGCTAATTTTAACTTATTATAGGGTTAATTTTTTTATGAGTGTAGATGAAACCCCCCCCCCCCCCAGGGGAAAATCCTGCGCACGGGCCTGTCTGTAACCACCAGGAGAATGTCGATAGGACTCGCTTTCGATAGGGCGAATGAGCGAAAGCATTAATTGAATAATAGCCAAACATAAGTTTGTTGCAGTTGGGTTCACAAACAGAAATGGGATCTCAAAATAACATTTCCTTTGAGCAAAATCACCTGAACTTGATCCAAGAGACAGAGTTGGAAACAAATCCTCTTCTGTTGTCGTCTTGTGCAATTTTCCAACAATACAATGTGGTGAGTCAAATTTGACTAGCTCATTAATGAACGCAATTTTCTAACGGTTGAATAGTTGAAAAAAAAACGTTAGATGGCGGACCCTTTATAACAATAAATTGAGTTTTTTTTTATAAAATGTTCTCGTACGTTTTATGCATAATTATCCTGAACACATCCTACTATTTTAGTTTAAGAATTAGTACAACGTTTCAAAACGCACACATTTGATTCACTCGACCGGAATCCGGTAGAGTGGATGTGGCCGCATTCCCATTTAATCTAATTTTTATCCAAAATTCCAAATTGAAGTAGATTTTGTCACGTATAAACTCATTGAAATTGGAGAACTACGGAGAATCTGATATTTAAGCAATACATTTCCAACGATACGTTTACGGACCTTTTAAAACATCCAGGTTATTTATTCGTGTTGGATAGTGTCATATGGTCGGCCCTAACTAACTTTTTTCATTTATTTCAATACAATTAAGTAACTAATAAATATCGGTACCTTCCAAAAAAACCAACCTTAAGATCTACTAAGGATTTTTTAAAAGCAACCGTCAAACACAAGACCGAACATCATCAGCAATTTACCATAATTATACAGACATATTGGGAACGACTCGCTCTATCGTATGTGTGAAGGTGTATTGAATTTGTATTAATTTAATGGACACCCTGCCATGTGAATGAGAAAATCAGTTTAATCGGTTTCCCCTGATCAAATGATGGCGGCTGTGTTGAATGAAACCAACATCAGCTGTATCTTAAACGACACGAGTGGACACATGTCTATTTGAAATAGACAAATTCCCTAATATACTAAGAGTAAGAAGAAGCACGTACAATCTCGAAACATTTACATTTCATCGCTCTCTTTCCAGCCCTTCGTGGAAGCGTACCCAAAAATTCCGATTAGGTCGCAAATATAACGTTGATCCCACTAATGATGCCGGTACGTTTAAATTACTACTTGTCCGTGTCTGTGGTCTTTCTAGTTTCCATCAGACGCTGGATGGGCTTCTCTTGTCCCACGCACATTGTTCGCTCCAAACAACGCCTTACAATGATTGAACGATAGGCCATCATTAGAGGTCAGCTATTTCGAAGTTAAAATGTTTCGTGTCCCAACGATGACTAAAAGAAATCTAACATTTCTACAATTAAACTGTGAACCACTGTATGAATTGCATGAAATCATCATTACCGAAACATAAACATTGGGCGATTTCACAAGCTACTCGTCAACACAAGCGCTTTTTCTTGTCATAATTTCGGATAAACAAAAGACTTCGTTTGGCTTTGTTTAAATCCAGCATCGCATTGAATTCATGTTTTTGGCGCCTATTGTTGCCTTAAGGATGTCTTATTTTCACTTTCAAACGAGTATCGTGGAGTGTTCGGCATCTGATTTCATTTTATTACGATGAAATATTCGTTTTTTATTGTCTGCCTGTTTCTTTTTCTCCAAAAAAAGATCGATAAAAATTTATTGTCTCTGTGTGGCCATAAATAATGGAACCTAATATGCTGACATTGTTGAATACAATTTTATGGTATTTTGTTTTTTTTAAGCTTAAACACACAAAGACGGATATTTTTTTACGATTTTTTGTTGTGATAATTTATAGCTTTTAAAATATCCCTTGGGATTTTCGTCAATATTCGAAAGGTGATTGAAGTATTGAAATGTACTCGCGTCTACTATTCTCATTAGAGAAGGCAAGTTCCAGTTGCAACTGTTTGTAATATTGTAATAGTGCAACTGAATTAAGTGCGATACGAGGCGAAACAAATTGAACTAAAAATAGAACTAATCTTGAAAAATTAAACCCGGATTCGAATCCGGGCCTCAAATAACGTTAAAATTTGTTGTAATCGGGCCTGGTCTAAAAATTGGCCAGAGATTCATCCATGTTTATACCCTTCACTAAGGTATTATGTCTTTGTGCTTTTGTTTGTAACACCCAAATCAAAGTACAGGTCGCGATTATCGTCCGATCCTTACGAAAAGCTGCAAAATTAAGTCTTGCGGCCCAAGAACGGACGCTATTTATTTGAAGCAAATCGGTTCAGATTTATATATAGCCACCATACAAATTTTGCTCCCGATTTGACGTTATGCGCTCTCGAAACCATATGTTTTGACAGATTTTCTTCAATTTGGCACAACCTTATATTTGAACGAGAAACATCTCTGGTGAAACTGAGTCCAATCGGTTTAGATTTATATATAACTCCCACACAAATGTCTCTAGAAACCATATCTTTTAACCGCTTTTCTTCAAAATTGGTACAAAAACTCAGGAGAAAGTGGGTTAGATTGGTTGAGATTTATATATATTTCGATCCCGATTTGACGTTTTCCAAATTTGGCACAACACCTTATATTTGCACTAGAAACATATCTAATGTAAATGAGTCAAATCGGTTCAGTTTATATATAGCTCCCCATTTGACCTTTTCTGCTTTAAAAACTACATAAATTAACCCATTTTGATCAAATTTGGCGTAACAGCTTATATTTTAACTGGAAACATTTATAGTGAAAATTGATCAAATCGGTTCAGATTTAAGTATATGTTCCATACAAATGTCGAGAGGGTATAATCGGTTCATGATATGTTCGAAATGTTAATTAAGCAGGGTTTTGTTTGATATTTTTCAATAGTATTCAACTGAAAGAGAAATTGTTCGAATCAGAAATATTACGTTACCACAACAAAACGTGTCGTTTCTGCAACGATTTTAACGTTTATAGTTTAGATATGTGTCTGTCCAATCATAATGGAAACGCAACATGGTTTTATGAAAAATCGTGCGACTGTTTGTAATCTTACTACTTCCATGAATCATTGCATTTCCAGCTTAGAAAATGAATATCAAGCATATGTTATTTATGTAGATGTTTGCAAAGCTTTTGATAAAGTTTTATACAAATTTCTTCTTCTAAAATTAGCTAAAATTGATCTAATAGATTTTTGTGTCTTTTGTTGAGTTTAAATTTGATATGTATGTAGGGTCCCTCAGAGTAATATTTTAGGTCCGTTATTTTATATTTAGATATTTTTGATGTTTAACATAATGTGTCTTCTCAGGTGTGAACAAAATAATCTTCCGTTAAATATTTCTAAATGATATCACATTCCAATTACGAGATGTACTAGGATGGTTGATTCGCTGTAATTGAAAACTGTAGATCGGGGGTTACCTTGGAGTATTATTTGTTTCAAAATTGAATTTCTAATATTGTAGCATCAGCGACGAACGTTGCAGGAAGGAAACAGAAAGAGAACAGTTTTGTCTGCATTGGAAATATTCTTTGCGGAAATGAAATGTTCATAAAGTTAAACTTCTTTCGTTGCAGCAACGAACGCCGACGTTGGTTGCTGTCCATGACAAAACTATAATTTCGTTCCACCTACGAACGTTTTTCTTTCAGCGTAGCACTCTTGTGTTATTGTCACCACATTGCCACTTGCGTTACAATCGGAACCATAATTCACATAAATCACCTTAAAACTTCAATTAAAACTAAGTCATCCACCCGACGCAATCCAACCACAGCAGTGGCATTGGAGAATGTTTCGTGTGTCTGAAGGCAATCAACTCATAAAAATCTTACGGCTTTATGTATAATTGTAAAATTCGCAATGATCCTTTCCGCCTGCACTTGCCCAGAATCCTTTGAGCGCATATCCGGGGATGAACTGAAATTGTACATTTGTGGCAAAGCCTTTTGCAACTTACTCTCTTATTTAATGAACACAGATCGCATAAATTGCTGTTGGGTCGGAGTTACAACATGTCTAATGGAATAGCACAAATACTTCAAGTGTGTCTAACACATATGTGTGTGTGTGTGTGTGTAGGTACTACCGCACACTAGTAGGATGTAGGTACTATGTCCGTATTTAGTAAGTGGAAGTGGGATGGTTCGCTAGGATTTGTTGTGAATCCACAACACTTGTATCGACGCTTAAGAGATTACGCTTTGGCTGTATTGGCTTGGCTATATAATGTAGAGAGAAGAGAAGAGGAGATGACAATGACGACGGCGATGACGATGTCTATGTCGATTTCTACAAGCTACGACGACGACGATGATGATTATATATTGCGATGAATTGACTGTGTAAGAATTAGATGAATGATTTTGTAATAAACCGTCGTATGTAGTGCATGTGTGATATTGAATTTTCGTTAGCACATGAATTGATGTCAACGTTGATAATACAGTCGAAGATTAATCGCAGGGTTGGCATTTTCTGACATTTCAATAGGTTATTTTATTGCAGGCGTTAGCATTACTGTCACACCCAAAAACAACAACAAGAACATAACAACAATAACAATAATTACAAAGGGGACGAGTCCTGTCCAGCCGCAGACATCTAAGAATCACTTTACACACGCACACACAGTGACTGAACGCACACACAGACATCCACACCCAATGTCAGGCATGAACTGTTTGTGTTCGTTAATCTCCAAAAGGACATCGACATCCATCCAGTCGAAAGCAAATCTCCCGATACAAATCTCACCAGCCAATAATCGTATCGTCGCCGACACACACACACACACACACACACACACACACACACATACATGCGCGCACTGTGGACACATAAGGGATTGTTTCCGTTTCTGACTTCTTGGTCGGCTTGGCATTCATCGTTTCCATTGTATGATGATGGTACGTCTATGAATTGGAATAAACTTATTACGGTGCTGACCTTTGCATGTTTTCCGCTGAGACGTAGACAGAAGACCTAACGATAGGAAGGAAGCAAACCAAAACAAAAAATTACCCTCTGAAGCAAAATTGACACATATTGACATCAAGTTAAAGCGACACTTTTTTTCATTTCCACACATACTCGCACATATGTACACACATACATTCAGCTCCAAATGAAAGTGGCCATTTCGCAAATAAGCAAACAATGGACGAAGTTGACATATGGTAAACAGTGATCATCTATCTCTCCGGCAATATACATACACACACACACACATCACATACAGTGACATTTTGAAATGTCAAATCAAATCCAGATACACTAGAGAGACTTATCATAGCAGGTATCTATGCACGAGTACATGGGTATGCCCTCATGTAACACGCTTTACCGAACCCTAAACCCTTTTCAACGACAGAAGTGTCAAACATCGGTATCGCTTGCGGAACGATCTTCACTCGAAGTCGAAAATCTACAGCTTGTCAATGGTTTGTTTCCAAGAAGAGGAAAATACACAAAATTAATTAACATCACTTTTTGTGATGGGATTCTGGAGAATTGGAAATCATGAACCGAAAGACTTGAGTAGCCCGTTTCATCTGGGGTGTGCGTGTGGTTGGTTACCATTAGATGGGACTCAACAGATATCGATCTCTATTATATGCGCTCTATTATACTTTTTATGGTAATCACATTTTGAGACTTTAGATAATCACTATGCACGAAATGAAACACTCCCAAAGGCCGGCGGTGGAATGTATTTCAAAGAATGCCTTCATTCCAGATTGCCATTAGAATGTAATTGGTATTGAATCAGAATCAGGAGATGAAACGTCACTCCTAATTACATTCCAGGGATCCAAACCATTGACTAGTTCCATTTTGAAATTTATGGGAGTCCCCCCATGCTTCGCGTATATTTCAAGATGGAAAATACGTCATTTTTCATACTTTCAATTTTCTCATGTCTAACTTTTCCAGCACTTTTTTCATTTTTTGCAATTGTTCGTTACTTTGAGTTATTTGTCATTCTGTTGGGGTTTAATTTGGTCATTCTTTAGCCAATATCGACACTTACCAATACACTGAGTGTGTTCTGAACAAAGGGACGTGACACCATCACTTCAAATGATTATGTTAGTTTGACACTGATGTATGAGACAAAAAATATTTTGATCCAACGGAACATGTTTAAGTGTGCATCGAAGTTTATCAGATGGCGAAACTTAGCATCCTTTAGTCGAGCCGTAACAGATTAATATATGTCTGTGTATTCATGTGGAAACGCATAGACTGCATGTAGCAAGCATGGCGCGAATCATGACTCTTGGTTGCACTTTCAAAAAATATATTTCACCTACATATTAATATGATTATCAGAACATTTCTCTCCCACAAATGAAAATAAGAGTGTAATCCAACATAAGAAGGGTTCAAAGGAGCAATGATGCTTGGAGTAACCAAGCTTAGGCGAGAAAGCCAGGCTCTGGAATCAGTTGAGACACACAGTTTGGCGCCTTCAGACATGAGGAACCGAAAAGGTGCTACAGCTTGGTTTCTAATAAAATTATTATTATTTAATTTGTTGCCTGACTATGATTTTTATTTTATAGCAACAATAAACGTCGCTGTTAATGTCATCAACGAAATTCCGCGTTGTGTTTTTGATAGCCTTACTGGCATTTGAATGTTTGCCATGGAAGCTGTTGGTCATTATTATGCGGGGAATAGCTACAAATATATCTGTAACAAAAGACCGTTTAACTAACTACTCGTATAAATGCTGAACATGAAACACCCCATTAGTACCACATTAGGCATTTGGGCCTGTGTCGTTATGAACGTGAAAGGTGCACAAGGTCCCTGGCTAATTGTTGCTGGATTGTAACCAAGTCAAACAGACCGGAGTCAACCATGGTTTTCATGGGATTTATTTGTGTAGAATTAATAAAAATAACACTTTTCCCTCATAAAGTAACAATACGAGCCATTGTTTGCGTTGCGATATTTGTGGACCACAAACAACGCAACCCACGCACCACAGGAGGTGCGAAGCAACCACGTTCGTGTACCAGAACGTGGCCACATCAGTCTGCCATTCTCTTGTTAGGGAGGGCATTCATGCCATTGTTGAGCCAGCGCGCCTCGATTGACACAGTTGGAGTTCATGACTTTCACATACAGACAACGCTGTAAACGCATGCGTATCTCTCTATCTTTAATAGCACCTCCCTCGCTTTGCCGGGAGACTAGCTTGCCGATGTATTCAACGGAACAAATAGAAAACGATCATTTGCTGCTCGTTTGCCCCAATCTAAGCGCAAATTTTTATAAAAAGATTCGAAATATTTCTGATAATCATGGAAGACCTTGTTCGTTTGGGTCTTGCCCATAATAATAATAATTGTTTTTGTCTGTCCGCGCCACTCTGAGACCACTAGTAAAGCGTTTGATTTCTAACGGGCATTTGTAGTCTTTACGTCCGGTACAATTAATCATAAATCGTTATGTGGCGCGTGATCTTGTCTGTCAGAGTGCTTCGAATTAAGTTGTGCCTCATTCACGTTCGAAAACTCCCAGCAGTGGGTCAGTCATCCGTACAAACATTCAAATGAATGAACAATTCAAATGGAAATAATGAAGATTTCAAACGCCTCCTTATCAGCGAGGTGCTGACCTAAACTACCGACTTAACAGCTAAAACACATGACGCTCACTAAGTCTATACCTTTGCCGTACCTTTGCTCTGCTCGCAATCACTCCCCACCCTTTTCCGTGATGTTCGATAATAAAACGCCAAAAGTCAATCAAGCCATGGGCAATCTGAACAAATGAAAATACGCTCTTACGAAACCACACGTATGTATGTATGAAATCCCTCTATTACCAGCCAGACGGAACGTAAGAATTCCTGTCTTCGCCACCATGGTCATTGGGTATTCGGGTACTTGTTTGTGTAGCGGGTAATCGACTCCATCTAAACCGTCAACTACAATGTAGGACAATTTCTCCCACTGCACACTGGTCCCAAATCCATTTTTTATGGCATAAAGTAGAAAAATAAACATACAGTTTTGTAATATTGCACATTTGCTAGACATATCATACGCAAAAAATAAAATTGGGCCGATCGGACCTCGCCCACTACCACCTCCCATATAAACTCAATATATAACCAACAAGAAAATACATTTACCACTTTCCAATTTTAATTTTTTTGAATTTCTGCCAAAAAAATGGGTTTGGGACCATTTAAATTAGTTTGTAGAAACTAAAATATATTTCTCGGTAGTCTTGCTAATTTATATGGCATACGTTGTCGGGCAATGTACGACATTGCATTAGGACATTATCAGGATTTAGTAATTTATTAGGAAGATACTTGCACAGGGAAATAGTGTTCAATTTTTATCAGCTATCTTCAAATAAACTTCTATTCGAATACTCTTGGATGTGAGTTCTGTTTCAGTTTTCATAAATACCATAATATCAGCAAAAATTCGTCACATAAGCTTGTTATAAAATGTATGAGAAACGTTTCACAAAGCCGATGCAATAAAAATGCTATAGAATTCCTGAAACATGTTAGTCACATGTTCCATGAAACATTTCATAAAATGCTTACCTGTGAAATTGTTATTTGCATAATCAAGCGTCAATAATATTACGAAAAAGGATGTATGTATTTAGATAATTACCTCATTCTAAACTGTACTATTAAACAACAATTTATATTTTAAATCGGTCGAAATATACGTGGAATATTGCTTATTACACCGTCCGACAGACAGTCCACATTACGCTGCAACCGGTTGCTATAGGTCTGATACTATAGACATAACGGAGTTAATGTGTGTTTTCAGTTTTTCATTTCCACATCTTGATACTCCTTGAAATGACTAAAAAATCTGAAAGGATTACATTTCCTAGGAAATGTTTTAAACACTTGTTCGCTCCCTACGATATCTATTTATGTTTCAAATTAGCAGAGTATCTGTTAAATATACTTCAAATTCCATGATTCTTCTTATCAGTGTTAGTTTAGTAAGTTTACCGCCATAAAAAGTGAATAAACTATGGGGACAACATGAACTTGTTGCTAGCACTAAACTAATACAACCTCTTTAGTTTGACTCTTATATCGTATGGACAATAGGATGAGAAAAGAAAAAACTGAAAACGCCAAAAATCCGGTGCAAGTGTAACGACTTTTTTAATTATCTTACCAAATGCGCTTAACGGTAAAAAATCCGGTCGAAGTGTAACGTCTTTTTTTAATTTCTTACCAAATGGGCTTATCATGCTTTCAAAACAATTAAAAACCACACGATGTTTTCAGCAGGTTTCCTTTTTTCGATGCATCCCGAATGGACTCCACCGATTTTCTAAGTGAAACAGCCTACAGCAACATTTTAACTTGATTTCGTATTTAAGTTGGACGGCATGTCATTTTTAAACTGACGTACTGGCGTTATATTTTGTGAGGGCCGAGAATAGTTCGATGTGTAACCAACTTTACGATACCCCATTGAGTATTTCGTGTACCCACACTTACGTTATCGAGTACCAGTTTCAACAACACTACACTAGAGTGCGTTATTTGCGTTCTGTCCGTGTCTTCGATGCTTTGTTTTCATCAATTCTTTTTTATTCAACGCGAACAAGAATTTACAGACTTATTCAAATGTGCGGTTAAGCGTTTAAACAAACCACAAATTCATCATTTTAATGCGCACTTCTCCCTAAACTTGTTGTGGTTTATTTACCAAATTTACAAAATTCATAAACTTCGTTAACAATTGGGTGCGGCAGAAAATCGCTTTAGAAATTAAGCCCGACAACAAAAGCCCCACAATCTTCGAGTACCAAAATCCAACGGCTCACAACAAATGCCTATACAGCTCATGGACCAGCCGAGCAGTACACGCAGAGGACTTTCAACGTGAAATGCTGAGGACGGACATGTCATCACTCTCGCACGCAGGCACACACATACGCAAACGTTGATACAATGATAATTCAGATTTCTGGTTGGATAATGAAGGAGTGAGATGACGAATTATGTATTACAAAGATGTGTCTGTGATTCAAAATGTTTGAAGTGAATAGAATAATTCGCCCGTATCAATAGAAATTAGACGTATTTTTTGACACAAGCTGTTTTCCTCAGGGTTTTTATTTTTTTATGAAATAGGTGATAACTGGAGTTTTTCTTTTCATGTCCCTGGAAAATGGGAAGTATTTTTAAGTTGCCCGGAAATTCTCGCTATCTCTAAAGCTATTATTTATCAACGTGTAATTCTGGGATTTTCACAAATAACCACTAATCTTGAAAAATGTTAAGAAGAGTCAAAATATATACACTTCATACTACATTTAGATTCTTATATGCCAGGGTATTAAAAGATACAAGTTTCAACTAATCTGAAACCTACATAGATAGAACATAATGATTTGAATTAACGTCAAAATTAATTTGCACAACACCCCTGACAAATCATTTGCTACCATAGCAATCTAACTGTTTGTGAAATTTTTCAAAATTTTGAAATCCGCGTAAAAAAATACAAGTTTTGTGCACTTTGTAGCATGCAACCTGTGGGATATGTGGAAAGATGTTCATAATAGGCATTTGAGAAGCTGTCGCACGCATTATCACCGGCCTTATTGCTCGTCGTAGGGTGGGTTCGGTGCTTCTTTGCCATTACTTCCACGTCACTACTTATAAAATATTAAAATTGCGTGCTTGAGGTAGGAATAGGAAAGAAAACAGAAAAGATACAATAATCCGAGGAATACCAAAAGAAGTAGAAACTGCGGACAAAGAAAAACGCAAGAAAGTGAGATTATAAAAAAAAGGAGAAAAAAAATTCGTACTTGAGAGTTAGACAACATGATGTAAGAGTGTCTAACATGCCCACCCAACCTTGATCACAAATCGAAAGAGACACCAAAATAAAGAGAGAATATTTGTGATACCCGTAATTACAACAACCTAACTCACCGAAAGCTTATGAAATCAAACAGAAGATTTTGAACTCTAGCCTGAAATCATTTTCGATTTATTAAAATAAAAGATGAATTTCATTTCATTTTCTTTATAAAAAGAAATTAATTTTAATATAAAAACCACCCTCAGCACTGAATCGTAAAGCATATATTAGTTAAGAGAAAAAGTTTAAGTTATAATAGAACTCAGGTTACATTGATAATAATAAAAAAATCAAATCTAAATACATATTTAAAAAAAAACGATATTATCCCTTGACTTAACTAACAAGATCAGTATGTGTGTTTCAAAGTTTGTAACAATATGTGTAACAAAGTGTGATCCAACCAAAATCCAAACGTTTTTAAACTTTCCATCATTCATGTAATAATTCAATAATTTTGCTTTACTTGAAACGTTGGATGTTGATATGGTCACCTTGTTCCTTTGAAACCAAATTTGTCTATTCTCACAATCAGTCTTGGACTGCGACAAAAAAAAAACATAAGTGCAAAACCAAAACAAAAATAATAAAAAGAAAAGAGTAAACTCACTCACTTACATTGACATGCTCTGCTGCTCCCCCGACGAAAGGCCTTTCGAAGAGTTGCTGGATGCTGCAAAGTAAGCACAATTCTTATAATGTTGTTTTGCTTTGATGAGAGATGTTGCTAATAAACGTCTAGCAACATCATGTTACGACCTGAAACACACATTAACATTAATCACTGTTGACATTAAAGATACATCTATATCCGAAGTTAGCTAGAAACACAACCTAACATTTAACAGCGATCGTCATATACAGTGGATAACCACGAAAATGTTACTGCCGAGAAACAAAGCAAAGCGACAATGTTTGTTTGTCTAACATTTGTATTGTTATGTATGTTAATTTGTTTGTGATATAGTTTGTGTTTCTAGCTAAAACGGTAGAATTTATAGAAAAAAGAAAATATGAATATTTATACACTATTTTAAAATATTTTTGAGTGACAATTCTTGCTAATATTACATTTACACCATCGTTTGTATCATTTTTCTTTCTTGATTGGTTTTTTTTTCACTGTGAGTTCTTTTTTTTTCATGAACTATTTAGCACCAAAAATTGTAAATTTCAACAAAACAAGAAACAAGAATTGCTACTCAAAGACATTACACTTTTATGATACACTTTTAGGCACAGGTTTTTTCCCGTAAACTTTTAGTTAAGTTGCGCCTTAGTTGTTGTTAAGTAAGCGCCTTAGTTGTTGTTTTTTCCTTCGCTGTACACCAAGCCAGGTTCACTGCATATCAGGTCGGGTTACAGATTGGAATTTCACTCAGGAAATTTGCCCCCGCCAATTCAATCACAAATCACAAACAATAATATTAAAATTTATGTAATTTCTTTGCATTTTCCGATTATGCAAGCTTAGGGACTTTACCGACGGAACATAGAAAAAGGGCACAGGAGAACTTAGAAAATATTAGGCTTTCGTTACACCACACTGAATCACTACTGAGCAGCGTTATGGTGAATTCAAAGAAGTCTGCCACTAGTTTTTCCCAATTCCTCTTTTTGTCGTATTCCAATTTGTTCCGCAACAAGCAATAAGTGCCAAATCTAAATAAAACAAACAGTTTTGTTGTTGCTTTTAGAAGAGAAACTCAATATTAATTGCAATTAAAGATATTACCCCTTTTAGGAGATGGCACCAAGGTATTAAAAGGAATACGAATAAAGTTGTGGATGGTATTCAAAGCAACTTGTCATCTGCAAAAAGTTCAGCCTGGACACACTATTTTCTTGTTTTGAATGGTAACGTTCGTGCAATTATCTGGACAATAACACGTAGTTTTTTTTTCATTTTACAAAATTAATTAGATAGTAAATATGCTTACCCCTATATACATGCAAATCGAACGCACAAACAACACAATTTTAAAAATTCACTTGGCGTAGAGTAATACAACTTTTGTTCTCAAATATTAATGTACGCAGGAAAGATCAACGACAAAATGGACGAGAGGTCGGTCTTTTTGAAAAAAGAAACCTCGCAGACGCCTTAAAATAACATTTTTATTCCAGCCTATAGACAAAAGTATTACCAAATAAAGGAGAGAAAACGTCAACAAGCAGATACATAATCAAAAGTATCGCATATTGATTTCACGTATAGATGGCGTAAAAGAGAAAATTCAAATAAAAAGTAAAAAAGACAAATTCAGGCTAAGTAAACGTATATCTATGGCAAGCGCCTCTACAATCCCCCCCGCCAAAATCAGACTTCGGGGATGAGAATGATCTACGAAGCTGATAACGCTTGCAAAAATAAATATGAAAATACTAATACTTATATAAAACAAAAATAATAAATATGAATTCAAAAAAAAAAAATTGATAGGAAAACATCAAATTCATCATTGTCGGATGTCTTTAGCGTGGTAAGTCCCAATAAGAGTACCTTTCAGATCTTCCAGCTCATAGTAAGACTTTCCTAACTTCCTTCTCACACGCGCCTTCAAGAAGGTTGGTGCAAGCTTGGCATTATAACCTTGTTCGAAATTGCTCTGCTTGAAATTTCGCCGAAATACTTCCTGGCCTACATCATAGGAAACCTCCTTGGAACGTAAATTATAGGTTCTTTCATTTCTAACAAACTGTTTCTGCATCAATTCAGTAGCCCTTTTTCCTATTATTTGCAGTGAGTCATTCCTATTAAATCTTACTGAACGATCCTCCAACATTTCAAGTTGGCGTAACAATGGGTACGTAGAACCATTGGTAATCATGTGCTGACCAAACGTAAGGTAATATGGAGAGGTGCCTATAGCTGTATGAACAGAAGAACGAAGAGAACAACAAATACTACTTAGTAAATCATCCCAATTCTTCTGGTCGGGTTTCACATAAGATTTAATAGCAGCTAAAACCGACCTATTAACTCTCTCCGAGGCATTTGCCTGTGGAGCGTGAACAGCTGTATACATATGAGTTACTCCATAACGTGTCAAAAGTTGATTAAATTGGTTGGATCGAAATTGTGAACCATTGTCAGAGACAACAGTTTCCGGCACTCCAAAAGTATGGAACAGCTCACTCTCCAAATACTGAACTACAACGTCTGCTGTAAATTTTTTTACTGGCTTCAAAAAAGGGAATTTTGAGAAATGGTCCAACACAATAAATATCCCAAGGTGACCTGATTTTGATCTCGGATATGGACCAAGGAAATCAACAAACAATTTTTGGAAAAACCTATGTGTTTCTGATGTTTTTCCCATAGGGGGTCTGAGAGTGGTGTTGGGGTGCTTTGTAGCCTTACAAATCTCACAGCTATTCACATAGGATTTCACATCTACAACTAAATTTGGCCAGAAATAAAATTTACGAATCCTATCTAAGGTTTTGTTGATACCTCCATGAGAAGACAAAGGACTATCGTGGGCTCTTTTCAATATTTCAGGAACCATTTCGCGAGGAATCCACAGCTTCCATGAAAGGTCATCCTGAATTTGCTCACCAGTAGCATGTTCAGTCCGTCGGTACAGGTAGCCGTCCACAATCCGTAAGTCAGGCATTTTATCTAAATTCCTTCCAATTCTGTCCAAAAGTTGTTTGTATTCGTCCGATTGAAAATGTGTAGAATTTAAATCTACGAAAACCCCCTTGTCTTTATCAAAATCGGACAGACTTTCAATACATATAGCGGACAAGTCGTCAGTATTGGCCCTTGAAAGAGTATCAGGCACTATGTTCAAGCTACCACGCCTATGCTGAATGTTAAATTTGTACCCTTGCAATTTTAAAGCCCATCGAGCCAACCGAGTACTAAGATCCGTTTGAGACATAAGCCACTTCAAGGACGCATGGTCGGTTATGACAGTGAACTCATGTCCCTCAACGTAAGCTCTAAACTTTTTAACACTTAACATAGCTGCCAAGCATTCCTGTTCGGTAACTGAATAGTTACGTTGGGCTTTGTTGAGTTTCTTCGACATAAATGCGATAGGAACTTCTTCACCCTCCGCAGTTTTCTGTACCAATACACTTCCTATTCCAGTTCTACTCGCATCGCAGTGTATATAGAACGGCTGCGAGAAATTCGGACTATGTAGAACGGGGGCGGTGCTCAAATGTGACTTCAAAACCTCGAAAGCTTCTTGGGCTTCATCGGTCCAAATAAATTTCTTCTTTGCCTGCAATAAATCAGTCAGAGGCGTGGTAATTGACGCATAGTTTCTGATAAATTTTCGGTACCAGCCTGTCATTCCTAAAAATCTACGGATTTGTTTTACAGATCTCGGTACGGGAAATTCTGTAATAGCGGACACTTTATCCGGATCTGTCTGAATAACCCCGTTACCAACCACATGGCCTAAATATTTGACTTCTGGGACACAAAAATGGCTTTTCTCAACGTTAATGGTCAATCCAGACTCACGTAGTCTCTGAGCAACACACCTTAGAACATCAAGATGACGATCGAACGAATCCGATATGATCAACAGATCATCGAGATAGACAAATACCTCCGTCCTGAGAGCCGGTGGGATCACCTTATCCATTAATCGGGACATCGTTTGGGGGGCGTTACATAGCCCAAAGGGCATCACTTTAAAATGGTATAACGGCCTCCCAGGGACGGTAAATGCTGTCTTTTCCCTGGATCTCATATCAAGCGGAATTTGCCAGAAGGCATCTTTAAGATCTAAGCTGGTTATGAACTCGGCTTTAGGGAGCCTGCTAAGTATACCGTCAATCTGAGGCATAGGATATGCATCCCCAACTGTGACCGAGTTCAATTTCCTACTGTCCAAACAAAGTCTGTTTTTGCCTGGTTTCCGGTGAAGCACCACTGGTGAGGACCACGCACTATTTGATTCCTCAATTACACCTCATGCCAACATCCTGTCTAGCTCCTCATATATTAATTTTTCAACAGCTGGAGAAACAGAAAAATGACGCTGTTTTATAGGCTTTGTGTCGCCAGTATCAATACTATGACACAATACGTTTGTTCTTCCTAATCCCTCTTTAGCGAAGGATGGAAATAATCCAATTACTTGGTTTAATCGCTGTCGGTAAATATTCGATAATGGTACCTGGTTAGAAAGTTCTGCTATTTCCGATGTCATAGCAAAATCTGGGGGTTGAAACTCCACAGGAAGTAAATTATACATTTTCCAAAAGTCAATCCCAAGAAATAGATCTCTTTCTAGGCTAGGAACAATAAAAATTGTTATGGGCTTTTCCATGTCTTTGAAAATAATGGTTGATTCAACAAATCCTATCAAGTTCTGGCCTTTACCATCAGCAGTACGAACTGTCGATTTTAATCTTTTATATGGAAGACCAGAGGAGAGAAAATCTTCCGCCGCCTTTGCTCCTATACAGCTAATGGAAGCGCCTGTATCCAAAAGACCTAAAATTGGCTTTCCAAAGAGAATGACCTCAGCATACGGCCTAACGTCACACGGCTTATTAAATACTGAGCATACAAAATTCCGTTTAAAACTCCTAACTTTCTTCCAATAAGAATTCATTCGCTTTGCCGATCTAGAAGGTTTGCGATCATCACCAAAAATACGATTACGAGCGGCAGTATATTCCATTAAGCGAATGTGAAATGGCTTAAAAGATCGAACTGGAATCTCTGATATCTTACCTCCTATATCAACTCGATTGGAATCCCTACCAATATATTTCCTGTCATTTCTGGGTAAGTCTGTGTCATACTCTGGGTTTACGTCACGTCCGGTTGTAATGTCTTGTGGTCTTTGCACAATTGTTATTCGATGTCTGGGTCCAGCAATCTCTGTTTCGGTGCACTTCTCTGTGCACTCAATCGCCCGTTTTTTGGAAAACATTTAGTGCAGTTTGGCTTGTACGTATCTGGACTACCGCATCCGTAACAAAAGATTGTCCTCTCCGAGAGACAATCTTGATAACGATGACCACTTTTCTTGCAGTTCCAGCATATCAAGCTCAGAGCTGAAACCTCTTCTGTCTGTAAATCTGACTTATTTAAATTGTCATCTCCTAAGTCCGAATCTATTTCGGATACTCTTTTATGAGTTGGTGCTGGTTTGGAAAGGGTAAACCCATGTTTCCGTCGAATATCTTGCATAAAAAATTCCCGACGCCTACAAGTGTCTCGCAAGAATTGGAGCGATTTTATCTCTATATTCAGAATTTCATGCTGAATTTCAGGTAATAAGTTTCTACGCAAAATTTCAACCAATGTGTCATCTGACAGAGGCTCTTTAAGCCTGTCTGTCAATGCAACAATGGACTCATAAAAGGAGTCAAATGACTCGTTCGGTTTTTGTTTTCGCTCTCTGATTAGCTCTCGAATATCTACATCAGTCCTAGAGTCCTGATACTGCTGACGCAGAGCCTTACATAAATCCGTCCAAGTAACAGTGTTCACAGAACGATGATATCGCCAGAACCAATCATTCGCTTTCCCGTCAAAGAGTGAGCTGGCATTCCCGCAAAGCAATTCATAATTCCCCTGTAACGTTTGTGCTGTCAAAACTTCAACCCTATAAATGAAATTCTCCACAGAAAGACTATTCGGACCTCCATTATATTTTAATTTCCAATTAGACATTATTTGCAATACTTTATCTGGACGAGAAATTAAATCGGACGAGGTACCTGAAGCAGATATATTCAGTGCTGAATTTCCAGTAGCTGGATCTACCCTATTGGGCGAATTATTACTTCGGTTAGGGTTTGGAACAATGCCAAACAATTCCCTAAAAGTTCGATTCTCAACAGCAGGAAGTGTTTGCATTTGTTGAGGTGGTGTCTGATCTTGATGTGATTGAGATGCAGAGGGATTCCTAAGGGTAAGTCTAGACATACTTGCTTCGATATTACTCTCAATAAGTTGAGCTATCTGCGAACTCAATGTACCGAAAAACTGAACCTGTTGAGCTGAAACGATCGAAGTAACCATTTCTCTTAGCATTTCTGGATTTAATCCAGAAGAATTTTGTGCTGTTCCGACCAAATTTATATCAGTTTGTGCAGTATTTGCATTATCAGAGGAAATCTGGTTTGCCACTGACCTGCTTTGTGAACGTGTTGTCATTTGAGAAGCACTCGGTGTTTGAGGGTCACTAACTATCCTAGCATTACAAATAGGACAGAAAGGTCTGGTTTTCACACATTTAGCTAAGCATGTTTTATGGAAAACATGCCCACAACCAATCTTTTGGAAGTGAGATGCTGTTAAAATTAATTCGGAGCATGCATTGCAAGCTGTTTGTGGATCAGACCCAACTGCTGATGCAGTTTCCTCATCAGGGCGAGTAGACATGATGAATAAAAAAACAAAATGTGAGAAAAATACCAAAAAAAAATTGAATTAAATAGTAATGAATCACTTCGAAACTGTGATAACAGCTAATTTTTAATATAAAATTTATATTCAATTAACAGAACTAAAAAAAAAAATCCTTAATGGAACACGACTGTATTTATGCAGAACTTAATGAAAAACGCCGAAAATTCAAACCCAAATTCGATAAAGATTTTTTTTTTTTTTTAATTAAGTCAATATTAGTGAAAATTATAAATTAAAGAAAGTTTCACATAAATATGATAAGTAACCTGATACTCTTCAGTAAATGACCCACCTTATATAAATAAATGTTTAAATGTTTTGAATTTTTTTGAAAATTTGTAGATTATTTAGATAATATATAGGTTACTCTGTTTGATTTCGTTAGGATTCGGTTGAGGTTTGTTGTTAAAAAAAATAACTCATGTACAGAACAGAAAAAAAATAGAAAAGAGGAGAAGGAAAATGTTCACTATACTGGATGGAAACTAAATTGATCCATGGTACCGGGTATAGTGAGAGGATGAATCTCTTAACTTGGCCTAAACTGTGGTCAGATCTAGCTAAATATCCAAAAACTGCATTCCGTTCAGCTTAAGATCAAATCAAAAAGAATCATGGATTATAACAGAAGGGAATATACATTTAACAAAGGCAGAGAATAAATGATTAAGGATAATCGTGATCAATCTCAAAATCCTTTTGCTGAATCGAATACTCAAAAAGTCAATTTTGAAATAGAAAGAATGTTAGAATGTAAAAGATAGAAAGAAGAAAATGTTTTGGGCCAGAACAATTTGATTTGAATTACCTCCTAAAGTAAAACAAATGATGTTACTAAAGTGTTATTTTGTTCGGGCCCCACGTTGGGCGCCAAATAATTTATAATGTAGCATGCAACCTGTGGGATATGTGGAAAGATGTTCATAATAGGCATTTGAGAAGCTGTCGCACGCATTATCACCGGCCTTATTGCTCGTCGTAGGGTGGGTTCGGTGCTTCTTTGCCATTACTTCCACGTCACTACTTATAAAATATTAAAATTGCGTGCTTGAGGTAGGAATAGGAAAGAAAACAGAAAAGATACAATAATCCGAGGAATACCAAAAGAAGTAGAAACTGCGGACAAAGAAAAACGCAAGAAAGTGAGATTATAAAAAAAAGGAGAAAAAAAATTCGTACTTGAGAGTTAGACAACATGATGTAAGAGTGTCTAACATGCCCACCCAACCTTGATCACAAATCGAAAGAGACACCAAAATAAAGAGAGAATATTTGTGATACCCGTAATTACAACAACCTAACTCACCGAAAGCTTATGAAATCAAACAGAAGATTTTGAACTCTAGCCTGAAATCATTTTCGATTTATTAAAATAAAAGATGAATTTCATTTCATTTTCTTTATAAAAAGAAATTAATTTTAATATAAAAACCACCCTCAGCACTGAATCGTAAAGCATATATTAGTTAAGAGAAAAAGTTTAAGTTATAATAGAACTCAGGTTACATTGATAATAATAAAAAAATCAAATCTAAATACATATTTAAAAAAAAACGATATTATCCCTTGACTTAACTAACAAGATCAGTATGTGTGTTTCAAAGTTTGTAACAATATGTGTAACAAAGTGTGATCCAACCAAAATCCAAACGTTTTTAAACTTTCCATCATTCATGTAATAATTCAATAATTTTGCTTTACTTGAAACGTTGGATGTTGATATGGTCACCTTGTTCCTTTGAAACCAAATTTGTCTATTCTCACAATCAGTCTTGGACTGCGACAAAAAAAAAACATAAGTGCAAAACCAAAACAAAAATAATAAAAAGAAAAGAGTAAACTCACTCACTTACATTGACATGCTCTGCTGCTCCCCCGACGAAAGGCCTTTCGAAGAGTTGCTGGATGCTGCAAAGTAAGCACAATTCTTATAATGTTGTTTTGCTTTGATGAGAGATGTTGCTAATAAACGTCTAGCAACATCATGTTACGACCTGAAACACACATTAACATTAATCACTGTTGACATTAAAGATACATCTATATCCGAAGTTAGCTAGAAACACAACCTAACATTTAACAGCGATCGTCATATACAGTGGATAACCACGAAAATGTTACTGCCGAGAAACAAAGCAAAGCGACAATGTTTGTTTGTCTAACATTTGTATTGTTATGTATGTTAATTTGTTTGTGATATAGTTTGTGTTTCTAGCTAAAACGGTAGAATTTATAGAAAAAAGAAAATATGAATATTTATACACTATTTTAAAATATTTTTGAGTGACAATTCTTGCTAATATTACATTTACACCATCGTTTGTATCATTTTTCTTTCTTGATTGGTTTTTTTTTCACTGTGAGTTCTTTTTTTTTCATGAACTATTTAGCACCAAAAATTGTAAATTTCAACAAAACAAGAAACAAGAATTGCTACTCAAAGACATTACACTTTTATGATACACTTTTAGGCACAGGTTTTTTCCCGTAAACTTTTAGTTAAGTTGCGCCTTAGTTGTTGTTAAGTAAGCGCCTTAGTTGTTGTTTTTTCCTTCGCTGTACACCAAGCCAGGTTCACTGCATATCAGGTCGGGTTACAGATTGGAATTTCACTCAGGAAATTTGCCCCCGCCAATTCAATCACAAATCACAAACAATAATATTAAAATTTATGTAATTTCTTTGCATTTTCCGATTATGCAAGCTTAGGGACTTTACCGACGGAACATAGAAAAAGGGCACAGGAGAACTTAGAAAATATTAGGCTTTCGTTACACCACACTGAATCACTACTGAGCAGCGTTATGGTGAATTCAAAGAAGTCTGCCACTAGTTTTTCCCAATTCCTCTTTTTGTCGTATTCCAATTTGTTCCGCAACAAGCAATAAGTGCCAAATCTAAATAAAACAAACAGTTTTGTTGTTGCTTTTAGAAGAGAAACTCAATATTAATTGCAATTAAAGATATTACCCCTTTTAGGAGATGGCACCAAGGTATTAAAAGGAATACGAATAAAGTTGTGGATGGTATTCAAAGCAACTTGTCATCTGCAAAAAGTTCAGCCTGGACACACTATTTTCTTGTTTTGAATGGTAACGTTCGTGCAATTATCTGGACAATAACACGTAGTTTTTTTTTCATTTTACAAAATTAATTAGATAGTAAATATGCTTACCCCTATATACATGCAAATCGAACGCACAAACAACACAATTTTAAAAATTCACTTGGCGTAGAGTAATACAACTTTTGTTCTCAAATATTAATGTACGCAGGAAAGATCAACGACAAAATGGACGAGAGGTCGGTCTTTTTGAAAAAAGAAACCTCGCAGACGCCTTAAAATAACATTTTTATTCCAGCCTATAGACAAAAGTATTACCAAATAAAGGAGAGAAAACGTCAACAAGCAGATACATAATCAAAAGTATCGCATATTGATTTCACGTATAGATGGCGTAAAAGAGAAAATTCAAATAAAAAGTAAAAAAGACAAATTCAGGCTAAGTAAACGTATATCTATGGCAAGCGCCTCTACAACTTATAAGTCTGTAACTCAGTTGATTACCAACAGACTTTCAGTTCTTTGGTTGGTTATAAAACAGTTTAATTTTAATAATAATTTTGCATGCATTGATTACATTTCTAATTTGTAAATCCATTGAATAATGGTTGTGCTGTGGACTCTCTTGGAATTATTATATTCATTTGACGGCCATACGATACAATTTACTCTGTAGAGGTTAAAGTAAAAACAATTATTACATACCAATTTTAGTACTTTTGATTTTAAATTAAAGCTGACAAAATTTAGTAAAAAGCTATCCGAGTTGCTTTTTACAATGAGAGTCTACAAAACCGGGCAAAGTTTTCGAAATTGAAATACTCAAAAAGAATAAAATGCTGGTCTGCATTTTTTGAAAATAAAAAAATAATTACGGAAATCGGATAAGAATTGTGGTATTCAAGTTAATATGTCCAAATCCATTCTTATTCTTAAAGTTAAGCAAATTCTTTCCTGATGACTTACAACGCTACCTGAAGATGTCGCCTTTGAAAGTCCAAATTTTGCACATATACGTTTAATTATATGTTTCGTCAATTGATAATACTCCGAAAAGGCAAATAAAAATATCACTCCGCCCTAATGTACATAAACTACTTACTCCAATTTTCACCATATCTACTTAGAGATACCCAGCAGTTGTATATGTCGAACTTTACACAAACTGACAGATATAACTGTTAGATTTAACCGTAGGTTAACAAAACTTGTTGTTTAATTACATGTGTATAGTTTTTAAAGAAAAAGAAAATATAAACTAGTAAGAAAACGTCGGTTGGCTTAACCGACCCCCACTCTCAGAGAACATGTGTCTGAAAGTACTAGAAGTTTGTGCCAATTGGACCCAGCGTCCAAGTATGTTAATAATTGTAAAAAATGATCAAATATGAAGTCATAATGGATTTCTGGCACCGGCGAAGGCGTTATAAAACATTTAATTGTACCTAGTATAGAGACAATTGTGTGAGAGGTACAAGAAAGGGCTTGACTAAAACGAAAATATTTTTATACCATCCACCTTTAGGATGGGGGCATATTCACTTTGTCATTCCGTTTGTAACACCTCGAAATATTCATCGGAGGCTCCATAAAGTATATATATTCTGGGTCATGGTGAAATTCTAAAACGATCTAGCCATGTCCGTCTGTCTGTCTGTTGAACGATACACGATAGCGGACGAAGTGGGCGAAATCGGCCCAGAGGGAAAAAAATTTTCCCTAACAAGGACTGAAAGTACTCCCTATTATTTAGAATATTTAAGCAATTTTTTTAATTTCTGCTTTATATGCACTTGAAATTTGTTGCGTACATTCCCCTTGCTACACTGAAAGAATTTTTCTTCATAATATTTATGAAGCGATTTCATAAAAGGTTATTCATAAATTTAGTGAATTTGTTCTTAATATATATGAAAAATTCATAAATAAAATGAAATGTTTTATAGTTTTTTTTTATAGTATGTTAGCAATTCTCATTTGTACTCTGTTAACTCTGGCATAAGTATGCAACCTGACATAGGCCAAAGATATATTCATTGAAAATACTCTCGAATATTCATTGCAAATACTCTTCTTTATATTGGAAATTTTATAAAATCTATGAACATTTTCATAAATCATATGGAAAATAATGAACTTGTATGACAAACGTTCATCGAATGAAGAACTGCATTTCATAGTTTCTACGAAATTTTTCATAAATTCTATGACAATTTTCATTGATTTGTGCTTTATGAAACATGTTTCATACATTTTATGAAGTGTTTCTTTGGCGACTTTTTAATGAAAATTTTCACTGAGGTTTAGACAAAATCATAAATAGTATGAAGATAATTCTTTCATTGTAGAGACATGAAATATGGAATGTACATCCTTTTAATTGCGCAGTTACGTAAAATAGAGGAATTGGAAAAGATCTGACTGTGAACATTCGAAATAGAAAGGATTGTACTTTTAGCCGGAAATTGGTACTTTTAGCCGGAAAAAGAGTCGAATGGGTATGAAATGATACCAACCAAACGGCTGCAGTTATAATAATGAAATTCGGTGTGTACATTCATCTGAGTGTGAAGATGCGAAATAAAAAGGATTTTGTCGAAATTTGTACTTTCGATATTCGTACCATCAGAATCTAAATGGAATTACATTTGGCTACAATCAAACGACTGTAGCTAGAATCATGATAGTATTTGCACTCGTCTATCTACGTAAACGTGGATAATAAGAGGTACGAATTTTTCTATAAGTTACATTAAATCTTCTCCACAATAAAAAATACTCGAAAACATTAATTCTCGCAAGTTGTATCCATAATCCTATGCGCGTATATTTGCCCAACGTTCGCCGCAAATGCAGACTGATTCGTATTGAAAACGAATTTTCTCTACTTTTCACAGACAAATATGAAAACAGAGGAAAATCGGACGTCATATCGTTTAGTTAGGAAATTGATAAAGCGCTAGCTGGCAATGATCTATGGCACTCGGTACTCAGTCTGATGTTGCACCACACAATTCTAAGCAATTTCTACCACGAAAGACTGCCATCATGGCTTATGAGTGCGAATGCTGGTTAGAAATGTATGTATTAACTAACAGCAGTTCTTAATTGACTATCAATACATACAGACACATGTGTGAATGTGTTTGCAACTACATAGCTACATGAAATCGTCGTCTGCAAGCTGGAGCGAATGCGCCATAAACTGAACGTCGTAGTGAAACATTCTGTTGATCAATTGCAAACAAGAAGTTGGGGCTACCACTTGTACTGCACACAGTATGTTGCAAAATAATTGGACATTGCAGAGTCTAACATCAAGTGCACATATCTTTCCTTCTTTCGTAACAATCAGCAATCGCTTGTCAATTAATAGCATTAACAGTATGCTCGAGATTAATTAACTGCAAGTAAATCGATGTGTTGGGATATTCAAAAGTCTATGGATTTATTAGAGCGAGTCTGTATCTTGACAGAATGTAGAATACTTCTGGTCTCTATTTATTCCTTTGGCTTAAGTGAAAATAAAGTTTTTCGAAGGTCATTGTTTTGCTTCTGAAATCACTTGGTTCATGCATCGGTACACGACGCTAAATTATAGTATAAATTTCATGCTAATCATTATGTAAAATAATATGCGACACCGCCGATCTCAAACAGCAATGAAAGAAAATATAGAAATGAAAATAGTTTAACTGCTTAATCACTTTTTAAATAGGATCACAATTTTTAATATCAAACTAAAATTTGCTTGTCAACACCAATTCGACGAATGATGATACATTCGGTCACTTCCATGAAAATACTGCCAGCGGAGATTGACCGATTTTGTTATGCATTCAGAAACAAAATTTGGTGGAATTGTATTGCGAAAAGAGGAGGCACAGATCGCCTCAATATCGGAAACTGCTTTAGAAAGGAGAAAATACTTAAATTTTAAATGTTAACAAAATCATAGATATTTTTTCTTATTTTTACAATGAAGTGGTACATAATCTGAAAGCTGTAGTAAGGGATTACACCACCCTGACAAACAAACGAAAAAAAAAAACTAAAAAGAAATTATTATTTAATATAAAAAGATACTGTGAGATACTAGCATACAATTGAGAGACTTGATAATGTGGTTGCACTGTTATCGATTGGTGTTTCTTAAATATATCAGCTAGAAAAATGTGGTAGCACTAAAATATGTGTTCTTTTCTACCTTTCCTATTAAATCTAAATAACACTACTCCATTGGATTTCTAAAGATCGAGTTCAGTTTGATTTCGTAATAGTCGACAGACTCGAGTCTACCGGTAATATTGTGGAATGCACTCTATGATGGAGGGTATATAAAATTCGGTCGGTCCCTTCGTAAGATACAAAGTTTCAAAGCCACAAATTTCTAATATTGTTTCTTTTCACTCGTAAAATAGATAAAAAACAAGTAAAATCGGCGTTGAGTTCAGCCGGGCCGAAATTTATGTACCCTCCACCATGGATTGTATTCCACAGAGGCTATCCATTATCATAGAAGTGCATTGAATTAAATTTTTTTAATATAGCCGAACCAAAACAAATAAAAATTATAAATAAATTTAAAGTTTTTTATTATTTCAAACCACGCTCATAGGGTAGCCTTACCCAATACGTTTATACTATATATGTATAACGAAATAATATTTCAAGTCAATTCAAAAAGTAAATATAAGACAACAATCTTCAAAAAAGCTTAAATGTCATAAATATCATCCTGTTAAAAGTACAAATTTGGAAAATCCATTATTTCTCACGTACACAGTGCAAGATAACCCAACTTCATGATTCAACCAATTTTTTGCCGTAAAAGCAAAAAAGTACGAATTTGGAAAAATCGTTTTTATTTTGCGTATCTATGCAGTCAGAGGACACTGAATTCCATGACAAACTTTTTATTTTTCATGTGTACGCAGTCAGATGAATGAATACTCCGAATTTCATGACTCTAGCTGCGGTCATTTGGTAGGTACAATTTTTAACTCCTTTTACCAATTTATCCCAAAAAGTACGAATTTCGAAAATTACATGTCTAAGCAATCAGAGGAATATATACACCAAATTTCATTATTCTAGATGCAGCCGTTTGGCTGGTACCATTTGTATCCCTCTATTCCCATGTTACCCCTTAAAAGTACGACTTTGGAAAAATACTTCTATATTATGGATTAGAGTGCGTCGAATTTCGTGTTTCTAGCTTTTGTCGTTTGATAGGCACCATTGTTATCCCATCAGGGGGCGACCCCTACAAATAAAAATCATATTTTTTTGTTCCAAGTTTTTTGTTATATGGGGAATGCGCATACCCAGTATCAAGTAAGTACAAGCAGACATAGTCAAAAAACATGCTGAAATAGTCTAAATATTAGGATATTTTCAGTCCTTTTGAGATAAACATTTTTCCCTGTGGGCCCACTTTCAATCCCAACCGATCTACAAATATAACACGTATTCATGCAAAGTTTTGTCGTCTTAACTCCTTTCATTAAGATGCTAGCATGCTTTCAACAAACGGACGGGCATGGCCAGATCGTCTTAGAATTTTATGACGATCAAGAATATTTATACTTTATAGGGTCCCAGGTCAATATTTCAAGGTGTTACAAACGGAATGACAAAGTTAGTATATCCCCTTCCTGGAGGTGGAGCATGCTTTCAACAGACGGACGGACATGGCCAGATCGTCTTAGAATTTTATGACGATCAAGAATATTTATACTTTATAGGGTCCCAGGTCATTATTTCAAGGTGTTACAAACGGAATGACAAAGTTAGTATACCCCCATCCTGGAGGTGGAGGGTATAATAAAGATTTTTATAATTAGAATTTGAATTGTGCATACCTAACTGATGTGTTTGTATATTTGATAGAACATTTTTGACAATCTGTGATTTTGGTTGGTGGCAACACTGTACTATCCCACAATAGTTACCAACACACTCGCCAACTTCTGCCTGCATCATCACCTTCTGAAAGGTAGAAAGCAGCACACCAACCAGCTATTGAATGTTTCCCGAGTTAAACCCACTTCATTTGAATTGGACGCGGAACCTCCACTCGATGCTGATGACCCGCTAACGAAGCTCCATGTTCTTATGTTCCAATGAAAATCAACAGCAATCTTGTTGTGCTGATTAGGAAGCAAACAATGATGGCGACGAAGTAAATTGCGTTTGTTATTCTTCTTAACAAAATAGTGACTTTCAAAACTGAAATGAACTGGATTGGTAAGGCAATGAATGGCTTGGCAAGCTGGAGAGGTTGAGCGACAAGTGAGGGAGCTCATTTGTTATTGAATTTAATTTGCAGGTTGTCAAGTGACTTGACCAACAGTAGCCCATGGTTTTGTTCGATGCAGCTGTCTGAGCCGTCAATTCACATTTTTCCGCATGAACATGTTTATTAGTTTCGTCAATATTGACATTAACACTTTAATGTGTCCACACGTTTGAACACCTTTGGATACATGTTCAGAAAATCATGAAATGATATGTCCACTGTAATCAAACAGTGGGCACGACATTTGTTGTACTGAACGGTCAAATGACCAATTGTAGATTTCGAAAGAAAACATGTATCCGAGTAACAATTAAACATTGCTTGTCGAATTGTTCATATAAAAATGGTTTTATTTTTTACATGATGCTGATGGACAGCTTGAGTTGCAATGTCTCACACATGGGTGCTGATAATAGACTCCTATACAGTGTTTCGTATTTAGAAAAAAGAAAACATACAGGGGGCTAATCACGAGATTTGTGGTAGAGAGTGTTCGTTTTTTAAAATCACGGTAGTCGTTATCGACTGATAAACTCGGGAATTCTTTGGACTAATTTTTCAAAGTAAATTATATACCAGAGAAACAAGGAACATAAAATGAAAAATTTGCGTATTTACAGTATTTTTATTAATTTTAGGACAAAAATAAACAGAATTAATGGCAATCAAAATCGCCAAAAATTCTTGGCGATTTATGACCAAAAATGTGTGGACAGTTAAAAGACGTCTCAAAACTAAACTCTGGTTCTCCAAATATTTGTTTTGTCATTATACATAGCGATTCTCCATTAATATAAACTTTCATCAATTTTTGTGAAAACTCAAACAATTCTTGCAATCAAAAGTGATTACGGCCTACGCCGGAGTATTGCTTCTCGGTCCCGGGACAATACATCCTATAGTATTCCAGTCATTAGTTCAAAAGGCACCATCCCCTGATTAGGTCCAAAACCGTATCCGGTTAACCGGTTTCGCCACCTGTATCAGTCGGCCAGTTTTTGTAAAATGACCATTTTCGGTTAACCGAGAAAACCGGGTTTTTCGTGTCGGTTAACCGGTTTTTGGTAAATAAGTGTGCATTGCACCAATAAAAAACTTCTGCACAGAAACATTACCATTTTACGTAAATTGTGACACATATGTAAATGCGTCGTATCAGTGCTGCATTTGACACACTACAGGATTTGCACCAAAGGCTGATGGCGAGACTGGAAGAAAGAAGAGTAATACCATTGAATAAATTTTTGCTGTTTTTAAGTTCCGGAAAATTTCCGTTAAACGATGGCGTATTGAAATACTCATCAAAATCGGATACAAAGGGATTTGCCAATGAATTATTCAAACGTCTTCCCCCGAAATTTCTGTATAACCAGATTTAGACAACAGTTCAGATTCGGATGTAAGTTGTGACATCGTCTACAGAGTTACAAGCCGACCCATAATTATCGGCGGCGGCTTTCGGCTGATTTGCCGGCTCGTCCTGTCATTCGATCACCCCTATTTATTTGACATTTTTGGGAAAATGGAAAGAACAATTTGTATTGGTTTTTATCACCCTTCCTTTTATTATTTGGCAAGTAGTTCAATATTCGTTAATATTTGCCAATGTTCCCAAAATTTAATATTATTACGCCATACAATTATTTTTTGGAGTAGGAATTCATTCACAAAATTTATAATATGGATGAATTTAATAAATTTTTTTGCAATTACAGCTTTTCATATTTGACCAGACATCTTGAATATCATAATCCTTCCAATGAATGGTAAAGCTCTATCTACTTTGACACACTAAAGTTGCACAGTAGAGGAGCTGTTGTTTATTGTTTTTATAGGAACAATAAATGCGACTTTCAAATCAATCATTCAACATCATTCAACTTTCATATAGTGGGATACAAAATTCAAAGAAAGATCCATATATTTCACAGTAGTAGGTTGTCTATGTCGACAGTTATATTTTCTTTTGTAATTTTAAGTGGGTTGTGTACAAAATAGGTGTAAGATGGGACTGAGTTAGAACTTCGTCAAATCTCGGACTTTATTTTAAAACGATCTCAAACAAAAAAATGCTACAGAAGTTCCTTATTTAATGTACCTTTACTACAATTGAACTGAATTAATTTCGTAATAAAAAAAATTAATTTAAATATTTTCGTACTTTGATTTAAAAACCGGTTTAACCTGTTTTGTTAAAAAACTATAACCGAAAACCGGGTTTTAAAAAATTTAATTTTCGGTTAAACCGAAAAGCATCTTCGTGAAATAACCGGTTTTTTGGACACCCTACATCTGATCTTTGAAACTGTATAATTATTGTGCACTTTCTTCTTCGAAATCTTGACAAAAGTCAGTATTATATTTCTGTGGATCGCAATGAGTCCCTTTACGCTTGAACAACGTTGGGAAATAATGCAAAGTCCTTTCATTTCTTTCTTTACAGTCGAAAGTCAATGTTGCACCTAAATGTATTACGTTCCACTTTAATGTTAAAGTTTGTAGATTAGGTCTATTTAGTCGAAAAACTACATTTTCAGAATTCTAAAGTTTGTTGAGGTTTCTTTGGATGTAAAAAACATCAAAAATTTTACAGTGTTTCGATTTGACGACATTCGACATAATCGATTAAGGCACGGCCGTCCGTCTATTTCTGTAATCAAAGTCGGTCGTCCGATCCTAACAAAAATTTACGCAAATGAATTTTACGGGCCAGGACGGACGCTACTTAATTTGAAGTAAATCGGTTGGTGCTCTAGATGCCATATATTTTAAAGGATTTCTTATAATGTTGCACAACACCTCATATTTCAACTAGAAACATCTGTTGTGAAGGTGGATCAGATCAGTTAAGATATGTATATATAGGTCCCATACAAATGTTCTTCCGATTCCAGTTTTTTCGATCCAGAAACCACATAGCTTAACCGATTTTGTTATACAGTTGGCAGAACATTTTATCTTATCTACATCCACAGTGTGTCAATCGGTCCATGTTTTGATATAGCCCCCACACGAATAACCTTGATTATTTTCGCTCTAGAAACCACATGTTCAAACCAATTCGGTTCAAGTTCGGCAAAACACGATATATTCATCTACATCTACATTTTGTGCATAATTTATAAAACTGTTATTAATTTAATAAAAATTCAATATTTCTCGGAAATATAAGCTCGATAATATGTTCAATTGACGGTAATTCTGATGACTACAAATGTTGCGAATTTCACTTTCATTAAGTGAGTTAGTAGCCAAAAATTATTTAAAAAATGTTTTTTGCTGGTACGAGAACTTCATAAAGAATAGAAAAACAATAGGAATCATAGCTGGCGTTCTAACGAAGAAAACAATTTATTTTACGCACCTATTAATAAGCTAACGTGAAACTCAAAAATTGTGTGTGATACATATTTGACATTTTCCCGCTTAGTAAGCAGAGTTTCACATTATCGCTTAATTGTAAACGTTTTACATTAAAAATTTTTGAATTTCACACTAGCTTACTTATTGGTGCGTAAAATAAATACGTAAGATATCTATGAAGAAGTTAAGACCTACTTTGTAGACAAAAAAATAGGGTTTTAACTTAAATCTCTCGAAAATCCCCTTTAAAAATAAAGCACAGAATACTTTGTTTTGTTTTCTAATATCGGGCATATTAACGATGGAAACCAGGCACACAGGGGTGCCATAGAATCCGATTATTGTCGGAATCCTAATTAAAATTGACAACAGGTTTGATACAATACGATTTCTTTACAACAATTCACATTGCATTCGGTTCTCAATTCCGATAAATGTCCAGTTTTGACTTGTATTCTGCAAATACCTGAATGTTGTGCAGATTAGATTTATTTCCGATTCCAACAGCTATCAGATTCTATGACACCCCTGAAGAAGTTGAAGAAAATCTATGCATAAATGTACAAGTCATATTAAAGCTACCTTCGACGAACATTGGATTTTTTCTTGTCGAAATACTGATACTACATCCTTTGGGCATAGGAATGTTAAAATTATATAATTGTATAGGGCATGGGCCATACTTCTCTGACCGTTCGCCTGGCTGGTTGATAGGATGACATTAATATGTAACGTATAGGACACTACGAAACACGAGACTTGCCTAGAGCATTAGTGGGGGCGTTGAAATACGGATATATAAATAGCCCACAATTCACAGTCAATTTTCATATCAATGCTTGAACAATCTTCATCTTGATTTACTCCAGAAATTTTTGTGCTTTTTGAACGTGTGGTGTGGGCGTCATCCAGGTGTGTAAGTTTGTGTTTCTTTCTGCGTATGCATGAATGGCTTCCGTTTATACAGCCATGCAAGAAAACATTCTAAATGATCACCTTCACGATCAGAGCGGCACTCCATTCGTAAACCGGTCTCTGGCGTTCCAAGTGACGAGTATGTGCCTTTTTAATGGTATTTCGCATTTCGCTGCCATGTGTACAGCTTCATTTAAATATTTCAGTGGTCCTCCACATACACACGTCGCTCTCGCCAATGTCTTATCTTTAAATGTCAAAATTTGCAAACGTGGACAACTTCATTGGCCAGTGCCGAAACTTAATGCTGTCGATTTACCAGTCGGAACAAGTTGCACTCTGCAAATGGAAATGGATTTGTTTCTAATCCGGCACTTCAGTACACACACATCCTTGCTTCGATGCAACCTGAACCGCGCCTCTGTCTGATTTCAGGAAAATGCGTAGGCAAGACTGTTTCAGTTGGTATGATAATTAGCGTTAATTATCACCAATGAATTTCTCCCATGACTCAAAAAAATAAGAAAAATAAATGCTATTCCATGTCTTAAAGAAATTCTATTCTTGGGTACACGGAGAAGAAAAATAAACATTCTGCTTTTCCATGCCTTAAAGAAATTCTATTGTTGGGTACACGGAGAACAAATACTTTTACACAAATGAAAAATCTTTGACACATACCAAAATATTATTTATTATTTAGATATTCGAAGTATTTATGTATCAGACACGAAAGTTGCAATAACAAATCTCCACCAGCTCCAAATAGGCTCTGGAGGTAATACCATATTTAATAAAATAGTCTACGTTTGGTCCTGTACAAAATGCACACTTAATTGCACCAATATATTAGGGAGACCATTGTTTTTCCGCGTGTATATTTTACTAAAAATGATGTAAACCCCAGTGAGTAAAACTCACTTCGCATCCATTAAGATACCACATTGCCGCAACATAGGCTGCAGTCGGATGTTTATTTTATTATTTGGAAACTTCTTTAATTAAGTAAGTGCATGCATGACCATCTTGATTAACTTCGGTCTCCATAACGCCTTGGTACTCGACGCTTGGTCATCGCCATTTCCCTGTGAAATGCCGAGATAAGCTCTGAAATGTTTGCTATGCAAATTGTGCGAATGCAAAAAACCAATGACAGGCTTGGAACAGTGGTCGGAAATGTTTAATTACCTGAAATGATTCCGTCATCAGCATCGATTATCCAAACTAAATATTATTATTATCGATACTAGAACTACCAGTCTTTGCTAATAAATTAAGTAAGTAAAGACTTATTGAGTTCAACCCGTCCAAGTTTTAGGTCGAAACAACAACTACATATAATAATATTATGGAATGAGATTTAGAAAATTGTTTAACTTTCACTAAACCTATATTTGTGACCGAACGGTATATATGGAACCGACTATATACTTAATTCCCTACTCTACTACTTGCCTGAAATCATCGACGAAAATTTAAATTTCGTCAAGATTCAAATGAAATCTCCCTTCGCAAAATTTAAAGCATTATGTCAAATCAAACTAAGATAGACATTTGTTGGTCAGTAGGTTATCCTCACACAGAAAAGTCTGATAATTTCAACAACAAAACATCATTTATTTTAATTGCGGAACGTTCTGTCAAAGCTAACAGATATAAAATTGTAACTAATTTCGACTATCTGTTTAGAATTGAAACGATTTTGGTCAATTCATTACAGTTTTTTCACAAAACAGCATAAAAAGTTTAAAAATGCTGTATCCGAGATCTAAAAAATATTTTTGCTTCCATTAAATCAATACATATTCATAAAATCAAAACATATTTGTATACCCTCCACCTAAGGATGGGGGTATATTCATCGGAGACTCTATAAAGTATATATATTCTCGGTCGTGTTAAAAATTTTAAAACCATCTAGCCATGTCCGTCTGTCTGTCTGCAGCCGCCGAACGGCCCAGAGGGAAACATTTTTCCCTAACAAGGACTCAAAATAACCCTAATATTTAGGGGTGCGTCTGTCTGTCCGTTGAAAGCAGCCGCCGAACGGCCCAGAGGGAAACATTTTTCCCTAACAAGGACTCGAAAACGTGCACAATAAAGTGTTTTTTGTTTGTAGGGGATAAAATGGGACAAAAAGGGATACAATTGGTACCTATCAAACGAAAACACCTAGAAAAACTTGTGCACGTTCCTCTAGTTAAATGGATATATAATATAAATATAACCTAGAATAATACATTCATCTAATTGCGTAGACATGTAAAATAAAGGGACTTTTCGAAATTCGTACTTTTAGGGGGTAAAATAGAAAAAAAGTGATAAAAATTGTACCAACCAAATGGACACAGCAAGAGTCATGAAATTTGGCGTACATATTCCTTCGACTGCGTAGACACGAAAAATAAAGAGTTTTTCACAAATTATTTATTTCAATGGATACAATAGGGGCAGAGGGATAAACATGGTACCCACTGAAGGGCTACCGATAGAATGATGAAATTCGGTCTGTACATTCCCCTAATTACGTAGGCACGTAATATAAAGAGACGTCTGTCTTTCCGCCTGTATGTTGAAAGCACGCTAGCTGACGAAATTGTACCAATGATACGACAATAGCTAGAAACATGAAATGTGGAATTTTGGAAAATTAATTGCTTAGATACGTAAAGTAGAAGGATTTTTCAAACATCGTACTTTTAAGTGATTGGAGAAGAGGGATAAAACAATCGCTGAAGTTGAAATCATGAAATTCGGTGTATACACTCATCTGATTGTGAAGATGAGAAACAAAAAGGATTTTTTAAGAAATTTTTACCAACCTAACGGTTGCAGTTGTAATAATGAAATTCGATATGCACATTTCATTGACTGCGTATACGCGAAAAATAAAGAGATCTTTCGATATCGTGCCTTCATGATCTAAATGGGATAAAAAAGTCAAGCGGCTGTAGCAAAAAAATCGTTCTTTAGGGTCAACTTGGAAAAATGAGTGAAAGAGGTGCCAAACAAACGGCTACAGCTAAAAACATGAAGTGTATTTGAAATGTATGTAGGTGTGTATATTTCACTCTGACACTTACTAGATCATCAATATTAGATCGTTTTCTATCAATATGGTATAGACATTTAGGCTGTAGCTGGAATCAAGAAGTTGCAAATGGGGAAAATCAGGTTTGAGGGAAATTGTTTCCAGGGCACATTTTTGAACATTGCTGCCTAATGTACACTTTTCGATTACACTTGAAGTTTTATATATACATACATATACATGAAGCATCACAATTTTCCTAATATGGTAGTGCACTTCTATTTAAAGTCGACAGCCTCTAATCTATCGGTAATACTGTGGAATGCATTCCGTGGTGGAGGGTATATAAGATTCGGCCCGGCTGAACTTAGTGCCTTCTTACTTGTTTCTGGATATTTTTACTAAAATATTTGCAAATATAAGTCCGTAAAAGAATCAATTTTTGAGGACTGCTACTAAACCACTGTCTATGTGAAAGTAAATCATAATTTGATTTGAACAAATGAAATTGAACAGTGAAATTGTTTCTAGGTAAATTTTTGAACATCGCTGCCTAATGTGCACTTTCGATTACACTTGAAGTTATATATATGTATATACATACATATATAGTATAATATTATAATAATGAAGCATCACAATTTTTCAATTATAGTACCGCACTTCTAAGTAAAGTCGACAGCCTCTAATCTGCTGGTAATACTGTGGAATGCACTCCGGGGTGGAGGTTATATAAGCTTCGGCTCGACCGAACTTAACGTATCTTTACTTGTTTCATTTTGGACATGTATTCTGAAAACTATAGTTTGAATTTGGTGGGACTTCAATCTATTCAATTGAGCGTTTTTCAAGGAACCGTTTATCATCAACCCGAAAGCATTTCTGCTGCTGTAGATCGCTGCAATTAATTAAATCCATATTTCTTTCCGCACCACTGTGCTGCTTCGTCTACCACTAAGTGTTCCGTACTCGATGCGAATTGTTTCCGCGGGATCCTAATCTCAGTGTCCCCACATTACTAATGGATGACTGAAAGTACAAAACGCTGATCGTACGCATGCATTTTATTAACTTCTGGACAGCTTAAATGTCCAGCATCTGTTTGAGATTTATGTGTACCTATGTTCGCTGTTACTTGCTCGTGTTGCCGAAGCGGCGGCTGTTTGGTGCGTGTCATGTGCGATATAAAGCTGTCAGGGCGCGCATTTTAATTGCAGGCAACCCTGATATACTTTGGTGGAGAGACTTTTCTGTCTTATCAATTGCTGTCGTAATATTTAGCCATAAATTGAAGAAATGCTCTCCTGAAGACTTTATCATTTTCGTGAAATTAAATATTGTTAATGTGCACACTAGTCTGCAGTTTGCAGTTGGGCATTTTGTGATTTTGTTTGTAATGTATTTCCAACAAGGGCAACGTTTGGCATTGGGCTGTGTGCAGGATTAAAGCAGTGATGCACAACCTCCAAGACAGTCAAGTTTCAGATTGGTGATGGGAAATATTCTCTTCGTGGCTGTTCGTGGCAGACCGTTGTTGCGTCTTTTTAGGGGATAGTTTCATAATTTGTTTTTTTTTTATACACTCCACGAGAGTATTATGTCTTTGTACATTTGTTTGTAACACCCACAAGGAACCGAGTTAGACCCATCGTTTATTATACAGATCGGCTTAGAATCACTTTCTGAGTCGATTTAGCAATGTACGTCTGTCCATCTATTGTTGTAATCAAATTACAGGTCGCAATTAATGTCCGATCCTTACAAAAATTGGCACAAGTAGGTTTTGTGGCACAAGTAAGTTTGTTAATTTGAATCAAATCGGTTCTGGTTTAAATATAGCCCCCATACAAATGTCGATTTGCCTTTTTCCGCTCTAGAAACCACATATTTCACTCGATTTGCTTCAATTTTGGCACAGTATCCTATAATTGAGCAAGAAACAGCTATGGTGAAAATCGGTTAGATCGATTTAGATTTAGATATAACCGCCATACAGATGTCGCTCCTGATTTTTTCTGCTGTAGAAACTACATGTTTCACTCGATTTGCTTCAAATTTGGCACAGTATCCTATAATTGAACTGGAAATAGCTATGGTGAAAATCGGTTAGATCGGTTTAGATTTAGATATAGCCCCCATACAGATGTCGCTCCCGATTTGACTTTTTCCGCTCTAGAAACCGATATTCTTTAAAATTGGCGTAACAACTTATAATCTAACTAGAAACACCTATGGTTAAAGTGGGTAAGATCGGTTCTGATTTACACATATATTAATATATATACATATATATGTATATATATACAAATGTTGCTCCCAAAATGTTTAACCGATTTTAGCCACACTTTACATATTATATTTCGCCTATAAACGTACACGGTGAATGCGGGTGACACCGTTCCATGTTTCAATATACCCCCATAAAGATGTCCTTTCCGATTTAAATTGAATTGTAATTGGATAGAAAGTGGAGTGTATCATATAGTCGGCTCCGTCCGACTTTAGCCTTTCCTTACTTGATTTGTTTACTTCCTATTTCCTTTTATTTCGCATTGATTCTGAACGCTACATAAATAATCAATAGAAAGAATAAATCATGGGGAAAACATTTCCTTTTTCCATGTATGAATTTAGAAAAATTCGTACGTCTTTTTCCGCGTCTACGTAGACAGACGAGTGGAAATACTGAATGTCATGACTCTAGCTACAGCCCTTTGATTGTTGCCAAATTGAATCCCATTTAGATCCTGATGGTATGAATATCGAAAGATCTCTTTATCACAGTATTTCATTATTATAGCTGCTGTCGTTTGGTTGGTATCATTTTTATCCCCAATCGCCCCATTTTCTGTCTAAAAGTACAAATTTTGAAAAAAAAACTTTTTGTTTCGCATCTCACAGTCACCGAATTTCACGATTCAGCGGTTTTTTTCTAAAAGTATGTATAAAATATTTTTATGAAAAGAATATATACATACATTTTCGTAATGCCAAATATCGTACCACTTAGTATGGAATGACTCATTTATTTATTCTTCTAACTTTAAATATGGTTTCACTTCACAGACGAGTGGAAATACTGAATGTCATGACTCTAGCTACAGCCCTTTGATTGTTGCCAAATTGAATCCCATTTAGATCCTGATGGTATGAATATCGAAAGATCTCTTTATCACAGTATTTCATTATTATAGCTGCTGTCGTTTGGTTGGTATCATTTTTATCCCCAATCGCCCCATTTTCTGTCTAAAAGTACAAATTTTGAAAAAAAAAAAAACTTTTTGTTTCGCATCTCACAGTCACCGAATTTCACGATTCAGCGGTTTTTTTCTAAAAGTATGTATAAAATATTTTTATGAAAAGAATATATACATACATTTTCGTAATGCCAAATATCGTACCACTTAGTATGGAATGACTCATTTATTTATTCTTCTAACTTTAAATATGGTTTCACTTCACAGACGAGTGGAAATACTGAATGTCATGACTCTAGCTACAGCCCTTTGATTGTTGCCAAATTGAATCCCATTTAGATCCTGATGGTATGAATATCGAAAGATCTCTTTATCACAGTATTTCATTATTATAGCTGCTGTCGTTTGGTTGGTATCATTTTTATCCCCAATCGCCCCATTTTCTGTCTAAAAGTACAAATTTTGAAAAAAAAACTTTTTGTTTCGCATCTCACAGTCACCGAATTTCACGATTCAGCGGTTTTTTTCTAAAAGTATGTATAAAATATTTTTATGAAAAGAATATATACATACATTTTCGTAATGTCAAATATCGTACCACTTAGTATGGAATGACTCATTTATTTATTCTTCTAACTTTAAATATGGTTTCACTGTTTTTATTTATTATTGTTAATAGAGAATTCCAGCATTAATTTAAATTAATAACATATATCATCTTAATTATGGTTAGTTTTTCCCTTAAAAACGTCAATGTGCCAATTATTCTAAAGAAATCATGAGAAAGTTATTGGATAGCCAATTAAGAACTAAAATTTGCATTAGATAATATATAGATGTGAAAAGGTTCTGAGCCAGGACAAATCTCAATAAAATAAAAAAAAAATAAAAACTGATTTTATAAATTAACGAAGAAGCAAATGAAAAGTGATATGTTCCTATCCATTACCATACAAACGGGCTATTTACAAGCACTTCAAGAAAATAATATCGAGAATAATTAATTGACTGTGAAAAAGTGTATCTGGATTCTGTTGCTCTCGTTCTGAGCAACGCTGTAAATAGATTTCTAGGTTGTAGTTGTTTGTTGGCATCCTAATTGTGTTTCGTGTAACGACTACACTGAGTTATGCATTGAAACTAATTTGGAATTGTCTTCGTTCAAAACTGGAATATGCGTTACGTACACCTCCATCTTTCGACGCGTGTCCTACGTTTGTGTGTAAACATCCGCCCAATATCCGCTTTCATTGTGCATTTTATTTGGCTTTCGTACCCGTGTGCATGCATCGGATTTAGTTTGCCGCAAATTGGTGTTACTGACACTTATCCACACCCTTACGAAATACGATACCGAGATGTTTGTTTTCCGTCCTCCTTGCGTCTCAGATATACTCGCATGTAGCGAGAAAGAAATCATGTTGACATAATCTTTTACGATCGAGTCTCTGTATCCATATCCAGCCACATGGGACATACAAGAGAGTCCTTTGAAGCCCAGCGTCTCAGTGAATTGTTTTTGGGTAATTCAATATCAAATCTGAAATGTAAAACTGTAAGATTGCGTCAGCATCACATATCAGTGCCGCCCAATGCATAGCTGGACGTTAACGTGGAGCGAGGCTGGCCGCAGTTACACGGGCAATAACTGAATTTGAGTGTTTCCATTGCTAATGTTTTTATAATTATACTGTGGGAATTTTACGTCATTTCTCATAGCTTCTGCTTTGTCTATCCATGGGTACCAGACGCAGACCATGGAGAATCCCTCAAGCAAACGGAAGTTGAAATATGTACAACGGGCATGGGTAGATAGCACCAATTCCAAATGCCGTCTGATATTAAGCATAACGAAACAACTGCGTTATTATGTTGCTAATGGGTTTTTTGTTGTCGATGGTGATGTTTTTTTTTTTGTTGTAGGTCATGTTAGATGTTACAAAGAACGACTTCCTTCGTCAACGCTTACAACGCATGCATCATACATCGTGGCGTTGGTAATTAATTAAAGGTTAACTAGGCCAATAATTGTGCATCAACACACGCTGTGTAATGACTTTTACTGCCACATAGGTAGCAGCTAATAGCTGGTAACTAGTAGCTACCTACTATCAAAAGGACAATTCGTTCAAAGATTGCCACTAGAGTCTGCAACATACAGATGCATTTCAAAGGAACCCATACTTGTGTGTACATACAATACCACTTCCACATTCGCCTAATGGAACATGTGACCTGCCCTGTCCTGCCCTTTGAGGCAGGCATTGCGACTGAAATGCGGTATCTGATTAAACGCGTTTTAGACAAACAATCCGACTTTAAGCTACCGAACACATGACACCTGTATTAGGAGTAATGCAATAGGCCCTGTACTATTCCCACACCGCCAGGGTGAGACATAGTCAACCCGGGCGGCATTTTTCGAGGGTGGTTAACGCGCCATACACGAGGAGAACCATTCCGACACTTACGCAGCAGCACATACAACGTTGTCGAGACGGTAGGATTTCCAGCAGTTTGAAAGGCTCGCCAAACATGCAATTCTGTGGCGTCACTTTATGTCGAAATCCTGAATAGCCTTTCTCACAGCAGCAGTCGTCATTAAGTGCATATCATTGCCACTTTAGAACTCCGCCGCTGTCTCCATATGCAACACCGAACAACATCACTGGCATTCATTCATTGACAAGAGAAGTGGAAATAAAGGAAGTGGTCGTATTAAACACTTGTCCCAACAACAGTCGCAATGGCCATGTGTCCCTCTAACACAATACGTGGTGAGACTACTTGCCAATAGTGTTTTTATCCCATTTTCCAAATTTCCAAACAATTCTGACTTTGTCTTTTTCAATTTTGTCTGTCCGCGTCTGTCGCCGTTGTTGGTTGTAGTTTGTCTTTTCCTTCCCGTCCTCAGTCCATTAATTCTCATCAGACACATGTTGCTGCTTCCATTGTCTTTTGCCAATTATTGGACATACTCAGAGCTGTCGAATGACAGGCATTAGAAAGGCTATTTCAAAAAATGTTCTGCGGTACCATTTGCTGGTCTCCTTCAAGAAAGCACCACCGGTGGGAGAATGTAGCAAATCTGATTGTAACACTTCTAATACGAGTCATGAGGCATGCTTCTTTTCTGGTTCGGAAGTGGCTTCTGTGGTTACAAATATACATATATGTATGTATGTATGTATGTATATGTATGTACATATAACTATGAAAATAGTGTGACAAATCCAACATCTTCCACATTTAGTTTAAAAAAATATTATCAATAGCTAGTTTTGAAGGCAACTACTTTCAAAGATCCTCTGTAATTTCGATTTTATTTAATGTGAATGGTCATTCATATGCTAGAGATGTTAGATGGCCTTGGTTCGAAGTTATAAGTAGGGTTTAGGTTTTCCTGACTTTTTTCATTACCCGGGAAAGAGGGAAGGAAAAGTTTCAATGTCGGGAATTCCCAGGAATACAATTTATTTTAGGTATGTCCACTATGGTTTAAAATATCAGCATTTTTTTGTAAATTACTGACATATTACAAATTAAAAACGAAAGTTTTTTCAAAATAGTTTACAAATTGTTTTTCATGTTACAAATACATTACTCTAGAGTAATCGCCAGAATCGAAGGCGTCATAAAAGTAGACAAAAATATTTTACAGAAACATAAACTGTAAAAGCAACATTAATTAAATAAATTCGTAAAAAATAATAAAATATATCGTAGGACATATTTCTATCCTTATTAGATTTCTCTTGAACGATTCCAAGTGAACAATTTTAATTATATTCCTATTTTTACATCATTTCGTACTGCTTTCATATATAAAGTAAATTATTCTTTGAGAATAGTTTCACCTTTTATTTCGTCGATTCTTCTGGGAAAACAAGAAATTTAAAGTTTTACCCAGTTAGCAGCTTCGTGCTAACTTAACGGATTTACACAGTGTTGTAGTAATGCTCATTCTTATTGGCAGTAATGTGAATATATTAATTTGTATATCTAAAATTTCCAAGTTATATAGTAAATCGAAATTAGTGCTCAAAATAACCAATAAAACTATTTTTAATATTCCCGTATTCCAGGGAAAAACAGTTCGGGAATTCCCCGACCCCACAGCCTAGGCGTCACTATTCTGTACATACCTTTGCCAATTGTGAGCCATACTATTTGCTCCACTCTTTTTGGGTTCACTATGTAATATAGTATGTTTCGAATTCTTTCTAAATCTCGCGATTTCTTATATTTTCATTAAGCACCAACCCCCCCCCCTATTGAAATAAGACAAGAATTCTATATGAACTATTTGATATGAAGGATTAGCAGACGTAGGCATTTCTTAAAAAATATTTATGGTACATACCCTTCCGTTCAGGTTATACATAAATCTATCGGATTAATATCAAAACAACCGCTCAATTTACTCGTCGGAAAGTGCCACAATGTGATAGTTTGTCGGTTCATTTCATTCGGCTTTTACGGCCCATGTTTCATTTGCTCATGAATGTGTTTGGACGACGTAATTAAAAACCTAATTGGAATACATTTGCTTTGGTAGCTGCTATAAACACGAGAACCGCTCGGGGAACGGTTCATAGCAACATCGGCGACCATGAGTTTATGTCGCATAATTCAGTAAAACCAAACCTAATTGAATGAAACAGCACCGCTGGGACTTTGTTGGAAAAAAACGCCGAAAATTACCAACAGCATTGTGTGGCTGGAAAGTAACATGAAGCATCTTTGGGTTTTCCTTTAGCCGTATCCCACTTTCTTGTAGCGTTATGCATAATTAACTGCGCATAAATACGGAGGAGAATCTCGTGTTACCCACAATAATCACAATTATGACAAAAAATGCAAGGAAACCCGAAATATCTACTTTTTAATAATTTATTTTTTTGGTTGGTTTATCGCTGGAGGAGAACGTTGAAGATGGAGCACAATGCAATTCGTGGCTTTTTTCACATTCGAAGGAAAATACACGAAAGTTGGTAGACCATAACACAACCGACCCAAACGAAAGTCTCATTCACACCGTCATCCAGTTTTGGATTTGGTCTGTAATTGTTGGGAGCAAAAATACACCATTGTTTGTAGCTCTTGGCTTGAGCCTCGGTCTTTCCGGTGGATTGTAGTTTTGAACCTCATGTGACATTTTGCATGAGCAAACGCGATACAGAACAACGAATTAAACACAAAGCAAGTGAAAAAGCAGACCGTACATCATCCCCAATACCCTACACGCCGGAGCGTTCAGGCAGTTGTTGCGGAAGTAACACATCACCAACCTGAAGTGAGAAGAGAACTGTAAGGTGTAGCCCACTAGTACACGTTCGACTGTAGCGCAATAGTAGGACAAAAGTGGTCGGCACGTGACGGAGGTTTTCCAATTGTTTCACGTTACCCATGGAGATGTTTTTTGTTTCAAACATATATATATATACATACATACGTATGATTGTATGTATTTGAACTTATGGCTTTAATGCTGTCTCTTTAACAGTTGCAACAACAATTGATATTGTTGTAGATTTCGTTTGTTTCCTTCTTGACAAACGCTCTGGAAGGAGTGAGCGTGACATACGCTACTTTGTTAAGCGTTCGCTGAACGACATGGAGTTGCTCCGTGTATAGATTCGAGGAAATCAAGTAACTTTGCACCTGCATATCGCACCTTGGCGTAGGACGGGTTGTACGGCTTTGTGAATTGTGTATTAACCCCACCGCCACAAGTACCCACTGTCACTCCAATTGCTGTCTATTGCCCCCACAGCCGTGCCGCGTACAACGGATCGGTGAGTCGAAGAGTAGCGTTTACTGCATGCAAATCAATTTGCAAATAGTTCAGGCATGAAATTTTATGACAATTCGTACAAAGAGTCTACGACTTTCGACTCCGCCATATCCAAATAAATGAAAAAGTAATTGTCATGAGGCCTGGTTCAGGACATTCATGTCGACCTAAATGGAATTCATTCATAAACTCCATGTTCTCGGCGTACATTGTTCATTGTTTTATTACCAACTACCACTACAATAACAACAGCAGCAACAACAATGACACAAACGACATTTTAAATGGAAAGAAATAAATGAGAAACTAAGTACAGACGGTACCAAGGCGAATCCTTGCACAACATTGTTTCCTTTGTGTCACGTAACAAATGTGCCCGTCCGTATTCCGAACATGCAACAAATGTGCCAAACTAAAGTAACAAAACAAAACATTCAGTAACAAATAACTTCCGGTGAACATAATTTACACGCAAACAATAGATGGAACCCCTAATTATTGCACACACACACACATTTCACAAACGTATGTATGTATGCCTGCCTGTATGTGGTGCGAAAGGTCAAGCTTCCGGCCTCTTCTGCCAAGAATACCCGCAAACGCATCTTCGAATGGCAGAATATCTTCGAGGTCGATACTCATTCCACTCCATTGTCTGTCACTTGTAAAAAGGTTATCCCTGTAGAAATTTTATAATTTGTGTCGTAAGAATATCTCCTACAATAGATCTGTGTTTGAAATATTCATATTGGTATATGACAACAAGGGTTGAGGTTTCTTCCAAACCGTGGGAACTGAGTATTCCATTCAGGCTCAGATTATCAGATTTGTATTTGTCATCTGCGTCATGGACAATGTAGCAAACACCTGCTTGAAAGAGTTTCGAATTATTTGTTATTACCAATTGCAGAACCACCCTAAGTTATAGCAGCGTCTTTCAAAATCATCCGAAGTGGCTTAATTTAATGAGTGGATATGGAGGTTTATTCTGAGGACATTGTCTATGTCCCATCGATGAGAGTCATCGACAATTTTTCCATCTCCAATGGACTTTGTTGTAAACATTATTGAATCCAAACGAAAAAAGCTAGCTGACTACAAATTTCAAGTTTTTTCTTCTTTTCTCTCTCCCCTTTTTGATTACGCACATGGTCTTGATGAGTTAGAAGGGAATGGAATGTAGCATATGTTGTCTTCTGCTGTTAGTTGGCCAAATACCAACTATTTATTTGCGATTTGTGTTCTGCGGGAACAACTCGATATTCCGATCAAATTTCTACAATGGTAAATCTCCTGGACACAGGAATTATTGTTTTTACTTTATACTTACACTATTGTGTGGAACTTAATGTTAAGTGGCTTATTTTCTAGTTGTTAAGTAAAATTTTAGTCGGGAGGAAGCACTAACCTCATCTCTATTATACATCCACAATTATGTTTAATTAATATGCTATTAAAAATATTATATTTTTAAGTTTTCAAGAAATATTATTTTGTACTATCTATTGTTAAAGAAAGTAAGACCAGTAAGTAAGTGTCAGTCGGCTAAACCGATTTAGTTATACCCTCAGATACCATATGCATCAAAGTTATAAGTACCTAAATTTGACTTGTGCTCGGATAATTTAAGTGGAAGGTACTGGAAGGGTTATGACACATAGTCCCAGCTTCCACATTTATAATACAGTTGAAAAACATAATCAAATATCATGCCATAGTGGATTCCAGGCTTCGGCATGGAGGATATACGCAATTAAAATTTACCTAGGATAGGGACAATTGTGTGGGAGGTACTAGAAGGGGTGTGGCAAAAGCATAAATATTTTGTAGGTTTAGAGTGATTATAAACACATTTTCAAACATCAAATTGCAACTGGTTTCGACAAGCAGAATGGAAGTTATATTATTTTGACCAAAGCTTATGCCAATTTGTGTGGGAGGTACCAGAAGGGGTTTGGCAATATCACCCATATTTTAGGTGAATGCAATGTCTATAAAACATGTCAGAGTATTCCGATCATCCATATATAAGTTATAACAGCTTTAATTGTACGTACGTTAGGGTGATTTGTATGGGAGGTACCAGATGGGGTGTGCTGAACCCCTCCATATTATGTACGCTTAAAGTGATTATACAAATTTGATCATATACCAAAATATAGCTGATTCCGAATATCTGTTTGGATGTCACATTGGTTTTAATTTAACATAGGAATATGGGCTTTTTGTGTGTGAGTTACCAGAAGGGACGTGGCAGTTTCGCCCATTTTCGAACTTAAACTAAGTTTAGGAAAAATATTTCCATGTGCAAAGTTTGAATTGATTCCGAGAGTTATCGTGTATACCAGCCAGATGGACGGACGGACGAACGGACATTGCTCATGAAACGGATTTGGTCCAAACATACATAGTGTCACTCCTTCAATGCGTTAAACTCAAACTAAAGTGTATTTCCTCAAACCAAATTATTTTTTATTTATATAGGGTCCTTAACATAAATGCAAATCAACTTAATGTGGGAAATGTAAATTAGTTTTTACTCAAACCAACGATCTGTGCAATTATACTTTTAATGCGGATTAAGGATAAAGGTGAACCTAAAATTCAAGTGATTTTGCTTTACACTGCACCATTACAAATTTATTATTATCAACCCTAGAGATTTTAAAATATTAGTGAAAGTTTTATTCAAAATCTGTGGTTGTTTACTTTACTTATGTTTTTGTTGTTTTGGTCTACTCAGTACGTAGTTTCTATTTGTTTCGAACTAATTTTTTCTTCGTTGAAAATTGTAAACCTAAATCGAATGTTACATTGTATCGCAGCTACCACAACTGATTTTCGTCGGTTGTAACAAAGTGTGGCAGTTCATTCATTATACGAATGCAATATTTGACTACAGCGGAATGAAGTCAAATCGGGAGGTACATGGTCCGACGAGGTTCACTTTATCACGTTTTTTGTAAATGAAATATAAAGTAATACTGAGTATCTGATCAAAATCGGATATAACGTGGGACTTCAGGAGTTAAGTAATATATTTCATAATAAATCCTTTGTTAGGGGCAAAATTATTCGATGAATAGAATAACATTTAATTCAGATTATCTTATCATGGTAAAGCATAAAGGATGAAGAGAACTTCCACTCTCGACAAATCGAATGAAACGCATTTTCCGTGTTCAAAATATTTTGCAGCCATTGTCCCATAAATAAAACGTAAACAACAATTCATATCACACAGAAATGGAAAGTAATTTTTGATATTGTACCATTAAAATACAACAAGAAACTCATATTGACGTGTGTTTTTTACTGTTTTAGCGGCTTTAAAACATACCTCTAAAGTTTTTTATGTGCAGCATGCAGATGTCGAATAATCAAAAAATCAAGATTTTCCAATATTAGCAGTCGTATCAAAAGTGGGCAAATTGAGTAATAACTGCATCAAGTTACCTTGACCAGATAAATATTTTGGTCCATTGGGTAAAAATCCATAGACGATTTTGTTTAACTTTTTTTCTAGGTTATCAACATATATCTTCCTATCATATTCCATCATTAGATCGTTCATTGATTTGTTGTATCTCAAGTTGTCAAGGCAAACTAGATGTATACTAGGTGTAAAGTCAAAAAATGTGAAAAGTGCCACTAGCAAAATTGTGCACCAGCTTAACTTTTTATTATATAGAGAATACCAATTTTGTCGACATTTGATTGCTGACTTAATGGGGAATATTTTTGGCAGAACAGTTTTAAAAGCCCAGATAAAGAAATTAAAAATATATGCAATTTCATCCACGAATTTCGCGACTGACTACACATATATTACAAGCGGCATTGGTTCTTAGTACACATGCAAAAAATCACAAACCAAAAATGTCATTTTTTGCCAAACCTCAAAATCATTTTGGTCATATCTCCCGCGAAAATGAAAATTTTGCAAAAATATCCAATTTGTCTTTTTTATTTACCGTGTTCTACCGAAATATCCACTTTTTGTCGAAAAAGCTCGTCCTTCCGCTCGAAAGCTCGAAAAACAAACAAATTTGAACAAATTACAAAAAATTGATTGATATGAAACAATTATTAATTAATACATTCGATTCGTTTCAATTATGAAACTATTTTGAACTTATTTGCTAATTTCCCTAAACAATACAATGATAGACTGGTAGTCAGATCAAAACTCAGGATCTGAAAGGATAGTTTGAATGCTCCTAATATGGTGTATGATTTCACATTTAGATTACCCCCAACGTTATTGGGTTCATTCGGTTCATTCAAACACAATTCGGATTTTTCATGTAATATTCATAGCAAAACCATTTCGCAGCACTCGAAATTGTAACAATCTCTATGCTTCCACTGGCGTCCTTTCGATTTTGTTTCATTCAAATGTGATTAAAGATACTCACCCACGTTATATGCAAGTATTTTGTGAATCCACAGACAACACTTACTCATTGCCATAAAGCATCACACGAAGGATTCTCCAGGAGAGGGCGCGTATGTGGCCAACCGGAGTCGACGTCTTTAATTACAAGTTTGTGTGAGTGTGTGTATGTAGGTGATTAAATACTAAATGATTTTGCCTAAAATATAATTACGAGCATATTATTAAAATTGTCATAAATGCTCTGATTTTATGACACGAATAAAATTCCAAGCCGGCTCCTTCGATCCAAGGCCAAGACCGAAATACAAAATCCCTGAAATATAAGCATTTAGATCTGGCAAAGTTTGTTAACTTAAACAAATGCGCATAAACGAAATTATATAAAAATAATAATAAAACTTTTATGGTACATTTTGTGAGAGCCTAACATAACACCCATGGCTCATATGTACATATACAAGCACATACATATATGTGTGTACATATATGTGCACATACACATACATAGCACATAGATACTCATCAACATATGTACAGTGTACACTTACGAGACCGAGACCATTTTATAATTGGCTCACGGTCTGGGAAGGAGGAGGTACCTTCTTTCATAGTCTGGCGTGCAGAAGGTGACATGAGTGCGAGTAGTTCTGTGGCTTACACTGCCTACATGTTCAACCTTTTTAATCGGAATACAAATGACAAAGTCTTTTTCATTTGAGCCATCATCCGGCGCATATGCCCGGTATCATTTTACACTCGTCAAGCAGCCATTGCGGTTGACATTTTCTTGTTATGGGAGTTTTCCCCTCCTGAAAGCCATTTTGCAAAGGTCATTTTGACGTGCTGTGAGGGTTCCCCTTTCGACTCGACAAGTGTTGGCTACGTTAGTACTCTTAGTATGTACAAGTTTTGTATCATTTTCCAGTTGCATATATATATGTATTTGAAAAACTACATGGATGGGGGGCATGAACGAAATGTGCTTGAAGTAAACTGATTTATTATGACGCTATCATGGATGTCGATTAACTAATGAACCTATGCGATTAAAAACAAAAACATGTCCGAGTATAATGGTCAGATCTTACGATTTTTATGCTATTGGTGATTTGTAATTGGTTCAATTCTAAAGGGGTGATTTTTTAAAAACTATAGGAAAGTTTTTCAAAAAAAAAAACCATAAAATTCAGAAAAATGCATTAAATCTTTATTTGAATCGATAGTACGGTCCATATAATTTAATGTTTGAAGATTATTTCATGCAAATGTTGACATTGACTGTGCCTCGAATGGTCCATCCGCTTAGTCCAATTTTGGCATTTCCACGTTTTTGAGTAACAGAGGCCCAATTGCTGCGAACGGCGACGAATCGATAATTGATGGTCATCATTAACACTGGCCGATACAGCTGCGACATTTTCTTCAGTTCGCACTCTACGTAAGCGTGTTGGTGGTTTAATGTCCAACAATGTAAATTTGGTGCGAAATTTAGTCACAATAGCCCGAATAGCCGCTTCAGTGGGTCGATTAAACTGACCATAAAATGGAAGAGCGCGATGAACTTTCTTAACAGAGCACGTATTTTGATAATAAAATTCAATACATTGCAAGCGTTGTTCGTCGTTTTAAGACAATCAAGAATATATATGTGTCAATTAGTATGATAGTGGTTTAAGTCAGTTTTTATCTGTTTTTGGGTTAATTAAAAAAATATTTTTCCACCAACCCATAACATTTTTTTCTTTGAATATCCTTTTTTATATTTTTTTATAAATGTCAAAAAGAAAACTTCTTAAATTAGAGATCTGACCAAATAAAGAGAAAAATTGGCATATCTCACTTTTTGGATTTTTGTCTTAGACCACTATCATACTAACTGGCACTTTTGGCCTCAGGTCCATATTGTATGGTATTACAAACGAAATGACAAACTTATACGCCAATTCAGCATATTAAAGTAAATTAAAAACCAAGATTTAATAATAATATTTTTGTCACATTCGAAAATAAAAAATCGGTTTCGAACAATTGCATTCGGTGCGGAAGTTTTTTGGGATGAGGATTTTCCGCAAAAAAATGTCTAACCCTTATTTAATCTCTAAATGGGGTTTAAAAAAGTAAAAAATCGTGATTCATTTGTGTCTACAAAGAGCGTCCCAATATTTATCCATAAATATTTTACATGGAGACATTGTTTTCTTCGGTACAATGTAAGCTATAAAAGAAAATATTGATTTCTATTTTTTATGTTTTTTCGTGCAACAATTAAAAACCCATGATTTAAAACAATCGTTTGGTTTTAAAGGAGGTTCATAACTTCTGCGTTTATCCATAGATATTTTGGATATATAAATTTGTTTCTTTGCTATTAAAAATAAAACAAAATATTCTTTCCGATTTTTCTCTTTTTATGTTTTTTTTTTCGCACCACAAAAAAAAACTTTTTTTTTTCAAAAAAATCAATTGTTTCTCAATTGTATTTGAGACTCTACTTAAAGTAATTTATTTTCCTGATTGTCAAGATCTTTTTATTTTTTTCTCTGAACAACTTGTATATTGTCCGTCTGACTCCAGCTTCCTTCCTATGCTTTAAGTTAAGATATCAACAATCCAATACTTATTAGCCTCATATCTTTCCCCTTCGGGCACCGCGTCCCTTCGCTACAAATCTCTCGTCTCATATGCAGCGTGAAGAATTGATTTGTCGAGGAATAGGAAAAAAATCCATCAATTCTTTCAAAATCGTTTTTGCAACTTACTCCCCTCAGTTGAGTTTTGATGTCGTTTAAATTTGTCTAATAATGGAATCCGTGACAAATGCCTCATGATTTACTCGTCGTAGACTACGGTGAAGTTAACGTTGTGAAATGGAGAATTCGGAAGATTATGATTATGGCTATCAAAGAAAATCTGAAGTAAAAAATATCGACTCCCCTAAAATAACTGCCTCGCCATTTGGTTGTATATCAAAAGCACGCTTGGCAGCCGTAGCCAATGTAAACTGTTTAGCATTAGCGCGCGTTAGATATGTACCGTCTGTATGGACCCACAGCGTGTTGAGGGAATGCCATGGTACGTGTGTGTGCGTGTGTGTCGAATCTATTCTTATGTTCGTATATGCCTTCAATAGGGCACATTTCCTTGTTAATAACCCCTATTACTGTGTGACGCCAGTTAATGTGGACTTTTGTGAGACGACTATGCATGCCGGGATTGAAATTGATTTCGTTGTGATTTTTTACGAATATTGCCCATACAAATATACGCATACACGTATGCATGTACGTAGATACATATGTAGATATGTACACATAACTCGTATCTGTGTCGAGTTTTAGGCTTTTCACACGAAACATTTGCAGGGGCAATTTATAAACTGGCATTTGCTCACCCTGAAAACCGTTGCGAAGCTATAATTCAAAATGGATTATTGTGGCGAATTAAGTTTTTAACTGGCAGTCAGCAATATCGAGCAGAGCAGCATCCCCAGGTTGGGTAGTTGGCCTACAGTCGCCGCCATCGTCAGTCGCCCATCGCATGCGGCACCGGTATTTCACACTCTAGGTGGCACTGTTAATCTGGACACGGGCAACAACACCAGTGGACAATGGACCATATCGACTGCACAACATCAAAATATGGTCACGAGGAGGCGAACGGGAACGGGATATGCTGCTTTGTTCGTCCAGTTGTAGTCTGTAATCAGCTGGCGTTAGCCGATTCTTTGTTATCGCCTGTTAGCCGTGAGCGGTAATTAAACAACTCGCCACTACCAGTCGCCGCCATCACAATGCACTTGATAAATCCTATTAACTGGGAATCTATAGGTATCCCACTGCAGGAGCCACAACATTAAAAATCGCATCACAGCCTCAGCGGCTGCTCACATCATCAGGCATTGCAATACAACGCAACACAATCCAAGTCTAACTGTGAACGACCAGTTTGCATTTGCAAACTTATTAATTAATTATGGTTTGTGGGCGTTGTTGCCAGCTCGTATAGCAGCATAGGGGGAGAGCGGTGTGGGATAATTGTGTTTGTTAGCAAAATGGATAATAAGCAGATTTATACGATTAATTAATTGTATATTGTCTAAAATAGTTGTGTGTATATATGTATGCACACACAAACACACTCACGAACACATGCCCATACATAAAAACGTCCCTATCTGCATATGTAGGTATGTGTGCAGGTATTTTTTACCTGTGAATTGAATTTAAATCTGCGTTCATTATTTCACGGCTTAAATTTTAAACAGAATGATTTACAGTAAATGTGGCTGGTTTCATTGCTCGGAAAAGCTGTTTTGTAAAATTAAAGTCCACATCTACTCAATATGAACAGAAATAATCGCTTTGACGGTTCTTAAACGGACATTTAAAATACACGAAATTTGTTCCTGGCAGGGGAAAAGGGTAAACGCTGACACTTGAGAAAGTTTTTCGAGATTGGTGTAGTTTGCTTTATCGATGGCTAAACTCCCAAGTTGCGAACCATTATATAAAATTCGACAAACAACTGTTTTTGCATTACGCAGCTGAAGCAATAAATAAGTGAGAACAAATTTTAGCGAACTAAAGCCACATTAAGATCTTGGGCAAGAAATAAAGAAAAAAGATCAGTTGGATTTGGTAGCACTATACACCGAAACTCTAAACCAAATGTTTAAAAAGTCGCCAATCTTATTTTTACACTGGTCCACTGTGTTACACAGGCGAGGTATGTTGTTGATCAAACAAATTTCTAGAGATTCGTGGACATTACGACTTCCGAATTGTCCTACAACCATAGTAAAATTGCTGAAAGAAGACAAAGTGCCTGAGGAACTAAATTCGGGCGGAGTTATTTAAATTTTCTGTGGACTTCCCCTTAAAACCACCGGTAAAATGCGGTTCAAATTGGTTTAGCCTAGCCCGCAGACTGTTAGCGAAGTTGGATTTGAGTTCGTTTTATAGCACAAAAGCAAATAACTGAACGATCGCTTCGCACATTTAACTCAGAAAATATCAACTCAGTCTCAGTATCGGGGTTTTTAATTTTGTATTATGAAAATCATTTGTGTGAAGTCGGCATTCAATTGTAACCATCTTTTCAAAATATGCTTTTGAATAAAATTTCGGTTAGTTATTGTAAAAGTAGCCGAAGTAAATGTTATTATTACTTTATGGAGTTGGATTCCAATACATATAAAGGTTTTTTGTTTTTTAGCGACTGTAAATAAAAAGAAATACATTCTTTGTGTCCCTTGTAATCCGCTATTCTTCTGTTCAAATACGTGTGTAGCACATATAGTTTCATAGAATATACACTTTGCATGCAATGTGACACGATTTTCTTCCTTTATTTTTTGTTATATTGAATAGGACAATCAAATATAACTTTCACAGGGCGTTTCAAGCTTTAATGGGCAAATATAATATTACAAAAATAAAAATAATCTGTAGTTATGACGGTCGTCTCGATGTGGAATGAGAATTGATTAAATAGTCAATTTTTCTGATTTAGATCGATTTTGACGAAAGAATATTTTTTGCAATTGTGCCCAGAAATTTCAATGAAAACAATAAATATTAAAAATTCAATTCAAATTTAAAAAAATCTAACAATCTAACCTTGGGAACATAACACAATTTTTTCGGATTGTTATTTGTATTTCAATAAATACTATTTTTCAATAACTATTACATTTAACCTTATTTTACCTATTTTAAAGTTTTTAGAAGTCAGTTTTTTAAGATACTTTATTTTTCAAATGAGCTCAAAATAAAAAAAGTTAAAATATCGATTTTTATTGAAAATTTTTATTTTATTTTTAACATTTTTTATATTGGATTTACCAAAAATCAGCTGTCAGATCGTGAGTCCTCGAATGTCCCTCTTGCCATTATTTGTTTCCTTGTAATACCAATTGAGTGGGGTCGTAGGATAGCGACATTTTCTGAACCCCAGACGCCAGTCATTAGTTTTGTCGTAATAGCGTTTCTACGAATTAATTTGGCTATTTCCGTTGCAAAACACCATATGTATGTGGGTATATTTTGCAACTTGTGTAAATTCCGCATAAATAGGATGTAATTACGGAATTTAATGTACACATTGCGTAAACCTGTAGAATAAATTCCGTGAATTTGTCAATAGACCTGAAGACCAAAGAAATAGTTTAGGCGAGTTTTTCATGTTAGCTACAGCAGCAGGTAGGTGGTATCCCTTAAACCGAAGGATAATTTTAGATTTGTATGTTTTGATAAATTTGAAAGAAGCAGGTAGGAAACAACAACGCCCAAGTCGTTGTTGATGGCGGAAAGACGATTGCATGGTGTTCTTGTTTCAACAACTGTCAATATCGTCAAATATGCACTGTGCGTGTGTGTCTGTTTTTGTGTCCAGAGCAAGTTGAATTCCTGGGCGTTTTTGAATGTGCCAACATGTTTCAGTTCCATTACCAAGAGAGTATCCTTGTATTTCCCAGGATTTGCTATGTTTTTCAATATATAAAAAGGAAATGACCTTCAAACTTGGGAACTCCGTGAGTTCGATGTCAAACATGTTGTATTCGAATACAAACGACAAAACGAACGGGTAGATAGTTCGAATTTCGAAGATGCCCCTCATACACAGATACATAGCAACATGACTGACGTTCATCAAACGACATGTTGGCCGGCCGTACCACCTTCCCTTCCGCCATTACCAGGCCAAGCAAAATTAACATTTTACAACGCCTGCGTATAGCCACCGTCCGGCGTACTTTATAATCACACGTGTTTTATTTACATCCAAGCCATGTTGAACTTTTACAAACGCAACATGTACCAACATGCGCTGCGTGCACGAATGCTCGTAGCCAACCTATGCCAGTAATCTTGCAACCGCGAAACACACACACACACATACAACTCTCCTAAATAAAAGTTGCTTGAAAATATTCAAACTCTACACAATGGAGACTTGTGTCACAAGTCGATTGTGTTTTGTGCTCATTCACTATGAGACTACGAAGAGGATGATCTTAAACAACCATCAACCGGTTGTGTACCACGGCACGGCTACATCGAGTATTGCGTCCTGAAGTCGAACCAACTTCGAATTTCACACTGGCTGAGTGTTAGAGAGTATTGCGTCCAATTGTTATCTGCTCACAGATATTCAGATAATGTATCTACTTCTCATACCACAGCACACAGTTTGGTTTGAAGTATGTTCGCCTGCCAATATGCCATGCAACATTGAATCGCCTTTGCCGTCAAACTAATTCAGTATTTTATATTTGACATAACAAAACAAAACAAAAGTGGGGTTGTTGGATGAGTTGTACTCGGTGTCGAAATAACACAAACACACACATAAACCTTGTTACACTATTCAGTTCATACGCAACGACCAAACAACGTCCGTCCATCGCATGTTGCGGCTCGATGTGTGATGCTGCTACATGCGACTGCGTCGCAGGCGGTTTGATTGGAGAATGTGGAGAGTTGTGGCAAGGTTTGTCTTTTGAGTATTGTACTTTATTGTATTTATTGAGTTTGTTTTTAGTAGATTTTTTTCCATTGAACAAGAAGGTTGTCTACGCAGAATTTTCTTCCGTGAATCTTACAGTGAAGAGGTTGTAAGCGGGTGATTTTCGTGATTTTTGAAATAAGAAAAAAGATAAACAAGTCATTACTTAAACGAAATATGTACGTTCAGTTATGTTCGTAAATCGAGCGAGTGTCTTTCCAAGAAAATATATGAAAAAACAATTGAGAGAAATCAATTGACGACGAATTAAAATCGATTCGATAATCCCTTCAAAAATTGTGATATTTGTAAACCACTTACATACATACATACATACATAGTGCACATCATAAACATACATACACACATTTAATCAAAATTACAAAAGCGCAGAGATACGAGAAAATGTACTTCGAAAAGATCCATATGCATATTGTGGCGTTTGCAGCCATCAGTCTTTTTGGATTTATTTCTGCCCAGGCGGTGGGGTCTAAAGATCTATTCAGATGCCGCCAAAGTTGCTATCAAAAGGTAGGTTATACTCAAACAAACCAACAAACACTACAACAGAAAAGAAAAGAACGAGACGAAGACACAAAAAAGGCACACTCGAATACAAGGATTAAACCGCCTATTGTCTCCGTCATAAATTCTCTTCGAAGGAAAACAATAAAAATATGGACATGCAAGATATTCATGTGCATTAAGGTCCACACATACATATGTACACACTTACAGGCACCGTATGGATAGGAAATGCTCACTCACATACTTCACATTTCGTTGCTTCCATGCCTGGACCATGTACCGTGCAAACGTAAAAACCGATTATGATCTGCACGTGACTTCAGCCACATTTCGGGCCTACTCACTAGTCCAATCGTAAAATCCAAGAACGCGCAAATCAAAAGCAACATTGTATGGCCCCGAACATTTTCCCTGCCCGAACTGGGCTATTTTTCAATTTTCTACCATTGCTGACAACATTCGCGTGTTCCGCACCAGGAAATCCATTTAGTGGATTTTGCCGACGCCAAAATGACAATTGCTTGCAATTGGAGGGACGCCTGACGTCTGTCGCTTTCTTGCCTGTCACCAAAGCTCCAAATGTCGTAAATTATTTTATGTTTGTTTCGCGAGTAACGCGAAAGCATTTCAAGTGATATCGTTAACGAATACGCACGATAATGTCAAAAAGAATGGCACAAAAGACACATCTTTTGCCCCCACTTTTGGCTGCGTCATTACACTACGTACGAAAGTGCTTGTAGGTTCGTTACGATAGGGATTTCAAGTAGGGTAACAAAGGAGCATTTGTTGTCATATTTATGCGACATATTCATATCTCATGCCGCTTGGCACAAATCGATAAATGCTATTTTGAGTAACCTCTTTATCATCAGCTAATATGCCTTTGAGAGATTGTTGTTACTTTTGAAGGGTGGAGTTCCGCGAAAACCCGACTTTGTTGTCAACTGTCACTTTGAGAGGGAAATTCCATTTAAAGGGGGGCATACTCTGCAGACATAAGTGCTCCACAGTTTGTTGCACGTATCCCGTAAGCATAATCCAGCGTTGTCATCTCCACATGTGCAAATGCATCATGAACAATCAAAAATTATCGCAGCTTCTTATTATGTTCCCTGTGGGAGTCTGAGTCAGAAGACATGTACATGGGAACACAACACTCTATAGCTAATTTTAATTTTATCCAACAATTTTAAATAATAACAAAATATCTCAACACTGAGAGGAAAGCTCGGCGTGCTGAGGAGCCGCATTCATGAAATGTCTTCCATTTCACGTTTGACGTTCGGTTCATACAACCGTTCGGAAATCGAGGATAAGTCCGCCGGCAAAACCCCATGTAGATCTTTAGTTTGTTTGCTCACTCACAGCTTCTTGTACATTGCTTGCGTGCGATAATTATATTTGCTATGCCATAGACCATCATAAAACAGTTCTACACAAATTACTGCACAGCAATTTCCAGCCAAAGGACAGGTTTTTTTGTCGAGGAGGGAGAACCAGATCAAGCGACGAAGCAGTCTGGCGAGATAATGGGAAGACGACGATCACGAATGTAATTTTCTTCTCCGCTGGTGATCATATTGTTGTGCTTGGTGGCTTCGTCTGGCAATCTGCAGCACCTAGACGCGAGTATGTCTTACTTTAAATTGATTTGTCAGAAGAGATTTGGATGCAGACTGCAAATTGAAAAAAGACAGGGAATTTTGTTTTGCATCTATGTCCGTGCGATTGACTCTTGATACGATTTTAATTAAAAACGAATCACTCCACTTTGACAACGGCCCATCATAGCGAACTGAACTGTTTTGCTGGGGAACGAGGGAGGGAGCGATTTATGGATGTGTCGAGAAAATCTCAAAGGTCACTTGGTATGGCACTTTAATGATCTCAGCGAATGAGCGGCCAAATAGATAAATAATTTACTTTTTATTACATTTCAGTTGGTGAGTTGGTCGGTAGGTTGGTAAGAACAGAAACTGCGAGAGTGTATTTTTTCATGCCTCGTCTTCGGCTGCTAATTAGAGGCCATAAATTTTGCGGTCATAAATTTTCCCGACTATGCGTGTGGTTGTGTGTCGAATATTTCAACAATCAACCTCAAGCACACACTATCGTCATAATTACGACAGTCCCCATGAAATAGTTTAGCTAGCTAGCCAGCCAGCCGGTATTCTGCGTGTTCCGATTCAGGCGCTCTTCTCCGTCCTAGGAACGATATTCTGTCACAGAAATAGACGTCTGACAACGATCTTCCGTTATCCATGCCTCGATTCGATTAGTGTGTAGTCGGTCGGTGTAGTGTTGTTATCAGTTTGATTTGAACAAGCACCTAAATAAATATTATTTAGCTTTTATTATTAATACTCGTATTTGTTTTGTGTTGCCCATAATAATCATCGGTGGGCCTGGGCTGCTGATGTTCGAATTGGAGAGACAGCACCACCACAACCAGCAACAACAACACCAGCAGCCCATACGGACGTGTATAGGCCATAAACATGGTAGTTTATCATAATAATAATAAGAAGCCACTCGGCAGTAAGTGCATACATACATACATACTCACCTACATATAAATGTTTGGAATCGATTGAACGACTGACTATTTATCTATACAAGTATGTAGAAATTCACGTCCGTATGGATGTGTATGCGTACGATTAGTATATTCTGTATTAAGCGCATAGAAATAATTGTATTTTGTTTTTATTTTTATATGTTTGGCATGTACGTGCTCCGCATTGTAATGAACCGATATCTAAATATTCAAAGGCATGGTCTTGCCACTGACTTTTTAATAAACGTTCTGAAGTGTATCAACTCTAGCAGAAAGCAATTATTAATGTTGGCACAACACACAATCACACCAACACATGCATACTTACATACGTACGAGTATGTACGTCAGTGGCCATACTCGTTCGCACCGTTCACCCTTTACCCCTTCGGGACGGAGCTGCGCTTAACTCGCCCCCTCCTTCCCAGCCTATCCACTTTTCCCTGAGAATCGAGGGAAATGTTAGTTTTAGCACTTGGCAAAAACAAAAACAAAAAAAGTGCACGTTCTGTGAAATGCAACCCATTATTATGGCAACGGGCAGAGTGGAATGGTTATTTTTCTGTTTGCTTTGTAGGTCTGTAACATTAGAATTTCCCTCATTTCCGTTGTTTGTATGAATGGCGGAAGTCAAGTACCGCCTTTTGGAACAGAGTTTTTATTTCGCTGAAAACAGACATTTGTGTGTGCAAAATAAATGCTATAAACGATTGCTAGGGGCACAAATAAAGTTAAACTAATCCAAAAATACCTATTATTAAGAGCCAGCACTGCACTGCAGCGCATTTGAGGGCAGCTTTCACATGGTATGGCGGCGGTCACCACCCTTAAAGAGAAGCCAGCCCAGCTGCTAGTCGCAGTCACTCCGTGGCATGGAGTTCATTTTCAATTTCGAAAACATTTAAAAAATCTTTAGCAGTTTTAAAGTTTTTGTCACGGTATTCCTTGGAATTAAGAGATTTGCATAACTAATGAAATTGCCTCTGTGTGAATGTCGACTGGAACAGCCGAGCCAAGCCGAGCAGAGCACCGCACACCATCACCATCTTTCAAACGGAAAAAGGGTGACCTGACAGGCCGATTTCATACAAATTCGGGTTTGTTGTTTTCTTCTCAATCTTGACTCTTTCGTATTTCGACAGCGTAACGAATTCAATTTGTCTGGGGTTGCTTGCTTGCACTCACGTGATTAGAAAAGTCGACGCTGTTTGCTTCTGGAAAGGTATCATCGTCATTTGTATCTGACTGCCGAAGGAAATGGAAATCGAAAAGAGCCATCGTACAGAGGAATTTTAATATTTCCCATCAAAAGCGAGTAATGGGATCCAGCCAGGCAAAATTAATTGCCATGTTGGAATATTCATATTTCATTTAGTTCTCCCATTGTAATAGCAATTAAGGAAGTTGTTCGAAGATCTTCAATCGAAGCAAATAATTTTGAGGACAAAATGCAAAACAATTTGTAGTTTACTTGTTCCAATTACTTTCAGTATTTTTATTTGCAGTCGTAAAATCGAAAATGAAAAGTTTTTCTTTATTTGATTATTTTAATAATGTCTTTCTACAAAATTGATTTGAGACTCGGTTTACAACAGAAGAAGTGAACGTAAGTAGAGTAGGAGTGGTCCGACGGATTTCTCCATGCCAAATATAAAGATTGCATTCTTAACTCTGAGCGTGGCCACACAACTTGGGATCTGTCATGACCGCGACACTTCGTTCAATGTTTTTCCCATTCTAAACTTCCGAATAACTAGTTCCCAAAAGGCCAGTGAGCAGATAAATAGTAGCACGCACAGATTACACATCCATAAGGGCCATTTCCATATTGACATGCTCTCGATAGACAATTGAAAGCAAGAAAAATCAATAATCGATACATGATTTCGGAGCGTGCGTGCGTGTGTGTGGTGTATACGCTCCATGGGAGCAACATTAATTTTTATTCTGAATTTGTATGTACAACGTCCCATTTAGGGGTAACGCACAAAGTTTGGGTTCGATGTCTGGCAAATCGGCAGCAATTTATGCTGATGATAATTACACAGAATGTCGGCCCCCAACGAGACACACACACTCACCCAAGTATTTGTATGTAAGTATGTACTCGTATGTGCGTCTACTTGTGTAGTTTTATCCGTATGACGATGTTTTTAGCCCCCATAATTAGGCTCCAACACCGCTGCTCAAATCGTACCAGACGATATAAGAATCTTAGACCGAAATGTTTCGACGTTTTCAAGAGCCGTAGGTTATACGTTGCGCTGTGTGTGCGCTGTACAACGAAACAAAAAATTGAAACATTACGACTGACTTATCAAGTCATTAATTACAAAGCCATATTTTAAAATAATAATGACAGCAGGGCAAAAAATAAGACAGATACAAAACAATTTACCCTTGTAAATGATAAAAATGAGACAGACTACTTTAAATGAATGGTACGCCAAATGATTAATTTTCTGCGCAAAAAGCCAATTTGAGCATTTAGCTCCGGGGACGTTTCATTTTTCAACAATAAAAAAGGGAAAAGGTTCTGCAAACACACATAAACACATACAGCCATATACATAAATGCCTTCGATTAGCAATGGCTGTTGACAATGACAACAACAGGAGCGGGCAATCAGTGCGAGTTACGGGTGTAGGGGAAAATCTTAAACGGTGCAGCTTCACAGCATTTAGGGATAGGTTTGGCTTTGTGTCTGCCAACAAAGAGTAGCCGAACCTCCTGAAGAGATATTCCCATGAATGAGCTGAGGTCAGTTCTAGCTTCGCTGATGTTACGGCCACGGACTGTAATTGTCGCCAGTCGCCACAGACTATAAAACTACCGAACTACCGCTTTATTTTTGTATTCATATTCATCCATTCATTCATGCATTCATGTGCCTGGCTCGAACACAAGCTCAGCGCGCCTTGGTTGTTGGTGGCCTTAAGGAGAGTCGGGCGACGGTGTCCTCATGTTCGCACAATGAAATAATTCCAAAACGTGTTTCTTTTGTGTCTTTTCTCCTTCTGTCCTCCTTTGTTTCGGCTGTTCATACTGAAAACTGTAATGATTCAATTGGTTATGAAAAACTCTGTCACTCTGCGGAAATGATGACAATAAATTAAGTAAAACCAGAAATCCTGAGAAATGAATGAAAAGGAAACGAAATGAAACGAAACAATAGACCAGCCAGCCAGTCATCGTTTCTGAAATCAATGCGGTAGGTCGATCGGTCGCCATATTAATACTTCTGTTCGGTTGTGGCGGTGTCGTGTCATATTTTGTTAATGGAATAAATGCTTGCATGCATTAACCCTTAGGTGCACACGCAATAGCTTATCTTTCCAGTTATATCGAAAAAGAAACCGAACGATTACCAGATGTTCCATTGTTTCGGGTTCAGGGATCCCTTTCTTCTAAATGACATTGATAATATTATGCAGGGAGAACAATGGCATGGAAGGTCCTCCCAGCTCCCAAGAGAGCCCATGCACTATAAATTCCGTTCAATCTGAAAAGCTGGTAAGAAATGCTAGGTTATTACTCCTCTAATATGGAAGATGGCCAAAGTGCCGCGCCCTAATAGAAACCGAGAACCCGCAATGATGTTGCGTATGTGCTGTCATGCTGCCGCTGCTGCAGTGATGCTGCACATTTGAACCAAAAATAAACAAACATCAGGGAGCCGCAGAAATAACAAATCGGCACTTAAGCCATTTGGAGCGTGTATGCTCATCAACGTGAAGTGATAAGTTATGCAAATGTTTGCTCTCGACCAATTAAGAGGCTAAAGAATCACCACATTAACATATAGCGACTCGAATATAAATAAAAATAAAAATATTATTCTTTTGTCCAACGTTTATGCTTCGGAATGATGAGCGGAGGAGGGTGGCTGTGGCTCGGATGACATCGGCGTGCGGCATGGATGCCAAAAATAAACGCATTTCGTTAATATTTCCATAAAATATATTGTTCTCCACACGGAATATATCAAGTTGTTCCAATTTCTTCTCTTTTAACGCAACGTCGCATCGACTGTCGAATGTGCGTCTCTGTGTGGATGGAATTTGTATAAATAGGCATTTGCCCGAGTTCCATTCTGACGGAGGGGCGGCTCCCTCCCATGATGGACTTTTGTTGGCAACATGTTTAGCAGCTGGTATTAGTATATCTTATCAGCTATTGAAACGAATCGAAAGGTTACAGCAAAATGATTTATGTGGTCTTTATTCTCTGTCTCATTTCAGTTCGTTCAAGATTGGCATCATTGCATGGATTTCGAGGATTGTAAAAACGTAAGTATACGTCCATAATTAAATGTTGGCTCTTGTTCTATGTATTATCCATTCTTTTGGTTTTCGTTTGTTTTCACCCACTTTTCACAATACAAACAATAAATGGCCCATGGATATGACCCTGATTAGGCGATCAGAGAGCATGGCATCCCAAACCCTTTATGTAGATTTGAAGTAAATTCGTTGAACGTCTCTCTCCCCCCTGACCCATGTAGAATCACACACCAAATCATACCCCATATGCACATAACTTATTTACATTTACGCACATACGCCTACAATGTATGTTTGTCGCACTTTGTATTAAAAAAATCCGTCATCGAAATTTCAACAATCAAGCACTTAATCGTGATTTAAAAAACAACGTAAATCACAAAGAACTCGGGATGTGTTCCAAGTGTACAACGCCCACTCCTCTCTCTCTCCCATACATCGGGAATCGAAGAAATATAGATCCGAGTGAACAATAATCAATTTGTCTTAAATATTAAAGTGGCTTTAAAATTGGCAATGCCAAAAATAAAAACAAACTTGTTAAAGGCGAATAGCGTGGAAATAAATTTGGGTCAATTGAAAATTTATCGATAAAATCGAAAAAATGAGCTCTGCATTGTCGAACTGCAAACACTGCAAAAGGACGAACGGAAGAGCGGAGTCGCATTCGCGCTGAAATGCCAAGGCAAGGCAGCCTTGCTAACTATGCACAAAAGAGTAACAGGAAAGACTTTTGCTGGCGCAAACACACAAAAGGAAACTATAAAATACCTTTTTTAGGCATTGCTCTGATTGTTTTCTAGAGCATGGTGGGCAAAACGGGCAAAGCAAAGCAAAAGCGAGAGCAGCTTAAATTTTAAATTGTTCTTCTTGGCCATAAACTCAGAAAGACATTCTATCGAGCATACTGGCATTATGGCTCCGAGTCACAAATAAATGGTAATGGAAACCAATGTCAGTTATTTTGCATTCGTTCCCGTCTTCAGGCCATATTGACAGAGAGACATAGAGACTATCTCTATCGTTGCCTGCCCCTCCGTCCCACTCTCCTTTGTCATGTATTTCAAATGAAGATTGCTTTATTGAAAATATCAAATTACAGTTTCGAGAAGCAATCATGGAAATGTTTCTTCTTAATCACGGCCCGTAATCAGCCTGGGGCATCTGGGTGTGTGCGAAGTAGTATCTATTCGGACGGCGTTGGCCTGCTGGCCTGCTGGCCTGGACCAGAATTGCTTGCACTGACATGTGTCCGAGATTTAATCAGCAGGGAAGGGACGTTGTAACTGTCCACCAACTGTCCCCCACTTGCGTACTGGCTTCCCCTATTGTGACGCGTGACTTTTCCAATGGCAAATTGATTAAATTATTGGGATTCTTTTGTTTGTCATTAATCGAAAGTATTTGTAATTTTGTGAAAAGAAGATAAAATGATTTACAGCACAGCGAAGCCCTTGTCACATTCAACAAATATTTACACTCATTTCCCAAAACCTTTACCCTCGACAGCGGAGGGGGCGAGGCGAAATGAATGGGACTCGGTGTTGGGAATTTATAATCAAAGAGCCTTTTCAGTGAGGTTTTTAAGCGTTGCTCTTGCTGTTTGTATTTACACAAGGCATCAATTGTTCTTAATATACTCGTATTGCTACATATACATACATACATACATACATATGTATGTATTTATATACATATGTATGCATGTACAAATATACATTCATATGTGTGGTATGAAACAAACATGGTTTTTATTATCAGCTCTGCTGACAGATTGGTGTACGTGTGTCAATATTTGCATTCGATAGTTCAACAAATGCTCGAAGCACCCCTTTGGGAAAGCAATAAATTCCGAGCAGATCCATTATCGCATCGAAAACTATTACAGGCGGATATAAACAAATTCCGAACGCACAATTACAAGCGAACAAACGAATGAATGAACATCTTCCTTCACAGCCCTTGAGTCCATGGCAGCACTTTTATTATTTCCAATCTTTCCAATTTTTGGTCATGATGATTGATTTCTTTGTTTGGTAGTTGTGTAAACAAATTTGTCACAAACGGGGGAGATTTCTCGGAAGATGCTCATTACGGAGCACTTATTAGATTCAAGTGTTATAAGATGTTAGCACCCACACTCGCCTCTCCACCATCGTCCCGTGGACATTATTGAAAAGAGCAAAGAAAAGAATACAAAACTAATTTATTGGTCCTGAAGATGCAAGGGGTAGAGAAGCGCCAACATATTTTACCACATACATGTGCATGCAACATGTTCAATGTACGCACACACATACATACATATCTACATATGTGTGTAAAACCTTCCTGGTGATTGGTGATTGGAACGGAGGGTCTAGCGTCTGTGCGTATATCATCAATAATGTTACATCTTTCGTATCGGCTGTAATTATTAATGAGCTTTTAAATGATTTTGTTCCCCTCGAGACCAAGACATTAAGAGAGATATCTGTCAGCCGTGCATCATAATTATGGCAACTCCATATTAACCTTCGACATGAAGTGGAGCAGCAATTGCAGCGCCAACTGCATGCTCAGCAACTTCCTTGCAAGTGAATGAAGGCCCTGCCTTCAATTCAATATCATGCTTTTGATTTCTTTATCTCTTCACCTCCCTCTCGCACACACGCACACACACACCATGAACATGGACTGATTTCAACAGATCTATTTACATACTTACATCGATATGTAAGTGTGTTCATATGTCGATATGTATGTTTGTGGAAACTGACACCTCCGACATGTCATGAGGATTTCGGATTTCTTTTTCTCTGCTGTCGTCTGTGTCGCTCAGACAATGAACACTTGAGAAATAGTTCGAAGTTGAACAACAAACTGACAAATTGCCAGACATGAGTGTAACATTAGATCTGTAACGTTTTGTTGGTCTCATGTTTGGTCACAACAAAACCCAAATGATTTTTTAGGTGGAACAATAAAGAAATCTTCAATATTTCATGGCGGCCATTACCACTGAACTGTTTTTAATTTCCAAAGGCGTTCCCATAAAATTGTTGCCTCATGCGACTACAAATTCCTTCAATATTTTATGGGTCACATGAAACCGTTCTCTGTCCTCATCAAAGATTATGAGAAGACAAGAAGATCTCGAACTGAGATAATAGCCACAGTTGAGTTGTGTTACAATTGGCCACTCTAGAAATGTGGGGCAGACATTTAACAAAGGCAAATTGAATATAACATTATAAGAGCGTAATTAATATGTATGCATGTACAAAACATATACACTCTGACATACGAGTGTTGGGCGTAACATTAGCTTTGTCGATTGAAGTAAAATTAAAGGAAATAAAATTAGCCAAATTTTATTTCCTTTAGATGCAATGACCGTGTAGCCAAAACTTGCAAATGTGGCAAGCACATTTTGACCCCTTTGAACCAGCTTCAATCACTACAGCTTCTGATCAATTCTTAATGTTTCAGATTCTATATATTCTATATACAATAGAAAAAATTGTATCGAGCCAGGAGCATATTTGAGTTGGAAATAAACTGACTTAAAATATTGTTAATTTTAGTGGTCATGATATTTGGCATTCTGACCAGATAAAAAAAATAATCGAAACCAAGCAAAAAAATAATCGAACTTATCATTATTTCATGCACTGTACGTATATTTGTATGTGTATGTAAATATGTGTGTGTGTGTTTGTTTGCCTGTATGCATGAATATGGGCATGTGTTACACCATGTGTTCTGTGACAATTTGTGACTATGTTCTTGGGCTGATTGTCCATTTGTCTGGTATAAATTATATCCCTATATTCACACTCAAGTATGTGTGTATGTATGCTTGTGTGTGTGTGTGTGAGCTGGCAGAGACAAACATCTGTGTATGTATATCACAAGCTGATAATCAAGCATGTTAATTATTAGAAAACACGATCAAATCCCCATCAAATTTGCATAAATTATTGCTACAAAATACACTAATAACGACATCATCGTACCCGAAGAATTCTCCGCCACATAAAGATTGGAACAGATTCAATTTGGAGATGTTCGCTTTACATGGCTGCTGATATTTTGTATTTATTATCGCCGCACGTCCGATGTCTGACATTAGCGCGACAGGCAGGGGGAAAATCGGTCTTGATTTACATAAACGTTCCTCGAGACACAAAAAGTATGTGTTGACATATGGTACACGCTATAAACTGTAAGATTCGCCGCATATCGGAAGCAAGAAATGATTTTCTTATCAGTTTTCTGTTTTCAGTTTAGTACTTTGTGTTTTCAGTTTTCATGTTGTTTCCAAGATTTCCAATTTTTATGTTATTTTCTTTTATAGATTAGCATGACTTGTTTGCCTATGTACGAGTATTTATTATGTATGTGTGCGTGTGTACATATGTGGTAGCACTCTTGCGTTCTTGTTTTTTTTTTGCATCTCCCGCCCTATGTAATTCCATTGTCTTCTATTCCTATCTGTGTATGTATGTGCGTGTGTTTATCCAGATACTAGCACTAAATATCCTTTAGAACTTTCATTTGCAAGAAAACGAATAAAACAACAACAAAAATCAATTCTTCTTTTTTACGTTACAGATGTGCATCACACCACCTAATATCAATAATTACATCCCAGAAGCGTTCAGTTTTCTGGTGAGTGTCAAAATACGAGTTCCCTACTGAAAACTAGCCAATATCCCTTATAACCCGATACTTTTCCAAGCTGTACCCATTCCTTTTCTCATGCCTAACAACAACTGCCTTTTCGACTAGTTGCCCCCGTGCAACACAAATGACAAACTAACGGTCTTCCTGATTTATGTATGATGTCTTTTCGATAATTTTCAAATTTATGATCGCAATACTCAACCGCCATCAGTTTCATTTCATAACAATAATAACTATAAAAATTACATGGACATGCCTTGGTAATAAATGCATAGATTCAATATTCAGTTTATTTGCTTTCACGAAGGAGTAGCTGTAGTAGGATATCTAGGAAGCAAAGTATTCCAGCTGATATCGCTCCGAATTTATTGCTGATTTTTCATAACGCGGATGCTCTATGACATTTTTAGTTCAATTCTATGGCGAGTAAGTTCACATGGGTGGCAATTCAATACAATTTTAAAACTCAAAATCTAGTTACAATTTGAAATAAAATAAGTTATCACACATCCCCACAAATTGAATGGAACAGGGGACCAATATTACTATTGGGTCCATATGTTATGTAAAGCGACGTCAATGTTTTAATTTTCATTGTGAACTGTCATGTTGGAAACACAAACAACTGTTGCCATTTCAACATGTTGGAGTTTTCTACAAATGCCCATACACAAACGACTAGGTAGGTACCCGAGCATGTGGGAGGAGTATTCCCCTCAGGGGAAGGGGATGTTATCACAGCCACCTTGCGTTTCAATTTTCTGGGCCATGGAGCACTGCCGTATGTTCTTTCGTTCGTTCGCACATTTGCAAACGCATGGAATAGTATATTTGGGTACTTCCTATGTTTGTTTTTGTCGGGTGAAAAGTCGAGTGTCGAAGAAAGCGGGTGGTTTGCGGTATTCGCACACCATCCGACACAAGTGTACAGTCTGTGACAGTCAGTCTGTCGCCGGGCGACGAGGAGCATTAAGGATTATTTCATTTGTGATGTTATGTCTGCGAACGGAGTGTTTGCTGATTTTCAAATTATGCGCATTTTCAATGATGACATATGCCGCCCTTCCTCCGGCAGAGCTCAGCCACTGAACGCATGCATATGTATGCATGGAAAGGAAGGAACACTTTGCCAGCAGTGAAGGAATAATAACGAACTTTCCAAATTCGGAATATAAATAATCCGTAGAAGTTTGTGTAGCGATAGGTAGTCAGTCGCATTGCTTACGGGACGAGACAATATCCTGATTCTGCTTTGTTGGGGTATGAGGTGCTGGGGCAAAGCGAATGCGTATTGAATTGAAAAGCAGTTGTGTCCCTTATCCCACAATTCCATAACATAACGAAGTTGATTTGGTTATGGCTGATTTTATTAAGTAGTTGCTAAGAGTATTTGGATAATATTGATTGATACATGTATTATGTGAGCGTTGTTTTATTTGTTTTTGTTTTCTTCTTTTACATTTTAGTGTTGGAATAACTGCGATCAACAACTGGGTCCTTTTTCTTTGAACATAAACTCGGCGTTGCGGCAGGGTTCGCTGGTGATAACAGACATTGCCTGGGATCAAGCCATCACGAATGCATCGAAGCAATGTTTGGTAACTTGGGAGGTCTCTGGAGGCGGTCTAATGGGCAACCTATTGACTGATAGTTCTACTGTTGAATTATCCCTCTGGTCAGATACGGTCTATCACGTCCAAGTTACGTGCAAGCACAAGGTAAGTTCACTTCGACACAAACCCACAAACCCACAAAAACACAAACACTCACTGACACTGACACCGCGATCGATAAAGCCTTTGCCATGTTGCTGTTGTGGATTTTGCAAATCCTCTCTAAGCGCCGTCATCAACGTCATAACTTGGTTTCGGCGATGGCGGCTTCATTAGTGCAGACATCTTCTCCAGCCGTTACTGTTGTTGTTGTTGTAGTTGATGATGATGTTGCTGTACGTTTCGTACGGAGCCACACAAAGCTCCCTCCACTCTACCATCTGGACATAAGCCGTCCAGACAACAAATATTGCTTGCAAACAATGCAATGTTGCTCGTTGCATTATGTGCACGGGTACGTATGTCCGTGTTCATGTATAGGCATACATACGTATGCATTTCATCGCAGCCTCTGCTCAGTACGATGATCGTGATCATCTGCAAATGCAAACATCCGTGTCTCTTGGAGGTTTCCCATTCTTCACTCAATCGTTGATCGTTGTTTTGGGTCTTTCCGCGCGAGACCACCAAAAGTCTGCTCCTTGTTTGGCCGTGGACTGCGTGTTTGGCTATGTGTTTCGGAGCTGGTGTTCATAGTCGTACTTGTCTGCCTGGCTTTCGGGTAGTGTGAAAGCCTAAGTAATTGTCTAATTACACCAGTGTTCCTCTAGCTGTTGACAATTTTGTTACAAACCATGAACATGCCATGGAACAGCCAAACAAAACGAAGCGGTCACATCCACTTACCATTTACTTACGGCCACAGCCACATCAACTCCACTCTCGGTGCGCATTGCATGATGGCATGCAATCGTATGAGGCCAATATTTTTCCGTACCGCACCAGACTTTGAGATGGGGCTTCTTCAACAGTATTGACTCTGGCATCGTTAACCGCTTTCGGAGTTTGTCTCCTCGATGCGTGCTTTGGATTGGTGGGACTTGCGTTTCGGACAGCGACACGCAATACTTTTTAATATGATTTACTAACCTAAGCAACGTCTTGAACATGGCTAACGATTACAGGTGGCTTCGGCTCGGACAGAATGAGAACAATCAGTTAACCTTGACAGCGTTAATTGATATGTTGTACCAACCAGATTTGATTGGTCACACTGACCAACTTAAATATGAATCTTATTGACATGTGCTCTTCTCTCGTCTCTTTTTTCAGGAAACTGGTGGCATGCGTCGTTCATTTAAATTGATCGTTGATACCCACAAACTGGGCGATAGCTCCGCCACCGGCATGCAGGCCATATCAATGGAGAATCAGTTTGGCGACAAACATCTGCCGCAGGTCTACGGCGCCGACACCATTCCAGCTTCCTCCAGTGAAACCGACTCAAGGATGCGTATTCTAAAGGATAGCTCTAAGGACTTTTTGGCGCCATACAATCCCAGTGTGAATACCAAAGCGAAAAAGCCCACCACCGAACAACAAACACCCGAATCCGCAGAGAATGAAGTGGTGCCTAGGGACAGTGTTTTGCGCACGAAACTGGTTGGCGCTCCGACCAAAAGCGAGTCACTGAGCTTCGCCAGTCACTCCGTCATGATGGCTGCAATTGGTTCCGTCATTCTGTTCGTGGCCTTGGTGGCGATGTATCTGATATTGCGTCCAGCCCGAAAACAAGTACCTGTTGTAGTCTGTCCCATTGACAAGCAGGTCCTGATACAGACTGAAATCCTTCCCAGCCAAACACCTCTGCACCCAGCACCTGTGCACCACACCGCCCAATCTGCGGCGAATCATGCAGCACCTGATCAGCGCTCAACACTGCATGTGTAAATAATGTAGACACTGATGCAGTGTGTTCGATGTACATAGACTCAGTGTAAATATGTTTCATTTGTGTGCGTGCGTGTGTGGTGTGTGATCATATGTAAATACGTAATCATTAAGTCGAGTGTAAATATTACGTTTGCTTTCATTTCGTCGAGGGCGTGTAAAGTGTAATGCTCAATAGTGGACAACGCAACTTGTCCAAGTTACCTGACAGCGCTATCTTGTACGCGAATACTTATAGCTTTTTGTTGATTTATTTTAAGCTTAGCATACCCTTAGCATAGGATTCAGAATAGCTCTCCGAATCGTTCATCGAATATCTGAGTGAGACTTTTGTGTGTAAACTAGACTATAAGATATCTAGTCCATTTGGTGTGCATGAACGACTGAATGAATGTGTGTGTGTGTGTGCAAATGTTCGATAACTGAATGAATGAGATTTTTTAGTTTAAGAAACTCCAGTCCCCAGTCCTCCGACCACTGCACGTTGGTATTCAGAGGTTTACGTGGTAAACGTGCGCTCCAATCCCAGTGTCCCGATATTTTGTTTTATTTCGTTTGCAGCATACTTTGCCCTTGGTTCGTTTGCTGGCAACTCCTGTATAAACTTAGCTCATGAAAGAAATCAAAAATATCTTCCAATTAACAAAGCAAATTCGAAGAATACATACTTGTAAAATTAGATACGTGAAACGACAGAACACCCGTAGCAGCAGCTGGCAGCGCAAGTACCCGTAGGATCGTAGCATTCATTTAGATAAACTAGGTACTCGTCTGCCCTCTGCCAGTGTAAATACAGCTCCGAACAGGTACGGTAACATGCAACTCTTCTGTAACTCAAAATACAAATTAGTACGTAACGAATGTCACATTTATAGAAATGTCTACGTGTGTTCCAAAAAAGTCAAGCAATCATCGCCAATAACAGGTACCAGGTACTCGTACATAAATACATACATACATATTTAATAAGACGCTCATCCCACGTTTTCTGTTTCTCCGATTGGAGACTTGAGGAGGACACACACGTTCCAAGACTGACTGATACCCTTAATTTACCGAACCAATCCTTTACCATGTATATACAGCTCGCTTCTCTGGCTCCGCGCCTGCCGCATGACACAGCAGAGCCAGGCTTAGTTCAAATCCAGTCGAAATTCAATAATGCTAATAACAGACTACCTACTTTAGCGTAAGAGTGATCCTAAGTGTAAGAGTACTTCTAATTCTAATTGTAATTGTAATTCATGTCTCATCAACAAAACCATTGTAATTAGTAGTTATATTGTACCTAAATAATAATATCGAATTGTAAAATTAATAAAACATGAAAACCTAAATACAAACAAAATAAAGTGGATATTTGAAAAATATATATAAATACAAAACGTTTTCATTTCGTGGACACAAAGTAAGTTATCAAATTGGAAAACACAAATATTTCAAAGAGGACGAGATTTTATTGAAGATGTCACCAATTGCAAACGCCAAGGTAGAAGCATGAAAAATGGTGCAGTAGGAAACACGTAGGGGAAAGAAGACTGATGAGCTTTTCTTTGGTGCACTTGGATGTTTACCTCTACTGATCAAATAAAGGGTGATTTTTTAAGAGCTTGATAACTTTTTTAAAAAAAAAAACGCATAAAATTTGCAAAATCTCATCGGTTCTTTATTTGAAACGTTAGATTGGTCCATGACATTTACTTTTTGAAGATAATTTCATTTAAATGTTGACCGCGGCTGCGTCTTAGGTGGTCCATCCGCTTAGTCCAATTTTGGCATTTCCACGTTTTTGAGTAACAGAGGCCCAATTGCTGCGAACGGCGACGAATCGATAATTGATGGTCATCATTAACACTGACCGATACAGCTGCGATATTTTCTTCAGTTCGCACTCTACGTAAGCGTGTTGGTGGTTTAATGTCCAACAATGTAAATTTGGTGCGAAATTTAGTCACAATAGCCCGAATAGCCGCTTCAGTGGGTCGATTAAACTGACCATAAAATGGAAGCGCGCAATGAACTTTCTTAACAGAGCACGCATTTTGATAATAAAATTCAATAATTTGCAAGCGTTGTTCGTTTGTAAGACGATTCATGATGAAATGTCAAAGCATACTGAGCATCTTTCTCTTTGACACCATGTCTGAAATCCCACGTGATCTGTCAAATACTAATGCATGAAAATCCTAACCTCAAAAAAATCACTCTTTATTTAAATTTTTGGTTTACAATCTTCTTTTGCTGTTTTTGCTCTGAAAACACTGACATACAAATTCAGAAAAATATAGACACTCTCCCACATTGATTTTAAACAAACCCTGTATAATTTTAGGGTTCTGTTTTAAAAATGTATATACTGGGTGCAATCGACCGAACAAATGTATACATTAAGGGAGTTTTTCAAATCGCTTTCGCTTCATTTTTCCCTCTCCATCTCAAAGAACAGAATCAAAATTTAGGGGAAATTAGACCACGAAAACGGTAGTCACAGATGTACTCAATATTGGAAAAGGAGAAAATGTAATTTTGAATATGAATAAAATTGGTAATGGGAGGAAGTCTGTTATCCACACAAAAAGGTCCACCAAGTCACCCGGTTATTCGCTGAAAATCAATTTGATCACATTTCAACCGTACTCTTTAAGAAAAGCTCCAAGAAATTTAAATATTAAAAAAACACAAATCAATTGGGTGTAGGAATAAATCAAAATGAATATTGAAAAGAATTGTAATGATCATTAATTGTTGTTTGTTTTTTATAAAATTAATTTAGCTGTAACCATCGGAACCCTCTGAACTAAATTTCTTTTCATCGGAAAGTATAACTCGATATCACTCACCGTCATGTTTAGACGGCAACAATTACGGCGACGTTCCTTACGGACAGTGCCGTTTTGTCGTATTAAATTAAATTTGGTTAAGGATGAACTCATACTATACTGAAAGATAGAATAATAGACTGACCATACATTTTATGATGCATGAGCTTAAGGTTATCGGAACAGTTTACTATGTCCGGAGGGGGTCACCAAAAACACCAAACTTGTAAACAAAGCCCTTCACGCTTAAATACCAAAAAACAAAATTATGTCCAATTTTCGCGGGAGATATGACTAAAATGATTTTGAATGTATGACATGTTTGTTTTGTAATTGTCTCGCGATCTATAAAGCCGATCCAGCGGATTTTTTGCATGTGTATTAAGAACCAATGTCTCTTGTATCGTAATATATCACAGTGCAACACGAAAAAGAATAACCATATACGGACACCGCTACATGATAAAAGACCAAAAAAAAAGACCCGTGTTTTTTTTCCCCCAAAGTCATGAATTTTTTTTATGGCCCCCCAGAGATTTGAGGCCTCGGTGTAATTTTTGGAGCTATACCTTGTTTTGGTAATTCAATCGTTTATAGCATTAGGCTTTCTTTATGTTTATACCTTCTTTTCAAAAACTAATGAAGAAAGTCATTCTGATGATTTTTCACTGAAATTCTGGTTGATTTTACATAAATAAAATAGAAACAAATTCGTTTCATCACTTCCAAACTCACAACATTCGCTAGAAAATACATCTAAGAACACTAATTTAAATTTTCAAAAAATGGAATTATGTAACCATAACAACTTAATATTTTAGGTGTAATTGAAATTACCATCAAAACTAGGTATGGCACATTAAAATTTGTCAAGTGTTTCAGCAGTTACAGGGGATTGTATGAACACACCTTTTTGAAAAAATTTTATATTTTTCTCGAGATAAAAGTAGACAAAAACAATCCGTTGATGGAATGGAACTTAACTCCAGTTATGCGGTGATACTAACTATTTTCAGTACATTTTCTGCTCATTTCACGAACTAATACCGCAATGTTGTGATTGATTTTTCACA